>CM028382.1:95448507-95505478 GCA_013146195.2 Codonopsis lanceolata | reverse complement strand
GGAGGTGTACCCGAAGTCTACAGCATTTCTGTGATTGGAGGTACCGCTTCTATTTCTGTAATGAGGCTCGTGTACTTATAGACCAGTGATCATCGTGATTCATATGTTGCACGCATTTCGTTGATAAGCTATGTGTTATGCCTCGCCCTTACCATATGTGCTTGAAGTATCTACCCCTCGGGGAATGTTTGTTGGCTTCGATATTTATAGAGCATGCGATGTACTTGTGGATAAACATGTGTTGCATGATTTGGTGGTGTTACCACTCCGTGATTTTGATGTTATTCTTGGTATGGATTGGTTGAGCATATATCATGCATTAGTGGATTGCCTTAGTAAAAGAGTCACTTTTGCTTTGCCTGGCTGCTTAACTTTGTGTTTTGGGAGATAATGCACCGAGTGGTTTACGCTGCCATTTTAAGGCTAGGAAACCGTTGTCGCGGGTGCACAGGTATCTTGCTTGTGGTGGACAAGCCGGTTTCTTCTTCTAATCTTGAAGATGTACCAGCGTGAGTTCCCTGATGTTTTCTAAAGATTTTGGGATGCCCCAGAGAGAGATTGAATTTTGTATTGAGTTATTGCCTGGGGACTACACTAATTTCAAGGCGCCGATAGAATGGCACTCATGGAGTTAAAGGAGTGAAGATTCAGTTACAAGAGCTCCTTGACATTGGCTTCATTAAGCCAAGCGACGCCTGGGGTGCACCTGTTATTTGTGAGGAAGAAAGATGGGAGCCCGAGATTGTGCATCGATTATCGAGAGTTGAACAAGGCAACGATCAAGAACAAGTATCCATTGCCACATATAGATGACTGTTTGATCAATTGCAAGGATCGGTGGTCTATTCCAAACTTGACTTGAGATTCGGGTACCGGCCAAGGTTAGAGCCGAAGATGTTCAAACAAATTTTTCGCACGAGGTACGGCATTATGAATTTATGGTGATTATTCGGTTGACTAATGCGCCGGGCGTGTTCATGGATTTGATGAACCGGTATTCCATAATTTTCTTGATTGCTTCTGTGGTGGTTTTCATGTACTACATCCTTGTATTCTAAGTCTCGGATGAGCATGCACAACATTTGCTGGATGGTTTTGTCTATTCTTCTGGAGAGGCAACTCTACGCCAAGTTTAGCAAGTGTGCTTTTGGCTAGAGGAGGTTTCATTTTGGGGCACGTTGTTTCTAGTGCCTGGATAGCTGGATCCTTCCAAGGTTGAAGCAAGAATGAATTGAGGAGGCCGACCACGCTATCGAGGTACGGAGTTTCTTGGGGCTAGCCGGTTACTATCGGAGATTTATTGAGGGATTTTCAAGATTGCTACGCCCATGACAAATTTGACTCAAAAGAAGACCGCATTTGTGTGGAGCGATAAGTGTGAAGAAAGCTTCCAAGAATTGAAGAAAAGGTTGACTACGGCCCAAGTAGTTAGCATTGCCTAGCGGAGGTGATAATTTTGTTGTTTATAGTGATGCTTCAAAGAAGGATTGGGATGTGTGCTTATGCAAAATGGGAAAGTGATTGCTTATGCTTCAAGGAAGTTGTCTCCGTATGAGATGAATTATCCTACGCATGATCTTGAGCTCAGGGCGATTATATTTGCTTTGCACAAGTGGAAGCATTATTTGTATGGTTCGAAATTTGAGATTTTCACTGATCATAAGAGTTTGAAATATCTCTTCTCTCGTAAAGAGTTGAACATGAGACAAATGGAGATGGATGGAGAAATTGAAGGATCACGATTGCACGATATTGTATCATCCGGGAAAGCGAACGTTGTTGCAGATGTTGAGTAGAAAAGTGCACTTGTCTTGTTTGATGATGCGGAATGGAAAATGTTGGAAGATGTTCGTGATTGGAATCCTAGCGAGGTTAATCATGGAGTATTATTTGCTAGTGTGCGGGCTATTCCAAATTTTATTGAGAGAATTAAGGAGACTCGTAAGAAAGATCCGTAGTTGGTGAAAATTATTGATGGTTTGGGGAGAATAAGGAGAATGAGTTTCATGGCGAACCAGATGGATTTTGACATTTAAAGGTAGAGTTTGTGTTCCTTCGCTTGAAGATGTAAGCGGCTTGTATTGATGAGGCTCACAAGGCAAAGTATACTATCCATCCTGGGAGTACGAAAATGTATAGAGATTTGAAGAAACAATTTGGTGGAGTGGCATGAAGCCATTTACAGATAGCGATTATGTGTCGAGGTGTCTCACTTGTCACAGTAAAGGCGAACACCAAAGACCTCAGGGTTGTTACATACAAAAGTGATATTCGAGTGGAAATGGGAACATGTTACGATGGACTTTGTTTCGATTTCCACGCACTCGCAGAGGTTTTGATGCCGTTGGGTTGTTGTTGATCGGCTCACGAAGTCGGCTCATTTTATTCGATTGCATATGACTTATTCATTGAGTCAAGAAGGGCATATGTGCAGTGAGATTGTTAGATTGCACGGGTTCCAAGTAGTATTGTTTCGACCGATCCGAGGTTTACATCGAGGTTTTGGCAAGCTTTGCAAGAGGCTATGGGGACCAAGTTGAACTTTAGCACGCCTTTTTCACCCTCATCCGACTGACACCGAGAACGATTCGTGATACTTGAGGATATGTTGCGGGCTTGTACGATTGATTTTAAGGGAGTTGGGATACACATCTTCCTTTGCGTGAGTTTGCATACAACAATAGTTACCAACGAGCATCGAGATGGCACCGTATGAGGCTCTTTATGGGAGGAAGTGTAGATCTCCTATTTGTTGGGACGAGGTTGAGAGAAGCTAAATTATGGGGTTCGAAATTGTTCGGCCAGCCTGCTGAGAGTGTGAAGATAATTCGAGATAGATTGCTCACCGCTCAAAGTCGATTAAAAGCTACGCGGATAATAGAAGGAGAGATTTGGAGTTTCAGGTTGGAGACTTTGTGTTTCTTAAGGTATCGCCTAGAAGGGGTACCAAGAGATTCTGAAGAAAGGGAAATTATCACCGAGGTTTGTTGGACCTTTTGAGATTCTCGAGCGAGTTGGGAGTTTGGCATACGTGGTGGCTTTACCGCCTTTGTCGAGATCCATAATGTATTTCATGTGTCTATGCTTCTGAAATATCTTAAGGATGATTCCCATGTTCTTGAGTATGAGGAGATTACTTTTCAACCGGATTTGTCTTATGTGGAGCAACGGTGAAGATACTTGACACCTAAAGAGCAAGTTTTGAGGAGCAAGAGAATTCCTTTGGTGAAAGTTCTTTGGAAGAATCACGAGATCGAGGAAGCAACTTGGGAGACCGAGTTGGAGATGCGAGAGAAATATCCTCATTTGTTTGATGACTACGGTAAGAATTTAGGGGCTAAATTCCTTAAAGTAGGGGAGAATGTAAAACCCTAAAATGTTGCTTGATTGTGTTATGCATGGATTCATACATTGATAATCATCATACACGTGTTCATTTAGCTCCCGTATATGTTTAGAGTCAATAGCATGATCGTTGACGTCGCTTGAGATGCATGTATGCATCTTTTCTTTTCGCGAGATGCTTTGAATCTCGGGTTTAAGATTTATGTTGTAACTTCATGGATAATTGTTAGAGGGCATTTAAAACATCATTAACATGCCTTGATGTTGGTTAGATGCTAGATGCATCGTCGGTTTGGTTACTAGTTGATTCTAGCGAAAACCCTTTTCGCTTCCACTTTTCCTGGCCGTCGTCGCGAAGTTCTCCCCGCCTAGTTCTGGCCCTGCTTTTGATGAGTTTTGAGACTTGATTCCTTTGGTTATAGATTGGAGGACATTAAGGTTGAATTGTAGACCATTTTTGGTTTGGAAGGACTCGAGAACGCACGCGGGAGAGGCCGGGATCGAGCAAGGAAAGCAGAAAACCCTAAATGCTGAAATAGGGGGTGATGCGGTCGCATCACCATAAGGCCAAGCGACCGCAAGGGGTCTGATTCCAGAATGTCGGGATTTGCCTCTTTTTCTGATCTGTCCGAATTGTTTGACCAATTAACCCATTTTTAAGCCACACCTTGACCCAATTACTTAACCTAAACTAATCCTAACATCTATTAGGAGATTTAGGAGTTGATTAGTGGGGTAATTAGTGAGTTAATCCCCCATATAAAACCCATGAAACTGCCGCATTCCTCTTCATTCGGCCAAGGCAGTAAGTTGACTTCCCTCTTTTCTCTTCTTGCGAATTCTGGGAGCTCTCAACAGGGAGCTTGAGAGAGGGCTTGAGAGTGTTGATTCAAGGGTTTCAAAGGGACCAAGCTTGGAAGCCATAGCTGGACCTTCATCTTCCCCATTCTACCTACAAACTTGAAGAAGGAGATGAAGAGAAGACATCATCTCTAGGGCACGAATTTCAGTTGTTAGGCTAAGTTTTGTAAGTTTCTACCTTTCTTCTTCTTCTTTTTAGGCTCCATTGACCCTAGGGAATCAACCATGTGTGCTATTTGGGTCAATGGAAGCCATTGTTAGGGTTTATAGAAAATGTATGAACCCTAGGATTTCAAATTTATGTTAGAACTTGATTGGCCTATGTGAGACCATGCCTATGTGAAATTCATGCTCTAATTAGCCTATTGAACTTGATTATGTTGATTTTTCATGTAGATTGATGTTAGTTTGGTTGAGATGCTTGGAGGGTGATTTGCCCTAATTTGGTTTTAGCTTGCAATCTAATGATGTTAGCTTGATTAATATGTTTTACAAGCTTAATAGAGCACATTGAACCATGTTGTGAATTTTAATCATGAATTGAATGTTATGATTGGTATGATGACTTGGATGATATTATGCACAAGATGGCTAAATTATTCTAAGTTTCATTGTTAATTAGTTTGTTGGGTTTATATGAGTATATTGAACATTGGGATTGTGGTTTTGAGCGATAGTTATGAACATAGGGGGTTGATGAAGCCTAAGCTTCTAATCCTTGAATTTTCGAAAGACTTAGATTGAACTCAACGGAGTTAACCTTTGGGTTAGTATGAATCCTAGGAACTATAATTTTAAGTCCTACTGGAATTTTGGGTAGAATTCATGGAGGTCAAGCCTCCAAGAAGTTTTGAAGTGTGTGAAGCACACTTGATTATGAGAGCTTATATGATTCTCTGCTATGATGTTTATGCTAGTTGTGGATGAATTGCATGACTAGTTTGATAGTAGAGTGTTTACCTACTTGTTTTGAGCATATGAGTATATATTACTTGTGCTTGGGTTTTAAGTCCAAATGGCGCTCTGGCCTGTTGAGTCTTTGGTGGGACGATACATCGTCTTCACGAATTATGGGATTCGTGATCGCGATGTATCGCCGTGCCGGGTTTGCACACACCCCTCCATCGATGGCCACGGTGGGGAAGTAGTTTATCTTAGTTGTAGTAATACACATGACTTTGATAACTATGGAACTCGAGCGAGATCGCTCGGGACGCCGATATCTACGAGAGGGATATCGAGGGCACATAAGGGTTTTGCACGTGTTTTTGCAGAGCGACACGCCGAGGAATTTCGGTAATGGTATCATATCCCTTATATATATGAACTGTTTCACAAGTGCTTAAGTAAATAACGTGCTTGGTGAATTTGGATATGATATGATGTTTGTGTTGGTTTCTTACATGTTATACTTAATAGATAACATATTGATTTAAGTTGTTAAGCATATATGCTACCACATGAATATTATGGGAATGTTGTTTTATGCCAAAGGTATAATTATTGTTGTTTAGGACTAAAATGCCTTGACATGGTTTTATGATGAGATGTTATACTTTAACGATAACATATTTATTTAATGTCGAGCATGGATGCCATGACATGAATTTATATACGGTTATTTCATGACGATAGCATGACATATTTTATGATTGAGCATTATGCCATGATAGGAAGTTATGGTTAGTAACTTACTAAGTCATTGTGACTTACTTTTATTTGTTGGTTGTGTTTCCCTAGATCCGAGTCGCTCGAGCGGATCCAAGTAAATCCAGGAGGTTACGTTGGCAAGGGATTCTTTTGGCAAGGTTGCTACATAGTTGTTCATTTTGTTTTTGGTGAGGTCGTTGGGATGATGAAGTTATGTAAACTTCATGATTTGGGTAGCAAACCTTAATATGGTTGTAATGTTGTATTTATGATGTTAGCTTATTCTTTTGGTAGCCAACCGGTGGTGGTTGTGCTTGATGTATATTTATGGTTTTATCTCCATATGCTTACTTGTGTTAGTACTTTTAATTGTTAGTACTTAAGTTGTTGGAAGCCGACAAGTTTTAGTCGCGCTTGGTTTATTGGTGAAAAATGTTTAGCATGCTATATTGCTAGTTATTAATATGTTTGTTCTCCGGCATGTGTTTAGCCGTTGAGTTGTTAGACTAGAGTCTTAGACTTAGTTTAATGTTGGGTTCCGGCCGTAGTTTCGCCGATGACTTGGTTTATTTTATGCTTATTATTGAATTGCATAGCAGGGAGTTTGTCCTACGTGCCCAATGTTGCGGCACGCGAGTTGAATTTTTGGACCGAGAGATTAATCATCTCTTTGGTTGTTTTAGTTTGAGCTTGTTAGCTCGGGCGCCACTGTTTTATTTCATTTGCTTCCGCATGTGTTTTAAGTTGTCGGTGTATCGCCGTTATCGCCCTACCCATTATTTGCTACTTGTGTGTTGTTATTTGTTTTCTTGGCGGCACGACCTTGGGATTTCGTCTTGGGATCCGGGTCGGGTCGTCACAATCTGTGCAGCTTTCTCACCCTCCAAGGCATCAATCAAAGAGCACACGTTTTCGGTCGAAGGAGCAGGGGGGACCCAAGGCGGGAGGCCAGTATCTTTATCAGCCTTCTCCAAAGCATCCAGTTCTTCCTCGGTGTAGGGGACCAAGTGATGAAACTGGCGGGCGGCATCAGAATAGACATCGGACACAGCCCACTCGGCCATGGTCTTCATATCTACCACCCCGCGGCCAGCGAGCAGTCAAAGGATATGGTTGACGCCATGTGCAAAATAGGGCACGATGGCATCATTCACAGCTTCATCAAAGGTAGCGGTGCTCTTGAAATCATCCTCGAAGGCCGTGGATTTCTTGTAGTTCTCCACAGCGGCCTCCTCGGCATTCTTCAATTTTCGGAGCAGCTCCTCTATCTCGTTTTCCGTCCTTGACAGCCTGTATCTTCAGGGAATCCCTCTCCACCTGCAAAAGATCCCTCTACTTAGTGACCGCGACCAAAACGGTCTTCCCTTCTCCAGATCTACCTGGTCTTTCTTCATCTGGCCAACCAACTCTTTCTTGTCAGTAGTTAGAGTACTGTTCTGGGCGACCAGCTTCAGATTGCGTTCAAGCATTTCAGCCTCTTTCTTTTTGGCCGCCGCAGCGTTAGCTTCCAGTTGGTCGGCCAGACGAGCCACCTGCTCCACCTTCTCCTTCACCATGCTCTTGCGAGCCTTATGGTCAGCCTCTGCTTTCTTGCGAGCTTCCTTCTCTTCATTGTACCGATCATAGAGATTGGTACATGTGGAAGCAATCTGTAAGCATAAGACAGATAATCAGAGCAGGAAATAAAGAAGAAAAGAAAGACAAATTACAGGCATACGCTTTACCTTGCTCAAGCAGAGCCCCACATTTCCCACTAGGACGTGGCCGGCGGTATCACGGTCGCTGGCAAGGTCATCGTGCCCTCTCAATAACGCCCTTGCCCACCAGGCCCCCTGGGCTTCCGCGAGCATGCAAATTGATGCCCTAGTAAGGGTGCATCCCCAAAAATTTCTTTGACAAGGGCGCGGGCAGCGCCGATGGTGGTCAGCATTTGGAAACCATCCTGCCTCCAAGTCGCAAACCCATTTGGAACAGGGGCAGGGAGAACGGGACTAGGGCTCGAGCCCCGGCGGCGGACTTCCCGAGCAGGAGGAGGAGAAAGGATCTTCTTCCTTTTCCCCTTAGCCTTGGCATCCTTGGCAGGGGGCACCACGGAGATGTTGGCACCTAACTGCCCGGCGACATCGTCAACAATGGTCACCACGGCCTCTTTTGGCACGGTCTCTTTGCGGGGAGGGATGACGACCTTCGGCACCGGCGCCTTTTTGACTGGGCTTGTGGCCTTGCCCAAGCCCAATGTTTTCTTAGCGGAAGGACCAAAGGGCACCTTAGGCAAGGCCACCGGCTCATTAGCCTTTAGGTCGGCTGCCCGTTGGTTAGCTTGCAGTTTCCTCATCTTCAGCACGGCCAGATTCTTCAACCCTGAAACGAGAAAAAGCAAGACAGAATTAGTACCACTGCTACATGTAAAAGATAACTAAAACAAAAAACAACAGTATATTTCAAGACAACCATCCCGATCTTCATAGACTAGCCGACAATCTCCGCCCGGGCCCAGGCGTTGGCACTCAACGCACTCATCCTTAAACATTTTTCCATGGCAGTCGTCCCAATATGGGTGGGGGCTCTCGGGCACATGGACTAGAAAGGGCTCCACATCGGGAATCTCTGCCCACATCACTCCGGCCAAGCAAAGATAGCGCGGATTACAGACCAGCTCTTTCCAATGAAGTAGAAATTGCTGGCCGACGTGCTTCTCGTTCTCCTCTATCACACGACGACATACTTCAATGCCTCCAGCCGGGCAATCTCCCCCGAGTTGAAATCCTGCTTAGAGGCTTTGGGGATCTTGATCTCGCTGGTCGCTATAGGCGCAAACGGCCAGCCGACCTAGGATTCGATAAACAGGACCCTCCTGTCCCAGGACTCTACCTTCCCAGGAACTTCGGATAACAAGCTCAGAAAATTGGAGTTGACCCTCACTCCAATCCTTCCACCTGTGCTCTGGGCAAAGATAAACAACTTTCTCGAGCAAATACATGTCCGACTCAAACCCTAGCAGCCTACTCGCCACCATGAAGGCTGTAATGGCACAGACGGTGTTCAACATTATATCACAAGGCACGACTTTGGTCTCGTGCAGGAAGTCCACTAGGAAAGGTTCTAGCGGGAGGCGTAGTCCGACCCTAAAGAAGTCAGCGAAGAATAAAAGCTCGTTCCCCTATTCACGGGAGAAGCTTGACACCGGTGGGCACGTCCATTTTCTCGCCCGGTAATAGGCAGAGTCGACACCGAGAGACGTGAGCCACGCAGTCACCTTGTTCGTCGTATCTAGTGTGGCCCATTGAGCAGCGTACCGACTTTCGTCTGCATTAACGTACCAGTTGGGCTCTTCCTCTTCCTCTTCGGCCTCCTCAACAACCTGATCGAGGGTGGCCTGTACTCGAGAGCCTCCAACCATGCTATAGCAGCGAGCAATTGCAACGTTGTCCCGGTCATCCACATCACCCTCAAGCGTGGCCTCCACTTGAGTTCGGCCTGTTTTCTTAAGGCGTCGGGCAAAGGGTATATCATCTGCCTCGTCAGCATCGGAGGCCTCTCCGGCCATCTCAACCTGTTCAGCCCTAACTTGCTCGGCTGCTTCTTCAACGTTGGCTCCCCGTTGGTTGAGGCCTTGCCCGACAGCAAAGCCACCAGTCACACTCTCCTCTCCGGAGTTTTCCTCACTGGAGCAGTCAGTTAAGTCAACAACGGGGGCAGGTGCACGCCTCTGAACCGTTGGCCCCGCCACGGATCTGGCTCCCTCGTCGGACTCACAACCAATGGGAGGGGTCTTCTCGCTGCTTAGCGAGTCGTTCTTCCCGCCGTATCTAAAAGCCTCGCGGTCATTTTCGGACATGTCAGACATCTACAAAGAGATCGAGGGAAATGGGTATCAGTATCCTGCCCGGGTAACTGGCACAACAAACAAGGGAAGGAAATCCTAAGTCTAGGTCAACCAAAGGGGCCATGCCCGCCTAGCGAGCAAGACCACATGGTCTATTCCTCGATCTCTACCTAGGGGCGGTCTTACCCTCTTAAACACTAACGAAGACAGGTGAAGATGAAGGGAAGAAGCCGAAAACTGTCCCTAAACACTCACCAAACTTAGAAAAACCAAAAACAGAATGGGAGAAAGAGGGTCCGAAGAACTCACTGTGGATTTTGGTGTAGAACGTCCTCTGTGAATGATCACGGGGGGAAACAGCTCTTCCAAAGCAAGACTTGAAGCTCCTCGAACGGACAAACGGCGAGGTTTGATGGAGTAAAGTCACCGGAATCTTGAAAACTCTGGAAATCGGCAATGGAAGCTCACCAAGATAATTCTCTCTCTAAAGATTCAAAAGCAGTAAAAGGGAGAAGAGGGAGAAGGGCTCACCTTTTATAGGCCAGGATTTTCAGATTTGGGGGGAAAAAGGGGGCGGAGCCCGAAGCGGCGTCTAGGGGTTTACGGCCCATCATTACAGCGCATTTAATGCGTCGCTTCGTGCTTCGTGCCCCATCAAATCACCCCTACTTCTAACGGCTCACGCACCTCCACCTCCACTCGCTGGACA
The DNA here is from genome assembly GCA_013146195.2 of Codonopsis lanceolata. NCBI lineage: Eukaryota > Viridiplantae > Streptophyta > Magnoliopsida > Asterales > Campanulaceae > Codonopsis > Codonopsis lanceolata. The sequence goes on along the minus strand of CM028382.1, from coordinate 95,495,087 downwards.
CACCCTCAGCAACAAGATTCCTCAATACGCTCTAGCTATCCGCCAGTCAAAATTCCAGAGCCTTCCACCAGTGCAACTAGCCCCGCCACTATCTTCTAAAAAATCACAAGTGTTGAATCCCGCACAAGTATCGTCCAACTTGAATGCTCCCCGCTCCGAACATGAATGCTCGCCAGACAAGGAGCTAGGGGCCACTGATATGCTCGGCCCAAGCCGGGTCACGAGCAAGGCACGAGCTACGATCACGTGTCAGTCACGAGTATGACCGATGTAGGGTCCACCCACCAAGCGGGCAAAATGATGGAATCACCAGGCAACGGGCAGTGAAGCTCTCTTCCAAACCTGGCCGGGCAAAGGCCTTGCCTGCCCGACCAGGGGCCATACCCGGACACCACACTCATGCCTAGCAAAGAAACCAGATTCATCTCGTCCAAACCTGGTCGAGCATTGGCCTTGCCTGCCCGACCAGGGGCCATCCCTTGGATCTACTACAAGTTCGGAAGCAATGCACATTGAATACCAAGGCAGAGCCATGGTCGCCCGGGTACACATCAAGCAGGAGGCACCGACAGTTTACTCTCCAAGACAAGTCAAAGGTTTCCATACTTGAGCAAGATACTTGCCTTATATGTTCCTACATTTACGCGGCCAGTCACCTATCAGGCCTAAAATCAAGGGATTCTCTCCTTGATTGATTTGGTAATTATGGAAACTGAATCCTAGACAGATTCAACCATATTGGGGGCCTATAAATACCTCTCCACAATCATTAACAAGGTAGACACACTTTCTTGAGCCTTGGCACTCTGTCAAATTGCTTTCAGATTTATACACGAGACTTACTCTCACGCCAGAGGAGTTTCGTGAGGCCCTACCTTGCACTTCCACTCAGGTTTTCTTGTGTTCTTGACAGGCTCAAGGAAGGTGATCCAAAGCCCAGATATCCTACCCAACTCAAGGACGGCCCAAGCTATGATTTTGCCACATCAACATCCTTTGCGTTGCAACTCAAAAAAGCAAGAAAATCAGAGTCAATTGTCATTTCCGTACCTTGCTTTGTTCCATTCAACCTAATCTTAAACTTCAATGAAACTTGGATTTCAATAAACTTGTGCATCTTTAATACTCTCATTAGGGGTTTTGATTCATGAACTTTTGGAAAAAGGCTTTCAACCGACCATAATTACTTAGGGTCCATTCGAATGTATTGATTTTGAATTCAATAAATATTCAAATTCTATAGAATTTAAATAACTTAGAATTTGCTTTCAAAATCATAGTATTTCTATTGTTTGGAATATGACATGCATCAGGATGTCCCGCTCATCACTTATCATGAGGAATATTATTAATTCAGATATTTGCATAATATCAATTTGAATTTAATCCTTCATTGATTGACTTCTGAATTCAAGGAACACGCCTTTCTAGTTTTTCCGAAGAATGAAGACTTTCGCCTCTTGAACTGGACAGAGCAGGTACACAATTTGACACGTACAGACTGTACCAACTACTGTAGGTCTACAACCTCTGATGCCTTCCACCTGCTCGATTCAGTAACCGCTTCTCTCCATACCTCGATCAGTTCTAGTTGAAAAAGAAGTCAACAAACAGCTCCTTACATTTAATGCATCCAACCTAATAAAGTTGTTACTCACTTCGTCTTCTCCAACGGTCTCAAGGAAGCTTGCATATAAATTCTATCATTGAAGACTTAAAGAACAGAATGCTATGAACTTATTCAACAACATCAAGTCATCTTACTCAGTGCATTCAAGAGATCGTAAACTGATCAACGAAGTCCTAAACTTCAACAAGATGAATGCACATTGATTGCTATCTATTTACTTCCTCTTGTTGTATTCATTAACTATTCTTCTAGCATAGCGAATATTTTGTTTCCCATATATTCACTACCACCCACCAAACAAAAGTCAAATATTTTGTATACGATCCATTGCAGATTTCTGTAATAGAACTAGTAGAAAACATAGTGCACTTTCAAATCCAATGTTGACTTCTTTGGTGGTTGAGGTAGTACTCTTTATAGTCGAACCATCTCAAAATCCTTTTGTTCTTTGTGTTTTCGTATTTACTGTTTGATTTCATTATCTCTTATTTAACTTACTCCCTTGAGCATCAAACTTAAGTGAACAGACAAGTCTACTGGTAGTGCTTCACCAACAGACTTAGTCTGTCTTCCTTACAAATCTTCTGTTACTTCAACCATTTCAATAGATTGTTAGTACTTCTTTTAGGAATCCTCACGAAAAGTTTTAAAGTGTAACTAGGTTATTCAACCCCCCTTCTAGCCTAGTATTGTGCCCTTTGGAACTAACAGGGGGAAAGTGTCAAAAAAACGAAGGAAAAACAAGAAGGGGAGCTGCCTTATACAACTTTGGGCATGGCGCCCAAAGTTGTTGTAGGGGGCACCCATTTTCGTTGTTTTCGTCTTCAGTTTATTTCTTTGGTACAATTCTTCTAGCGCATGGTACAACACATTAAAGCACAAACCTAAAATATCTTATGTTGCATTTGCAGTTAAGTCTCGTCGACCTATAAATAGAAGCCTCCGCCCAGTGCTTTCAGAAAGTTCAGAACAGAGAGAATTTATACGTAGAAACTTTTCAGATAAATCTCAAAGTGCTATCAAGATGCCAAAATCTTTCCTAAACACTTATACTCACCGACCAAATATAAACCTAGTTAACTGATTAGGTTCTCTCCCTATTAACCGGCTCCAAAAAGCTAAAAGCAAACAGTTGTGCTGCATGATTTCAGACGCGATATCAAGTAAAGCAAGTAGTTATGCTGCTCGATTTCAGACTTGACACCAAGACACTTCAAACAAATACAAGCAGTTGTTTCGCCTGGATTCTGAGGTGAAAAGCAACCAAAACAAGCAGTTACGCTATCCAAATTCCAATAAAACAAAAAAAAGACTCCCTCTCCTAGAAGGCTAGAGTGAGTGCACCTAAAGTCTGCCTAAGCAAAGTTGGTCCGAGTTATAAACACTCACGCTTCAAGAGGTAGGTACCCTAAGTAATTGTTATTTTTTGCTTAGAATAATATTAATTAAAATAGTAATATATCATAAAATAAATCGTTATGTTGGTAAAATTTCCATTATAAAATAGTTATAAAATAAAGTCGTTGTTGTAGACTAAATTTAAGGATTAATATAATGTTTGGTCCCTGGACATGTTCAAAATCAATGTTTTGGTCCCCGGACAAAAAAACAATAGAATTTGGTTCCTGGACATGTATTTTTGGACCAATCTGCCCCCTACCACTGTTATAATTTGGTCGCTGCGAGGGGGCAAATTGGTCCGAAAATACATGTCCAGGGACCAAATTCTATTGTTTTTTTGTCCGAAGACCAAAACATTGATTTTCGACATGTCCAGGGACCAAATTATTATTTAATTCTAAATTTAATATCCTCTATTTGCAACTTTAAAATGTTGGTAAAATTTCCATTATAAAATAGCAAAAAAAAAACATATTTTGAGATCGAAAGGACAAGTTGGGTGTCTAACCCCTTCCTAATTCGTAAATTAGCCTTCGAACCCTTATACTTTTGGTACATTTGGTTTTTCTCTGTTTAACCATAAAATAGAAATGGCGACTCTATTTAAATATTTTGAGTCCACAAAATGAGGCCGAGCGTATTCCACGCGCTCGAAGTTTTGAAACTCGCTTGCTTTTTTAGTAGCACAGACAGGTTCAGAACGAGGCACTCACAGTGGCGACTCTGCTGGGGATTTTGTTTTTTTATATTTTTATTAAAATAAAAAATGAAGGGCTAGACTCATTTTGTTTATATATATATATATATATATATATATATATATATATATATATATATATATATATATATATAAAGTTTATTTTTGTGTTTTTGCCTAATAATGTTTTTTTTAAAATTATTTACAGTTTAAATATTGCATTTATATATATATGTGTATATATGTGTGCGTGTGATCTGGAAATCTTGCAGCAGCTTAACTTTGGTACCATTGCAACCCGAAAAAGATATTAAAAAAAAAGCGGGAGCAATTTTATTTTATTTCATATTATGCCTGGTGGATATGTAAATATTCTTTTATTTTGTCATTTTTATTTTGGGGATTAGGACCAAATGTAATTAATAGGAACAGATAGCTTCCCCATTTTTCTTTCTATTTATTGATCTGAATGACCGTCACGCTCGCTCGCTCCGTCCTTTCAGGGATTCAAACTATTTAGTCGAGAAATTCAACAAATGAACAAAAAGGCGGGCCAAAATTTACTGTTTTATTACTTCTCTATATCTGCAAAAAGAAAAAAAAACTTTATTGCATTTTAGCTAACGCACACACGTGCATTCATGTAGAAATAGTTCGACTGTTACCCTTCAACCCGATAAACACGCCCGGGTAACCTTGATCTCGAAAAAGATGCTACGGAAAACTTAGGCCGAAAATTATCACATCATGCGCCCCTTACGGAGTGGCCAACTGGGTGAAGCCATCCTAGCCCTTACATTAGCCAACATTCAAAGCATATATGTTTTTTAGGACACATCATGGACCGATCGGTTTTTATACCTCGAAATTAATGACCAATCCCTGGTGCAAAAAATATGTGCAAATGAATAAAAATATATGCACATGAATTGATTAATAATTTTGATGGTACTTTCCTAAACCATTTGAATGATGGATCCTGGAAAGAGTATAGATCATTCGCCTAAGATTTGTCCAATCTTGGGAAATTGAAAGTCAGGTGAAATACAAAGGTTCTATGCTCTGAAGAAAGAATCTATTATTCTATGAAAAGTCTCAGACTATCAAAACAAAGCATGTGTGGTAGCCCGACCCGGACTCCAATGCAGAATCCCAAGATCGTGCCACCAATACAAGCTAAGAGACAAACACGCACTTGCTAAGCATAATGGTGCAAGCCAAAAGATGAGCCATCAAGCTCGAACAGAAGGTAAAGTCATAACGGCAATACGGAACAAGAAAAACTAAAATCTGCGTGTGACGACCCGACCCGGACCCCAATGCGAGATCCCGAGTCGCGCCGTCCAAATAATCAATAACACAAGCATGCATAAGTAGGATTATAAAATTCATGTGGCGCAACATCGCAAACGAATAGCAACTCGGCTACACTTGGCCAGAAAAACAACCTAAAATAAACAAGTCTTCGGCGACGTTACAGCCGGAACCCAACAACTACTCCTACAATATTAACACATGCTTATAAAACCTCAACGGCCACAACATGCCGGAGACAACAACAACAATAATAAATAAACGAGCTTTAGCGGAAGAAACTGTAGTGAACCATAAACATATAAACAGGCTCGACATGAAAGTCGGCATACAAAAGATTACAAGTGTCAAATCATAAGTTAACTACAACAACAAAATTCCCAAGACAAGTCTATATGACTTGCTTCCCAACGTCCTTGCCAAATAAAAGACTAATTACAAAAGTCCAAAAGAGCAACCTTGAGAATACAAACAACCAAACGTGAATAAAGCGAGTCTATCTCGGACCGTCACCTCGGCTCGGATCTAAGGAAACAAAACAAACAAATAGGGTAAGTCGAAAGACTTAGTAAGTTACCACAATGCATGTTCATGTTATAGCATGACATTTATCTCAATTATGGTACATGATCATGGTAAAGCACTTAGCACATTGTTCACATAAGTGCGTAAAATAAATCATACAAGTAGGATATGATATAGTCACAGAGCTCGGTTCGTGCCATCGATGTGTTGTGAATTCATCGACTCATACCGAGAACCTACTCGATTTCATTAGCAAGCCAATGCGGCACGTATTGTTACATACTACCCCATCCCCACAGGTGTGTGTGAAGTCAGTGCGGCGATCCATAGCGAGCACGAATCCCATAATTCGTGAAGGCGATGCATCGTCCCACCTTGACTCAATAAACAAACCAAATAATGCCAGCTGGACTCAATGTGATGCACAAGTAGATGTTTACTTGACTTAAACCAAATTAAGGACCGAATTCGACAAGAGCGAACTCGACCAACCAAGTAGGGTATTAATCTCTACCATAAAAACATGTCAAGGCAATTAATTGCTCAAACCAATCTTTCATAACAACTTGTTGTAAACAACCAAACCAAGCTCATATTTGAGTAAACCAAATCAAACGGTGTCTAAACTTCGAGGGATTGAAATTAGCTTCAACATGTTCAAATCTTCCCTAGAGTCGACTCGCTGAGTCTTTCTCTAAATTCCCAATTTTGGAGAAATTGAAGCTATGTGCTTCATAACCCAACCTAGGTCATTTCTAAGTTCAACAAGGTTGTAAATTCACCAAGGCATTGCAATGTGATTCATATACATCATAGAGTTCAACTTTGAGGATAGAACATATACAACTCAACAACATACAATGTAGGCTCAAATTAGGGCATTCACATATTGCACTTATTCAAGCAACATATATAATACATGTTTCTAACATGATCAAAACCTTAAATAGACAAGATGAAAGAGTTTTATAAACTTCCATAGGCAAGAAATCATCCTACACATGCTCCTAGCAAGTTCATATTTTCAAAGCACAAGAAGAGAGCATAGGAAGCATATATGTGTCCTCATTGACCTCAATCACCATAGGCTTTGTTTCCTTAGGGTCAATGAGAACTAAAATAGAAGAAGAAGAAGAGTAACTTACTTGAATACTACACCAAAGAAAACAAAGAAGAAAACTATTCGGTTGAAAACGATCCTCTCTTCGAGCTCTACACTTTTGATGAAGGTAGCTTGGGCAAATGAGTGAAGGATCAAGGAAGATGGAGATGAGAGCTTCAAGAAGCCATGGGAGAGTCTTGGAGAAGAGAAATCCCGTTTTTGGAGAGTGAGGGAGAGAAATGAGAGTCAAAATCTGCAAGTGTGGTGTATATTGGTTCAAAAACTGAGTGGGACAAGTGTCATGACAATGTGGTCTCTTAAAATCTGATTTTTGTGGGTTTAATGATCACTAATGCTCTCTTAATCCATCCATAAAACATGTTACTAATGTTAGGACACAAGTAATAAGGGTTAGGGAGGTTTAGGTGGGGTTTAGAAAGGGTTTTGGATAGGGGTTTAAGGGTAGAATTCAAGAAACATCGAATCGGGGACCTTGCGGTCGCATGGTCCCGCGACCGCATCCTCTCGGATGCTCATAAGGTCATTCTACCTTGCGACCGCAAGCTCCAAAATGGCTCAAAACTCAACCTAAAAGACCCCCAAACACTTAGCCAAATCAAGGGGGTTTCAAACCCCAACAAAAATGAGTTTAAAACTCATAACAAGCACCCTCAAACAACACCCGAACAACCCAAACGAAGGAGAGAAAGAAGAAGAACCAAACAAGCAATTCAACCGGCGATTAAACAAGCATGCAACCATGATTCTAAACATGCTAAGGGCTTCATGAATGACTTATGAATGTTTCTAAAACATTTATAGACTAAGTAACATGCTTACAATCAATCAAGAAAACATGAAGGCAAGCACACAATGTACATGCAAGAATACGGTGCATTACACTGCGGAAGCAAATCATAAGTGGAACCCAAGCCTTTAATCCTAAACAAAGGAACGCAAGGCTGAGAGGTAACTATCTCTCGACAAATCTATGACGTGCATGACGCAACATTGCGCACGGGCAACAAACCATCGGCAAACCTAAGGCCGGCGAATCAAGAAAATATCAACCTGATAAAAAACCACTCAACGGCTACAACATGCCGGAGGGACAAATCAACTAAACGAATAAGATATTTAAATACTAACAACTAAACCCAAGTCTCTCGACTAATGTCGTCGGAGATGACAATACCAACAATACTAGAATTAGTGAGCTAAAGCATGCTCGAAATAACAAAGGGAACAACTCTTAAGAGATACAACAGCTCGACCAAACAAGTCGGCTCCCAAAATAATACGATAATAAAATACTAACATAATCTACCCAAGTAAAGTCTACATAATTTTGCATTTGTGTCTCACAAATGCATAATAACAACAATAATAATAACTCCAAGCTTAAAGCCTGGAAGACCACCTGCTAGAAATCACTATCCGAAGCCGCCAAGCGCACTAACGGGATCACTGCACACACTAAGGAAAACAAACACACGGAGTGAGTCATAATGACCCAGTAAGTTACTAAATGCAATTGTATGGCATATCATGTCATGGCATGGCATAATGCACAAGCATATATATAAAAATCATGGTATCATACTAGTATACCAACAACTAACTTGTACTTAGTTAACAAGAACACAATCTCACATAAGCCACATAGAAAATTATCTTTCACATAAATGCTCATACGTAAACACGTAAAACCAGAATCCAGGCCCAGCCCTCAATGTTCAAACCATGGGTCCAACCCTCAAATGATCATAATATGGGTTTCAATCCTCAAATGATCACAACTCATCAGTTTTCTTAATGAGTACCTCGTTACATTCATCCAACCTAGGATGAGAAATGGGAGCTCGATATCAGGCTAGATGGGGCTAATACGAGACCACATCCCACTATTGGCCAAATAGTGAGGAAAAAAGGCAACCAATGCGGCGATTCATAGCGAATGTTTCCAAAGGCTATGAATCGTCCCATTGCCGACAAAACGACCAAGACGTCAGATGGACTCAAATCAAGATGCTCAAGTAGATATTTACTTGAATAAACCAATAAGGACCAAGTCTATCACGAAAGGACTCATCAAATCAAGTAGGTCATAATGCTCTACAAAACCCAATAAACCATGCACATAAATGTACACACTTAACACGTTCAACTGACTTGTAGGTTTAGTTTTTTTTTTCTTTTTTAAATTTTTTTTATTATATTTAATGCCTTGAAAGGCTACAATTATATATATATGATGCCTTTGGTATGGCTCGAACAATTGGTGCCTCTGGGGAGGCTTTTGAACACCCGACCTCTCGGTTGAGAGTAGTTAAGTCCCAGGGTGCCTCTGGTAGGGCTTGAATACTCAACCTCTCCGTTAAGATAGGCGAGTAGCTAAATGGGGCCTTTGGATAAGGCTTTTTTAACAACAACGATGCCTCTGAAGAGGCTTTGAACACCCGACCTCTCTATTGAGAGTTGTAAAGTCCAGGGTGTCTCTAGTGAGACTCGAACACCCAACCTCTCCGTTAGGAGAAGTGAGCAGTACCAGTTGAGCTAGAGCTCGTTGGTACTTGTAGGTTTAGTTCAAGAACCACATATTGAGGTATTCATAATCCTCAAGTCATCACCAATTCAAGAATAGCTTATAAGCTCAATAAATCACAACGTGAGGTCTACTCTAGTCATCTACTCAAGATTAAATCAAAGACTATTACTTAGTCTAAGAACAACCACAATCAAGGCTTAGCATTTGGTTTCACTTAAAAGCACATCGGACTCAACCATAGTCCCAATTGTCAAATATAATTGACTTCCTCAATGCTATACTCAAGAACATCAAGACTACCCCATAGTCACTCCCTCGCAAGTGCATTCATGTGCACGCGACCAAATTCCTTAAAGAAGGAATTCATTCATTAATCATCTCTTAATATACTCGGGATCGTAAGTTGGTCTCTAATGCTACGTACTCTACAAGCACACTCTAAACATATTCTCAATAGGTCTCTGTAACATGAGTGTCTCAATTGGACACCGAATGAGATACTCGGGTACGCACAAACATAACCAAACAAGACCCGAACATCGTAGGGTTTCAACCCAAAGCTCATTATTATATTATTGACCTTACAATGACTCCGTTGAGTCTTAATTCTACATTTCATTCTTTATGTGTTTCATAAACCCACACTATTAAACATTTCATTTATATATACGACAAAATCCCAAAATTCATTCGGGCTTGATTCCCAAGCCTAACAACCCAAGAACTCATTATAATCATAGTCAAACGAAACCCAAATGTCGTAGGATTTCAACCCGAGTTCATTAACACATTATTGAACTTATTTCGACTCCGTTGAGTCTAAATACTAAGTTTCGTTCCTTACACATTTCATCAATCTCAACATTTACACCCACTTCGATTAACAACAATTTCTCCAATAATTCGGGCTTGATTCTCAAGCCCTAAAATTCATAGCAAAACTCAACATAAATCGTAACCCATTTCTTACAACACATAATAACATTCAAATCATCCTATTCATGCTATTAATAAGTTCATATCTCCAAAAATTCACAAAATAGGCATACATTGCATATCAAGTGTTCATTGCCCACAAATAGCACATAGATTGTTTTCCTTAGGGCCAATGAACCAAAATAAAAAGAAAGTAACTTACCTAGCTCGGATGAAAACTCCAAAGAACGAAAATCCGATCGGTGAACTTGTTCTACTCGTAGAGGGCTTCAAGATTCCGAAGTTTGAAGGAAATCCGACGGTTGGATCTTTGTGGATCGAAGGAAGAATGAAGCTAAGGCTCAAAACCCCCAAGAGCTCTTTCTCTCTCTGATACGTATGGAGGAGGAGAAGAAATGAAGAGGATTTCTGAAAATTGCAAAGGGTTTGGGCTTTTATACCTCCACAAACCAAGAGGACAAAATAGGGAATTCCTTAGTACAATTAGTAGAGATTAGGAGTAGTCACTCACTAATCTAACCTTAATTAACTTCCAACTAATGTTAGGACATGTTTAGGGCTAAGTATGGGAGGTTAGGAAGGGTTTAGAGGGGGTTTGATGAGGGTAGGATAGGTATTTCTCGTCAAATATCAAAACAGGCCAAAGCAGGGTCGGGGCACCTTGCGGTCGCAAGGTCCCCTAGAGCATGCGACCGCAAGCTCTCCAGCCCTTTCCTTGGACAATTTCTGATGACCTTGCGTGGGCAAGGTCCTTCCCCCTTGCGGCTGCAAGCCTCCCAGACCAAAAAGGGCTTAGAATTCAACCCCAAACAACCTCAAACACATAACCAAACCTAACAAGGTTCAAACCCCATCCAAAGTAGGTCTATAACTCGCATGGAACACCCATAAACAACTCCCGAAACAACTCGAAGCGAAACCGGGAAGAGGTGCAACAACGTGCAACTGAAACAACGAATGAACTAGCAATTGAACGTGCATCGAAAGGAGACTTTTAAGGCAAGTCTAAGGGCTAATGAAGATGCTTGAATACTCCGAGAAAGTTGAATAACAACTAGGGAAATAATAACTTCAAAGGAGAGACGATTACGCGACTCAATCCCCGAACTACGCAATAGAGACGAATGATATCTCCAAAGCTTCCAAATCATCGATAGACTTAAGGAACACCTCCAACTTGAAGTCGAATACATCTAAACATGTTAATAAGTCATCATGTAGAGGTCTAGGATCAAATCGAGGTCTCGAACACAATACGCGAGCAAACTCTCAATCGTGTCGCATTCCGACTATCGTCGAGTCATGACTTGTGACTTTAGCAAGTCAACAACTAAATGGCATCTCTTAATAGTGTTTTGGTCTTAAGTGGTCTCTCATACACATCTAGACAATCTCATAACCAATCATACATCCCACAAAAGAAGAATTGCAAGTATCGCACGCAAACCGAGCTAACGAAGGAGCGGGGTGTTACAGCATGCGTTTGTCCGATCAATTTTAGGAAAAAATAAATAAAGTTAATTATAAAAACACAATGTACTTAAACTAAAAAAATTCCTGGAACTTTGCCTTTTGATACTGATCGATGTTTTATTTAATCTTTTTCCTTGCAAGTGGACAAGACTATTATAGAATAGTATTGGAAGCAAGGGTCGAACCCACAGAGACAAGTGATCACGAACAGTGCAATTTATTGATAGCAAATTATTAATCTAAAGGGGGTTTTTATTTTATTCTATTCTAAACTACTATTTATATTTAGATGTTTAACTAATTAGCGAAGAATTACGTATATGAAGATCTTATGGTGGGTGGCAATCTAGGATTCTGGGTTTCACTTGTATCTCCTTTATGTTGAACTATTGGTTCAGCCTCCATCCCCGCAACATTCATCCATTCTATATCCTAAGCACAAGAACTTTAATCTAGCTGTCACCTAGATTTATGATCTATCTGTCACCTAGATCATGTATGAAACTTATCACTCTCGTGCATCGATAGGTCCAATTTATTGTGATGAAGAGCCAGTGTACGACATATGCACATTGGTCATGCAGTTATCCGCACCTCTAAGCCTTTATTATTTGCGATTACACTCATTTGTTCAAAGCAAAATAATATAGGGATTGATAAACACCACAATCAACGAGAATTGAATGAACATATATAAGAATCAAAACATAAATTCGATACAAGTTACCTCCCACCTCCTAGATTATGGATGATTTAGTTCATCATAGACAATGAACAACACATGGAGATGATCGGATACATGATTTGATCTTCAATACTTGTAATTACACAATCTAACTATGTTATTCAATCTAAAAATTATCTAAAATCTACCTAAGAAAGCTTCCAGCCGTCCCTCCTTTTTGGCTCTCGGCATCCGACTTCAATATATACTCGCGAGTTGTAATCCAATCGAACCTCTATATGAAAATACGAAAATATCGCATTCTGACCACCTTGTGGTCGCAAGGTGTTGAGTACCTTGCGTCCGCAAGGTCTCCAGTGTGTCTGGCCTTGAACTTCTTGACTTCTCATCCGTACTACCTACCTTGCGGTCGCAAGGTCTGAGGTACCTTGCGTCCGCAAGGTCCTCAGATCTGACAGTCTTCGTTTCTTCTTCATTTTTCCTCTTTGGCCCTTCTTGGAATTTGCACATAAAACCCTGGAGTTTGGCATATTTTCACTAAAAACCCTGAAACTTACAAAACTCACCGAAAACATATATTAGTAGCCAAAAGCCTCGTGAAATAGCATAATTTAAGTCATAGAAGTATATAAAATCGAAGTATAAAATACATCGATCAAATACCCTCAAACTTAAACTTTGCTCGTCCACGAGTAAATAATAATATACTTATAAATACAAATGCATATAATTAACAAAAATAAAAATATTTTTGGAGGATGACACTATTTACACTCCTCTATAAACCCACAAAATCAAGGAGACTCTTTCGAGTGATTCGACTAAACAGATAAATACAAAAATTGATAATTACAAAAACAGATAAAACTAACTTACAATAAAACAAAAATCTTTTTGGCTTCAACCTCAAGTTATACAAGTTAGCATGCAAAGCAATCTCAAATCGATGCTCACCACATATATGAAGGCTTAATCATATAAAACCAACTGATCTTTTCTTAAAACTGCTACTACTTTTAATTTCTCCGTGTGTGTGTGATCACCAGTCTTAGAGAATATCTTAACTAAAATAGTTTTATTAAGCTAAACACCACATTCATATGAAAATCAAAGTTTAAAAGAAAATCATGCATTAAGAATTATGAGATCTACCATCCAAACCCTGGCCACATGCATGAAAGGTCCCAAGGATTTCAAAGACTTATACATCCATCCCATGCACTTCTATGTATGACATACAATGCTCTCCTATCCCAATGACTTGTAATAGCTAAGATTATGCTAACACAGTGAGCTTTAGGGTGAATAATAATGAACATGAAGTGTGTGATCAATTCCATATGACTCACTTGACAGTTAAAACAGCATAAGCATTGGCAAGAAGATCATTAGGTCTTTATTTAGCTTGTAATGTAAGGCCAAGGTGATGGGGGATATGATGGAAAGGAATTTGAAATTCAAAGTGAGAGAGTAAGACTACCCTTTATCCCTCATACTTCCAAGCAAAAGGAAGTTTTCCCTATTTAGGCTAGGACCTGCAAGGACTACAAGTGGATGGGTGCTGCTACTTTTCGCTTTCTTCTTCCCCCAAACTTGTTTTGGGCAATATATACTTCTAAAAATATCACATCATTCTTATCAGCATGATTTTTCTAACATATTTTTCTCTTGAAAGCTATGCTTCCATTTGAATCTTTGTTACACTCTTCTTCTTCCTTTTCATTTTTCGTCCATACATAATTTTTCTTTTCTTTTTCTCTTTTTTTTTTCGACGACGGAAAGAAGAAGTCTTCCGAAAAATAGTCTAACTGAAAAGAAGTGGTCCTCCAAAAATCAGTTTCCCACCCACATCCTACTCTCTCAAAGGGTAGGCTAAAAGTAAATAGGCTTTTAGGGTTAAGTTAATGTGGGTAATAGAAATGATGGCGAATGGGGCTTTAAATAGTGTGCTTAGCACACTCCATTATTTTTCATTAGGCTCAACGGGGACACTAGGGATATTTTTAATATAGGTCAGGGAATATTTATGTAATACCCCGTAAATTTGTTTATTTTCATAGATAATATTATTATGGTTTGATATTTGTAATTTGGGTTAGACTTGTGTGTTACTTGAGCCAACCATCTGAATGGGTACTATTTATTAGTTGGGTTCAATCCATGAATTAGTTATTGAATAGTTTAATAATAGTAATAATAACAAATAATAATAGTAATAATAATATATATTATTTTAAAAAAAAAGAAAAAGATAGTAAAATGTTAATATAATAATATATGTAAGAATAGATGGTTAATGGATATAAGCAATATCAGGAAACGTGAGAGGAGGAGTTATCACACCCGCGAGCAGTTAATCGGACGAGGTTTTGTGGGTAGTTTATGCCGCACAACTGGAGCAGTTGTTTGATCATGGGTTCATGGGTAGTTGATGACTTGTAGTGAGACTTAATAAAAAGGGAAATGTCGATCAGTTTGCTGAGGCAGATCAAGAGAAGGAGAATTTTGATCGTCGGTGTCGGTGTCTACCGAAAGCGAAGACCGCAGAAAAGAATTGAAGATTGAGGTGAGTCACATAGTCGTTATTATTTTCTTCTTGTCTCTGTTGGTAATCGAGGATAGGACGGTATGTGTGGGATGTGTGTGTATGAATAATACAGGTAGCTATGGCGTTGATGTGAAGAAGATGGAGGAATAAAAAAATAGAAAAATTCATAAGAGAGAAAGGAAGAGAGTAAGCTGACAAAGAAGTCAAGGACGGATATAAAAATAAAGTGGGAGTGAGTTTGATGGCTAGTATATAGGATAGATTATTTTAATGGTAATATATGTAAAAAGTAGTTAAATGGATACATGATTTTTTTTAGATTAGTCTCATACAAAGGGTTCAGGTTTGAGATTAAAGTTTTGTTTTATATTTTTTAGATTTGGTCAAGCACGTGTCGTGGAATATTCGTACACAGTATTAGCTTTTACATCACTTTTGAGGTAAGGGATTATACTTCCTTTAAGTAGATTTGTACAACGTATTTTTCCGTTAGGTTTCCTATATTTTTGAATTACCGTTTTTTTTTTGTTTCCCTATGCCGAAATCACATCGGTAATTGATTTTGACTCCGTCGGTTAATATCTTTGTTTCTTTTTTTGTGAATTATAATTTGGCGAAGTCTCATGTTAAAAACTTGATAATATATGAGATGCAATTTGACTTTCGAAAAACATGCTACTTGTTTGAATTTTGTTATGATCACTATATTTGATTAAATTGTCACCGAAGTGACCCTCTTGTTATTTGATACTTGCACTACGAGGCTTGTGAGTGCGGTAATCCGACTTTACCTTTGACTATTGTATCCTACGGGATTTTGTTTGATTGGATAATTGGACTATTTATGTGATCATATTTTATGGATGTAAAATGTCGTAATGAACTGGTATGGGACGGTTCGTTATGATTAGTCTACTCGTTATCATTCTTCGAATTCTATCAACTATTATAAAATCTTGTGTCATAACTTTGATTTATACATATGATTTCTTGTGAGTCCTACCCTCCTTAGAAACCGGAGGGACAGTATATGAACCTACTGGGCATTTGTTCGCTCACCCTTTCAAATTACTCCTCTTCAGGTCACAAGTAGATTGGAGCTTCACGTAGAGAAACATGGGAAGCAGCTATGATTATTTAGAGTTTTATTGTTATTTTGTTTTGTAATGGATTTTTAGCGATTAGTAAGAAAAGTGAATTCTTTAATTGTATTTTGAGGTTACGGTGGTAAGTTTTGGGAATTAGACATTATAATGGTTTGGTGGTTTCTTGACATTAAATGGTAGTTGACTTTTGACTAATGAAAATTAAGTTAGAATTTTGTAATGACGTGGCCAAATATTGGGCCAAGATTTGGGGGCGTTACAGTTGGTATCAGAGCTAAGAATTGAGATCCTGTAGACTGTAGGATCAAGAAATAGTTTTAGCTTAAGAAGTGATATTCGTTTTATTCTTATGATTATGTGTTGGACGTTAATATTGGGTTATATTCTTGAAAATTTATCGTTTCATCATTATAGGAATGGCGAGGTTGATGCAAACTGCTAGGAAAACACGTAATCAAGCAATGATAGAGAGAAGAAGAGTGGCACTAGCCAACGTAAGAATTCGAGACTAAAGGAAATTCAAGAGGAACTTGTAGCTCGATGAGAATTCGAGGCACGCGATTCGTTATGCAAGAATTCTCACCGAGCATGTGTGGGATAAGTTAACGAAGCAATTGATGGAGTGAATGACGTGTGGGTCCTTTATCAACCCCATTAGGGTTGAAGACTCGAGTCCGAGAGTGAGGATTAAGAAGCCTTATTAGTTGGTGTGAATAGAAAGCGGGTATAGCCTCGGCGGTAATAGTTGTGATATTTCTTTTCCTTCTAGTAATGTCGTAGTAATGTTGGAGTTATGTTTTCGGATCGTTTATTAAGTAATGCAACTTTGTTGAAAATTTTAAGAAATATGTTTTTAGTCATATGTGCTTATGTCTTTGAATTTGGTATGGTTCTCTCGAGAAATATTTGAATGATTTCGAGCTATTAAACAATGATTTTCTTTTAAGTAGCTCATTAAAATCAATTTTGTACAACGTGCCTATTTAGTAAACTCAAAAAAAAATTAAATAAATAAAAATAAATAATAATAATAATAATAATAATAATTTCCCGAATATTTGTTGTAATAAATGATTAACCTTATCTCAATATAGATGGCACGTGGCGACGACTTGGTAATAGGGGTCGAGGACGCGGACGAGGTAACCGAGCAGGTAGAGTTATGGAGGATTCAGTTTCTAAAACTGTAGCGGATCAAACAACACCTCAACCTAATGTGAACATCGATGGTCCCGCCCCTGCAATGGCTCAACCTCAAGTGAATGTCAACGATCCCGCTCCAGTAGCGGCTCAGCCTAACGAAAATATTGTCAATCCTGTCCTACCAGACCCTATGCAAATCATCAATCTTCTCCAGAATCTCACACAAGCAGTAGAGAGAATCGGACATGCTACCCAAGGGAATGTGGCCCAACCTCCACCTATTGTACCTCCACCTGTTGTACCTCCACATGTTATACCTCAACCTGTCGCACCTCAACCTGTTGCGATACAGCCTATTGCGCCAGTTGCTAAGGACCCATTGGAAAGCTTTCTAAGAGGAGTCCAAAAAGTTTACTGAGGACACCAGTGAAAAGCCTAAGATTGGCTTGACAATATGGAAACAATTTTTGAAACAATGACTTGTACTAGTGAGGTAAAAGTTAGACTCGCCACCTTTGTACTCCAAGGTGAGGCGAGTCAGTGGTGGAAGGCTGAAAGAAGGAATGCGGAGTTGAGGGGAATACATGTTTTTACTTGGGAAATGTTCTTGGACGTTTTCAATAAGAAGTTTTTTCCGCCGAGTATTCGGGAAAGAAAAGTGGTAGAGTTTATCAACTTGGAGCAAGGGTCGATGACTGTGGAACAATATGAGGCTAAATTTACGGAACTATCGAAGTATGCCCCAGCTTTCTTTAATAGTGAGGATCAAAAGGCAAGAAAGTTTGAGCGTGGCCTTAATGGTAGGATCAGTTATCGTTTGACAGCCTTAAAATTACCAACATATGCTGAAGTGGTAGATAGGGCTCGTCTTGTTGAGCAAGAAACATCAGATTACCTAAAAAGGAAAGATGAGAAGAAGAGAGGGTCGAAGATTCAATGTCGTCATCGGGGCAATCTAGCGATCAAGGAGGGGCATTCAGTGGAAATAAGAGGAGGAATATTGAAGAAAACCGCAATAGGGTAGCAAACCAGTGGGGTCGGAACCAGAATCGAGGTCAGAATCAAGGTCATAATCGAGGTCAGAATCAAGGTCAGAATCGTGGGTATAACAGTGATTGTCGAATTTGTGGGGGAAACCATAAGACAGAGTTATGTTATCGTGGAACAGGTGCATGCTTTAATTGTGGTAAAGTAGGGCACATGATTAGAGAGTGTCCCGAGCCGTTAAAGGGAAATTTCGTTCGAAATACGGGAAGTGGAGATAAGAATAAACCCAAGGAGCAGGGAAGAGTGTATGCTATGACAGCAAAGGATGCCCGTGCTACCAACGACGTTGTGGCAGGTACGGTTCAACTATGTTCTCGTAATGTTTATGCTTTGATTGATCCGGGTGCTACACATTCTGTTATATCACTATCACTTGCACGCCGTTTGAAGTTGTCTCCTCAAAGCTTAGATATTGAGTTAGTAATAGATACACCGACTAAAGAATCTATTCCAGTGGCCTCTGTATTTCGATCTTGTTGTTTGAGCTTGGAGGATAGAGAAATGCCGGTAGATTTGATCCCTTTAGATATTCAGGATTTTGATATAATTTTAGGCATGAATTGGTTAGCCGCATTTCATGCAAAGGTGGATTGTTTCAGGAAGGAGGTAGTGTTCTGTCCTTTGGGTGAAGAAGAATATACGTTTAAAGGTTCTAAGCCAGTAACCCTATATGGTTTCATTTCTACGTTGAGAGCTAGGCGATTATTGAGGAAGGGTTGTCGGGGTTATTTGGCATACATCACTGATAATAGTAAGGAAGGGGCTAGCTTAGAATCAATTTCAGTGGTCAATGAGTTTGCTGATGTGTTTCCCGGAGATTTACCAGGAATTCCACCAGAAAGAGATGTCGAGTTTGTAATTGATTTAGCACCTTGAACAACCCCAATTTCTAAAGCGCCATACGTAATGGGCACCGATGTAATTAAAGGAGTTGAAGGAACAGTTGCAAGAGTTGTTGGAGAAGGAACTGATTAGACCTAGTGTGTCTCCGTGGGGTGCTCCAGTGTTGTTTGTGAAGAAAAAGGATGGAACAATGAGATTATGTATTGATTATCGTGAATTGAACCGAGTCACAATAAAGAATAAGTATCCATTGCCCAGGATTGACGATTTGTTTGATCAGTTGCAAGGTGCATGCTATTTCTCAAAAATTGATCTTCGTTCGGGTTATCATCAATTAAGGGTTAGAAAGGAGGACATCTCTAAGACTGCTTTTAGAACGAGATATGGTCATTATGAATTTCTAGTGATGCCATTTGGTTTAACAAATGCCCCTGCAGCATTTATGGATTTGATGAATCGGGTCTTTAGAAAGTTTTTAGATCAATGTGTGATTGTGTTTATCGATGACATTCTTATTTATTCTAAGACTCGTGAGGAGCATGAAGAACATTTGAGAGTAATACTTCAAATTTTAAGAGAGCAAAAATTATATGCCAAATTCAAGAAGTGTGAATTTTGGTTAGAGAAAGTAACTTTCTTGGGGCATGTTGTGTCGAAGGATGGAATTTCGGTGGACCCGGCTAAGATTGAAGCGGTGGTTAGTTGGGAGAGACCTACGATCAGAACCGGCACGCAGCTTTTTGGGGTTGGCGTGGATATTATCGCCGTTTTGTTGAGGGTTTCTCGAAGATAGCTATACCCTTAACTAGGTTAACTCGTAAGAACGCCAAGTTCGTGTGACGCATCGAATGTGAGTCTAGTTTTCAAGAATTGAAGAAAAGACTAGTATCGCCCCCAATTCTTACGGTACACCTTCGCATTAATCGGGGGTTTGTGATTTACAGTGATGCTTCTTTGAAAGGTTTGGGTTGTGTGTTGATGCAAAATGGTAAGGTGATAGCTTATGCCTCAAGACAGTTGAAGAACTTTGAGAAGAATTACCCAACTCATGATTTAGAGTTGGCGGCAGTAGTGTTTGCTTTGAAAATTTGGAGGCACTATTTGTATGGAGAAACTTGTGAAATTTACACTGATCACAAGAGTCTTAAGTACATATTCACCCAGAGAGAATTGAACATGAGACAAAGAAGGTGGCTAGAATTGTTGAAAGACTACGATTGTACTATTTTGTATCACCCAGGGAAGGCAAACGTGGTAGCTGATGCGTTAAGTCGTAAGAAAAGAGGGACTTTGGCTATGATGTTAACGCAAGAGAAAAGAATTTTGGCTGACATAGAGTCTTTGGGTTTAGAAGTTCGAGTGAGAGGTGATAAGGGTTACTTAGCACATTTGAGTTTCCAACCGTCTCTATTAGAGAAAGTTAAAACAGCTCAGAAAGTTGACCCCGAGTTAGTGAGGATTTGTGAAGGTTTGAAAGATGGAATATACAATAATTTTCGGGTCGGGGAAGATGGTATTTTACGTTTTGGGAGTAGAATTTGTATTCCTTCTGATCAAGAGTTGAAGAGGCAAGTCTTAGAAGAAGCTCATAGTTCAAGGTTTTCAGTCCACCCTGGAAGTACAAAGATGTATCGAGATATGCGCGACACTTTTTGGTGGGGTAATATGAAGCGGGAAATTGCAGAGTTTGTTTCCAAGTGTCTTGTTTGTCAACAAGTGAAATGTGAACATCAGAGACCGGGTGGTTTGTTGCAGTCAATGCCGATTCCTGAGTGGAAGTGGGAACACATAACTATGGACTTCGTAGTAGGGTTACCTAGAACGTTAAAGGGGAGGAATGCAATTTGGATTATTGTGGATCGATTGACTAAATCAGCTCACTTTCTAGCTTTTCGAATTACCGATTCTTTGGAAAAGTTGGCAAAATTGTATATAGATGAGATAGTCAGACTACATGGTGTACCAGTTTCAATAGTGTCCGACCGTGATGCCAGATTCACTTCGAAATTTTGGAGAAGTCTACAGGAAGCTTTGGGAACAAATTTGAGCATGAGTACAGCTTTTCATCCACGCACGCATCGGTCGAGCGCACCATTCAAACTTTGGAAGACATGCTTCGGACTTGTGTCTTAGATTTGCAAGGTAATTGGGATGACCATTTGCCGTTAGTAGAGTTCACCTACAATAATAGCTATCACGCGAGTATTGGAATAGGCCCTTTCAAAGCGTTGTACGGAAGAAGGTGTCGCTCGCCTACTTGTTGGGATGAAGTGGGGGAACGACAGTTGTTGGGACCGGAGTTGGTGCAAATTACATCAGAGAAGGTGCAACAGATTAAAAAGAGACTCCTTGTGGCTCAAAGTAGACAGAAATCCTATGCTGATAATCGTCGACGAGAGCTCGAGTTTGGAGTAGGGGATCACGTTTTCCTCAAAATTTCACCTACTCGAGGAGTTATGCGATTTGGAGTTAAGGGAAAACTCAGCCCAAGATTTGTTGGCCCCTTTGAAATTCTTGAGAAGGTGGGTGAGGTTGCGTATCGAATTGGCTTGCCACCTATGTTGTCAGGAGTTCACAATGTATTCCATGTTTCTATGTTAAGGAAATATGTTCCAGATTCAAGTCATGTGATTGAGTATAAACAGTTGCAGTTAAAAGAAGACCTCAGTTATGCTGAGAAACCAGTTCGAATTGTGGACAGGAAAGATCAGGTATTAAGGAGAAGAACGATTCCCTATGTTAAAGTTCAATGGAGCAATCATACTGAAAGAGAAGCCACTTGGGAGTTGGAGGAAGAAATGCGAGAGAAATATCCTGATCTTTTCAGTACGATCTAATGCTGTAAGTTTAGGGGACTAAACTTCTTTTTAGGGGGTGAGAGTGTAATACCCCGTAAATTTGTTTATTTTCATAGATAATATTATTATGGTTTGATATTTGTAATTTGGGTTAGACTTGTGTGTTACTTGAGCCAACCATCTGAATGGGTACTATTTATTAGTTGGGTTCAATCCATGAATTAGTTATTGAATAGTTTAATAATAGTAATAATAACAAATAATAATAGTAATAATAATATATATTATTTAAAAAAAAAGAAAAGATAGTAAAATGTTAATATAATAATATATGTAAGAATAGATGGTTAATGGATATAAGCAATATCGAAACGTGAAACGTGAGAGGAGGAGTTATCACACCCGCGAGCGCTTAATCGGACGAGGTTTTGTGGGTAGTTTATGCCGCACAACTCGAGCAGTTATTTGATCATGGGTTCATGGGTAGTTGATGACTTGTAGTGAGACTTAATAAAAAGGGAAATGTCGATCAGTTTGCTGAGGCAGATCAAGAGAAGGAGAATTTTGATCGTCGGTGTCGGTGTCTACCGAAAGCGAAGACCGCAGAAAAGAATTGAAGATTGAGGTGAGTCACATAGTTGTTATTATTTTCTTCTTGTCTCTGTTGGCAATCGAGGATAGGATGGTGTGTGCGGGATGTGTGTGTATGAATAATACAGGTAGCTATGGCGTTGATGTGAAGAAGATGGAGGAATAAAAAAATAGAAAAATTCATAAGAGAGAAAGGAAGAGAGTAAGCTGACAAAGAAGTCAAGGACGGATATAAAAATAAAGTGGGAGTGAGTTTGATGGCTAGTATATAGGATATATTATTTTAATGGTAATATATGTAAAAAGTAGTTAAATGGATACATGATTTTTTTTAGATTAGTCTCATACAAAGGGTTCAGGTTTGAGATTAAAGTTTTGTTTTATATTTTTTTAGATTTGGTCAAGCACGTGTCGTGGAATATTCGTACACAGTATTAGCTTTTACATCACTTTTGAGGTAAGGGATTATACTTCCTTTAAGTAGATTTGTACAACGTATTTTTCCGTCAGGTTTCCTATATTTTTGAATTACCGTTTTTTTTTTGTTTCCCTATGCCGAAATCACATCGGTAATTGATTTTGACCCCTCGGTTAATATCTTTGTTTCTTTTTTTGTGAATTATAATTTGGCGAAGTCTCATGTTAAAAACTTGATAATATATGAGATGCAATTTGACTTTCGAAAAACATGCTACTTGTTTGAATTTTGTTATGATCACTATATTTGATTAAATTGTCACCGAAGTGACCCTCTTGTTATTTGATACTTGCACTACGAGGCTTGTGAGTGCGGTAATCCGGCTTTACCTTTGACTATTGTATCCTACGGGATTTTGTTTGATTGGATAATTGGACTATTTATGTGATCATATTTTATGGATGTAAAATGTCGTAATGAACTGGTATGGGACGGTTCGTTATGATTAGTCTACTCGTTATCATTCTTCGAATTCTATCAACTATTATAAAATCTTGTGTCATAACTTTGATTTATACATATGATTTCTTGTGAGTCCTACCCTCCTTAGAAACCGGAGGGACAGTATATGAACCTACTGGGCATTTGTTCGCTCACCCTTTCAAATTACTCCTCTTCAGGTCACAAGTAGATTGGAGCTTCACGTAGAGAAACATGAGAAGCAGCTATGATTATTTAGAGTTTTATTGTTATTTTGTTTTGTAATGGATTTTTAGTGATTAGTAAGAAAAGTGAATTCTTTAATTGTATTTTGAGGTTACGGTGGTAAGTTTTGGGAATTAGACATTATAATGGTTTGGTGGTTTCTTGACATTAAATGGTAGTTGACTTTTGACTAATGAAAATTAAGTTAGAATTTTGTAATGACGTGGCCAAATATTGGGCCCAGATTTGGGGGCGTTACAATTTAGGCTCTAACGATCCAAAGATGGCCTAAGTCATTTCTTAATGTCAAATGCTCATGTAGTTTTTAAAGCAAGTAAGACACACAAAATATTATATCAACGATGGGAATTGGGAGTTGAATGTTTAGCATCACTGGATTTCACATAAGCATTCGCTAAGACAGATGGTAGGGACAATTGAGACTAATATGCAGACACAGTTCGAAAGTGTGCTTGAGATATATAAATGAGAAAAATCCAAGGGATCTAACTATCATGCAATTGACCCTAAGTCGTAATTTGATGCAACAATTATGTTCGAATGGCTATGCATCATATTCTTGTGCATATCTAGTTGTAATGAAGTAGGTGTTATAAACTTTATAAAACTATTCTAATCAATCCATAATTATGACTGGTGTGGGTGCATGAAGAATTTGGAGAAAAGTAAAAGTTTTGTAAAATTAAGTAAATTCCAGAGGGATCTACAGACTAGCTATGCGGTTCATTGCATTAACTCCTCATTAACTACGACTAGCATAACCACACCTAAACTTGAGGATGCAAATTTTGAAATATTTTATTTTTTTGATTTTGATTTTGAAATTTTGTTTTTTTTTTTTTTTTTGATTTTTTTTAAATTGGAGATGATGACGATGACTCAATTGATGTTGGGTCCCCACAAGAGGAACCCACGAGCATCTAATGTGAGCGTATTCTGGTCAAGGCAACACCTCCGAAAATAAGAAAAAATTAAAAACAGAAAAATAGGGTGAAGAGTTAAATGGTAATCAAGAAAAGAAATTTTTCTTCACCCTAGAAACATAGCCCAACTCCATTCCTCCTTAGGCTAGGACATGCTAGGACTCTAAGCTTAGAATCCCCCCCAAACTTAATTTCTATTTTGTCCTCAAAATTGAGGAACATATGAGAGTATTGATGGGGATGGACAAATATCAAAAGGAAATAGCAGGTCCACCTAACGAAAGAGGATGGAACTTGGGCCTCGACTCACGGTGAGTCGGGCGGAAATAACGAATGAGGACGAAACTCGGGGATCGTGCCAGGAGGCAACCCATAATAAGTGGAGACATTTTGGCCCACTGTGTTAAATCACCCAAATAGCCGCTCTTGGTCGGCACGAATTTGTGCCAACTGTTGAGTTGCCATCTAGGCTTCTAGGGAAACCTCTTCTAGCCTATTGGAGATCCCTACGAGCGGGTCCTCCTCCTCCTCTTCGAGTTCCTCCCCATGAGGAACCCTCACTCTCGGCTGCTGGTGGTGCTCAAACCGGCCGGTGGTGCTCAAAATGGCAAAATGGCCCTAGTAATGGCCTGACCTTAAGCCTCTCCGCGTGTCTGGGCCATCTCACGCCTGCCCTCCTACACAACTCGGTGATCAAATGCGGGAATGGAAACCCCGCATTCGTAGCATCTCTAATAAGGGTCTTGATTTGGCCGTTGATCAAACGGCCAACATCAACAAACCCACCGGACATAATGGTGTAGGTCAAGACAGCCCTATCCCAAGTCACCGTATGTTGGTGACTGGAGGGTATGAGACGCCCACAAACGAATTTGAACAAGGGCTTGGCCGTGTTCTGAAGGAAGGACTCCTCCATGGTGCGTGGACCAAATGGTGGATTACGGTTGTAGGTCCATACAACACCAGGGAGGGCGATGCTCGCATTGACCACCTCGACAGGGATGGGGGGATGTTGGAGGTGTGTGCTAAAATTATCAGCACCAATCGCAAAGTTGGAGGTGCCGAAATATTCGTTAATGCTTTGGGGCGAAAAATCTACTAACGCGCCCCTAACACTAACGGTGTCTAAAACACCCCCATCTATGCCAATGCTGCCATTGGCATAGAACTCTCGGACAATAGGCACTACGGCTGCCTTTTCCGGAGAGTCGAATCAAACGCCCCCACCTACGGGCCGAAAAATTTGGACGTAGGCCAAATTCTTCAGCCTTGAATCCCCTCTCGGGAGCCAAGGATTTGGAGAGTTTGGCCGCATATTTTTCTGAGGCCTCGTGGGATACAAATCGGGTGTGGTCAAAATTATGTTCCTCCTCCTGAACGGGGCGGGAGGACGAAGCACCGGTATTTCTACGTTTTCTAAACATTTTGTTTGCATAAAAATTAAAAACTAAAGATTTGACAATTAAAATAAGTTTTTAGAATTTTTTTAAAATTAAAAATAAATTCTAAAGCATGCAAGATTTTATCTACGTTAAAACTATCTAACACCCTAGCATGCAAAGATTTGACGTAGAAAATTAAAGAAAGGGGTTAGGATTACTTGTTAAATGCAGCTTTAGATGGAGAGAGCAGCTGGAGTTTGAGCTTGATCGGCAACAATGGAGTCTCATTGCTTCAAAACCTTCAATCTTCCATGGAATGTAATGGGGGTGGTGAGAGAGATGTAGAAGATGAAGATTTGGTGAAGGAGGGAGAAGATCTTGTAATTAGTGCCGGAATTTGGAAGAATTTGTCGGAATTGGAGAGGGCTGGGCGGCTGCTTCACTGCTGTTTGAAGAAGGGAGTGAAAAATTTTGGTGATTTCTGCAAATGAACCCGATCAGTTTATATAATGGGACCTTGCGGTCGCAAGGTCTGCCACACCTTGCGACCGCAAGGTGGGCAGTCAAACCGCTTCGTCTTCCACTGATTCCCCATGTTTTGACAGTACGTATTCACGAGATTCAAATTTACTGAAGACCTTGCGGTCGCAAGGTCCCCCACACCTTGCGTCCGCAAGGTGGGCAGAATTTATCCCACTTGATTTTCTTTCTTTCTTTTCAACAGTTTTGCAATTCAGCCCCTTTTCCGTTAACTTCCGTTATGTTTTGTAACTTTCCTGTATTGCAAAAACTTAACAAAAACTCTAAACTAAAAATATTAGTAACATATAAATACAACACTAAGATGCTTTTCTCCCCCCAAACTTGAATTTTGGCATATTTAATTAAAAATTAAATGTCCAAAAATGCATTTAACGGAGAAAAACATATTTAACCTAATTATAAAAGAAATAACTTTCAAAATAGTGGGTTGCCTCCCACTTAGCGCCTTTGTTTAACGTCTTTGGCTCGACTAAACTGCAAGCCTAATCCCTGGGTGGTTCATTGTCAGCCAAACGAATTAACTCAATTGTTCGTTCCACTGACATCGGCTCTAGATATGGCTTGAGTCGGTGTCCATTAACTTTGAAAATTTCATTATTTTTAGGATTTTGAATATCAACAGCTCCATGAGGATAGATTCGTACGATTATAAAGGGACCAGACCATTTAGATTTTAACTTTCTGGGGAATAGCCTTAGTCTAGAATTAAAAAGTAACACTTTCATCCCTGGATGAAACATTTTGTTGGCTAACCCCATGTCATGATATTTCTTGGTCTTTTCTTTATGTCTTCGCATTCTCATACGAATTCAACCTATGTTCTTCTAATTCATTTAACTGAAACAATCTTTCCTCTCCAGCCAAAGTTAAATCTAAGTTTAATTCTTTAACATCCCAATAGGCTTTGTGCTCAATTTCAACTGGTAAATGGCAGGCTTTGCCATATACCATTCTATATGGACTCATTCCTATGGGGGTTTTAAAAGCAGTTCGGTATGCCCATAAAGCATCCTTAAGTTTAGATTCTCAATCTTTATGATTAGGCCTAACAGTTTTTTCTAGTACTGCTTTTATTTGTCTATTGCTAACTTCTACTTGGCCAGATGTTTGAGGATGATAAGG
Source organism: Codonopsis lanceolata (assembly GCA_013146195.2). NCBI lineage: Eukaryota > Viridiplantae > Streptophyta > Magnoliopsida > Asterales > Campanulaceae > Codonopsis > Codonopsis lanceolata. Next base: position 95,467,586 of record CM028382.1, on the reverse strand, counting down.
TGTAGCTAACTTGTGAGTTACACCATGTTTCCTAAGGACATTATTCAACAACTTATTGGTAAAATGAGTTCCTTGGTCACTTATTATGGCCTTAGGTACTCCATACCTAGCAAACAAATTTTCTACGAATTTAACCACTGTTTTTCCATCATTTGTTTTGGTTGCTACTGCTTCAATCCATTTATATGCATAATCTACTGCTCCCAAAATATATTCACAATTATTTGATACTGGAAAAGGACCCATGAAATCAATACCCCAAACATCAAAAATTTCAACAACCAAATTAATATGCAAGGGCATTTCATTTCTCTTTCCTATTCCACCTATTCTTTGACACTTATCACATGTTCTATAAAACAATTCACAATCTCTAAAAACAGTAGGCCAATATAAACTCGATTACAAGATTTTTCTAGCAGTTTTGTTTCCACTAAAATGACCTCCACAAGAGTATCCATGGCAAAATCCCATAATACCTTGTTGGTCTTTTTCTGGAATACATCTTCTTATTAAAGAATCTGAACAGATTTTGTATAAATGTGGTGCATCCCAAAAATAATTTTTCGTTTCAGCCAAAAATTTCTTCTTTTCATAATGATCAAAATCCGGATTAATGATATCAGACACGTAATAATTAACAAAATCAGCATACCAGGGGTCTGAATCTTTAATGGCTAAAAGTTGCTCATCAGGAAAATCATCATTTATGGGAACAAGATCATCAAGAAATTGACGTTCAAGCAAGGGTGAAAATTCTAATCTAGACAAATGGTCGGCTACGACATTCTCAGTTCCCTTTTTATCTTTGATTGTAATGTCAAATTCTTGTAACAATAACATCCATCTAATTAATCTTGGTTTAGCATCTTTCTTACTTAACAGATATTTCAATGCAGAATGATCAGAAAATATTATCACCTTTGATCCTAATGATATGATCTAAATTTTTCTAAAGCATATACTATCGCTAAAAAACTCTTTTTCTGTAGTTGTATAATTCAATTGTGCATCATTTAGAGTTCTACTAGCATAGTGGATCACATGAGGCTTTCTATCTACCCTTTGTCCTAACACAGCTCCAATCGCAAAATCTGATGCATCACACATGATTTCAAAAGGAAGTGACCAATCATGGCCGGATAAAATAGGGGTAGTAGTTAATTTTTCTTTCAATAAATTAAAAGCTTCTAAACATTCTTTATCAAAAATAAATTCTGTATCTTTTGCTAACAAATTACATAGAGGTTTACAGATTTTGGAAAAATCTTTTATAAATCTTCGATAAAAACCAGCATGCCCTAGAAAACTTCTAACACCTTTAACTGAAGTGGGAGAGGGTATTTGTGAAATAACTTCAATTTTAGCTTTATCAACTTCAATGCCTTTATTTGAAACAACATGCCCTAAGACAATTCCATGTTTGACCATGAAGTGACTTTTCTCCCAACTTAAAGTTAAATTTGTTTCACAACATCTTTTCAGGACTGATGTAAGATTTTCTAAACAATGATCAAAAGAATTTCCAAAAACTGAAAAATCATCCATGAAAACTTCAACACATCTTTCAACTAAATCTGAAAATATAGAAATCATGCATCTTTGAAAAGTAGCTGGTGCATTACATAATCCAAAAGGCATTCTCCTAAAAGCAAAAGTACCAAAGGGACATGTAAAGGTTGTTTTCTCTTGGTCTTCGGTGCAACAGGATCCGATTGTAACTTAAAAACCATCAAGAAAGCAATAATATTCATGACCGGCTAGTCTTTCAAGGATTTGATCAATAAATGGCAAAGGAAAGTGATCTTTCCTAGTTGCCGCGTTTAATTTCCGCAAATCAATGCACATTCTATAATCAGTTATTATTCTTGTAGGGACTAATTCATCTTTTTCATTTTTAACAACCGTAATTCCTGACTTTTTAGGAACTACTTGGACAGGACTAACCCATTTACTATCTGATATAGGGTAAATTATACCCGCATCTAAGAGCTTAAGAACTTCTTTTCTTACGGCTTCTTCCATGTGTGGGTTAAGTCTCCTTTGCCTTTCTCTTGAAGGTTTACTGCCTTCTTCTAGATGTATTTTATGCATGCACGTAGATAGACTAATTCCTTTTAAATCAGCTAGGGACCATCCTAAAGCTTCTCTATGTGTCCATAAAACTTTTAATAAACTAGCTTCTTGCACTTCCGTTAAGTCGGCTGCTATAATAACAGGCAAAGTGTTACCTTCCCCTAAAAATGCATATTTTAAATGGGGTGGTAAAGGCTTTAATTCTTCAACTTTAGGAGAATTAATGGATGACATAAATTCAGAATTTCTGCTTTAACGGTTTCTTCTATTTTAGCCTTCCCATTCTCTACTTTATCATCTTCTTTAATTTCTACTTCGACATTCTCTATCTCAATTTCTTCAAAGAGAGATTTCAAAATCTCTACTTCATCTTCCTTGATTTCATTACTTTCTTGTTCTACTTCGACATTCATCTTCTTTATCTTTCTTTTTACTAGCCTCTAACTTTTCTCTCTCTTGTCTTTCTTCCTCTTCTATTTCTCTTTCAATCTCGTCAATGTCAATTTTTATGGGAGGGATAGGACTATCATCATAAACTATAAATCTATCTCTCTCATAATCTTCATCTTTATTATCTTCTTCAAAAATTTCAGTTGATAGCTTTTCAATTTCATCTATTGAAAAACATGCATTTATGTCACTAGGTCTATTCATAGCATCAAAAACAGAGATTTCAACAGTTTCACCTAGGACTGACATTGTGAGTTTACCATTCTTCACATTAATCATTGTATTGGCAGTAGCCATAAATGGTCTACCTAACAATATCGGGACTTCATTATTTGTGCAAATCTTCCTTTCCATCTCTAGAACCACAAAGTCAACTGGAATGATTAATTTATCAACCTGAACTAGGATGTCTTCAACTATACCCCAAGGATATTTAACTGAACGATCGGCTAATTGTAATTGCATAGTAGTGGGTTTTAGTTCTCCTAACCCTAACTGTTTATAGACCGCAAAAGGCATCAAATTAATACTTGCTCCTAAATCTAGCATTGCTTTCATCTTTTTAGAGCTTCCCAAGGAAACTTGGATATTAAAACTACCAGGGTCTTTTAACTTAGGGGGTAATTCGGGTTGTAAAATAGAGCTTACATTTTCAGAAACAATAATCTTTTCATTGTTTTCAAACTTGTGTTTCTTAGAGTGAAGATCTTTGAAAAACTTTGCATAAGCTGAAATATTTTTAATAACATTAAGCAAAGGAAGATTAGCATTCACTTTGGATAACATATTATAAATTTCCGTAAATTGTTTGTCCATTCGGTTTTTCATAAGTCTTCTTGGAAACGGAATTGGAGGAACATAAGGTGGTGGAGCCACATAAGGTTCCTCTTCTTCTTGATCTAACTCTTTTTCAACTTCTATTGTATTATCTTTATTTTGAACCTCTTTTTCTTGTTCCTTATTTGGAACTTCTACTTCTACTTCTACTTCTACTTCTTGATTGCTTGATTCATTATTCTCTTTATTACTATCACTATCCTTTTCGATTTCCTTTTCAATTTCCTTTTCAGAATTTTCTATTGTAACAGGCACTTTAGAAGAATGAACAGGGTCACTTACCTCTTCCCCTATTACCTTACCGCTTCGCAAGACGGTGATTGACTTGGCTTGCTCGGTTTGACTAGGGAACTTCCCTTCTTCTCTTTTATCAACTTCAGAATTTGCAATGTGCTTCTTTAGATTTTCAATCTCTTCAAGCATGTATTTCATCAATGCTGCTTGACCTTTACTTGCTCCATCTTGTTTTAGAACTTCTTCAATTCTCAACTGGTTTTGATTTGGAAACTGTGGAGGTTGAGGTTGTTGAGGTTGGAACTGTTGAGGTTGTAAAGGCTTATTTCCTCCCCAAGAAAAGTTAGGATGATTCCTCCAACCAGGATTATATGTGTTTGAATAAGGATCATTCCTAGGCCTTTGAGGGTACATATTCATAGCATTAGCCTCTTCAGAATACATAGCACTTGATGGACAAAAATTAGTAGCATGAGAATATAATCAACATAAAACACATGCCTCTTGGATTTGCCAATTTTCAAATTGAGCTTGTGTATCTGATTTATCTTGTAATTGATATAGGCTTCTATTTTTACCTCTAGCACTTTTCTGTTGGGAATTAATACTTAACATCTCAAATAATTCTTCTAGTGCTTCTGGTGTCATTCTATTAATAGAGCCACCAGCTGCACTATCAACCATAGTTTGTAAGCCTGGCGAAAGACCATGATAAAATTGAAGCACTAACACATGTTGAGCCAAATTATGATGAGGACACATAATGAGCAGATTTTTAAATCTATCCCATGACTTATGGAATGTTTCACATGGTTCATTTTGGAATGACATGATTTGTTTTCTATATTCAGTAAGAGATGCATGCTTATAGAATTTACTCATAAACAAATCATATAATTGAGCCCAAGTATATAAACACTATTGGGTGTTAAGTTCATAAACAATTTCTTTGCCAACTCTTTTAATGCACTGGGAAAATATTTCATTTTAATTTGATCTTCAGTCAACCCTCCTAAAGGAAAAGTACTCATCATGTATTCATATTCTCTTAAGAAACTGACAGGATCTTCATGAGGCATTCCATGAAAAGATGGTATGGCATTAAAATAATGACCTTTTAATTCAAAATTCCTTAAAAGATCCGCAAGACTAAACATGATGTCACAACATTTAATGAAGGTCTACTAAAGTCATTAATAGTTCTTTGATTTACCACTACTTCCATATTTCTTCTTGCAGGTTCTTCTTCTCTTTGATTCCTGTTAACTGGGTTAACCGGATTTTCAGGATTTCGATTATTATTATTTTCTTCCATTGGAGGATCAACCAGAGGATCCTCTTGATTCAATTGATCTTGATTATCAAACTCAGGAGCTAGATTTTCAAGGACTTCTTGATTTCTTCTAATATTATTTATATCTTGATTTAATTCTACCAATTTAGGATTCAAAGATCGACGACCGTGCATAAAAATAATTTAAAGCAATTTAAAAACAACTAACTATTAAAAACAAAATAAAATCTTTTTGTATTTTTATTTTTATAAAAACTGAAAATTAAACTAACAACTAAATTATATTAAAAACTACGCTACCAACAAACTAACTACGTGAACTAGCTTGTCCCCGGCAACGGCGCCAAAAACATGATTGATGTTTTATTTAATCTTTTTCCTTGCAAGTGGACAAGACTATTATAGAATAGTATTGGAAGCAAGGGTCGAACCCACAGAGACAAGTGATCACGAACAGTGCAATTTATTGATAGCAAATTATTAATCTAAAGGGGGTTTTTATTTTATTCTATTCTAAACTACTATTTATATTTAGATGTTTAACTAATTAGCAGTAATTACAGATATGAAGATCTTATGGTAGGTGGCAATCTAGGATTCTGGGTTTCACTTGTATCTCCCTTATGTTCAATTCATAATAATTATCATTCAATTTCTTGGGTTCGTTCACTAAAAATAGATATAGTCTGTTGAACTATTGGTTCAGCCTTCATCCCCGCAACATTCATCTATTCTATATCCTAAGCACAAGAACTTTAATCTAGCTGTCACCTAGATTTATGATCTAGCTGTCACCTAGATTTATGATCTATCTGTCACCTAGATCATGTATGAACCTGGTCCTAACTTATCACTCTCGTGTATCGATAGGTCCAATTTATTGTGATGGTGAGCCAGTGTACGACATATGCACATTGGTCATGCAGTTATCCGCACCTCTAAGCCTTTATTATTTGCGATTACATTCATTTGTTCAAAGCAAAATAATATAGGGATTGATAAACACCACAATCAACGAGAATTGAATGAACATATATAAGAATCAAAACATAAATTCGATACAAGTTACCTCCCACCTCCTAGATTATGGATGATTTAGTTCATCATAGACAATGAACAGCACATGGAGATGATCGAATACATGATTTGATCTTCAATACTTGTAATTACACAATCTAACTATGTTATACAATCTAAAAATTATCTAAAATCTACCTAAGAAAGCTTCCAGCCGTCCTTCCTTTTTCGCTCTCCGCATCCGACTTCAATAAATACTCGCGAGTTGTAATCCAATCGAACCTCTATATGAAAATACGAAAATATCGCATTCTGACCACCTTGCGGTCGCAAGGTGTTGAGTACCTTGCATCCGCAAGGTCTCCAGTGTGTCTGGCCTTGGACTTCTTGACTTCTCATCCGTACTACCTACCTTGTGGTCGCAAGGTCTGAGGTACCTTGCATCCGCAAGGTCTTCAGATCTGACAGTCTTCATTTCTTCTTCATTTTTCCTCTTTGGCCCTTCTTGGAATTTGCACATGAAACCCTGGAGTTTGGCATATTTTCACTAAAAACCCTGAAACTTACAAAACTCACCGAAAACATATATCAGTAGCCAAAAGCCTCGTGAAATAACATAATTTAAGTCATAGAAGTATATAAAATCGACGTATAAAATACATCGATCAGATACCTTCAACCTTATCTCTCAGAAACCTGGTCCGAATTTGGAAAGGAAGAGATAGGACTGGTAATTTGATACGGGGTACAAGTACAAAGATCAGACCAGAGAGTATAAAGATCAGTTAAGAGAAAACAGATTTGGGTAAGATGACTACCGAAAAAGAACAGGCTACTATGGGTACTGAGACTGAGGCTCTAGGGTACGCTCCTACTCCAGCCATACAATAGTGGTTAGACCCAAATTTGGGTGCACAAGCCGATCGCCTAATGGGCCAGATAACGAATCTCATGCAAAACCTGAGACCCAATATGGAAGGAATCACTTTCCTGCAACACTTCATGAAGCATCAATTTCAAATGCAACACCTCAGCCAAACACTAATCTTCCACCAATTACCAGCGTCCCAACCACCAATCTCCCACCAAATACTTACTACCAAAATCCTAACTCTTTCTTACCAAACCAGAGTTACCCTTTTCCAAACACTAGTATGCCTCAAAATCCAAGTGGTCTTCCATTCCCCATCACCAATTCGCTCCAATACAACCCACATATGGACCCCATAAACTATGTCCCGCAGGGACAAGTGACTACTTATCTACCATTTAATGATTTTGGTCCTTAGGCAGAAATTGCAAATATCGCACGTCCTCAAAATATTTACCAAATACCTCCAGTAGGTCTTAGGAATGAACCCAACTGCAGCAAATCCCTCAAATATATACCATACTCCGGCCCCACCCCTCACAAAAGTGGAGACAAAGAACTAATACTCAAAGTTCTTAACAATAGATAATTTTCTACGCGGTCATTGACACTACAACCTTAAGCTATGTTGCCATCAAAATTTAAAATGCCTGACATAGAGAAATTTGATGGGACCGGTTGTCCTATCTCACACCTAAAGTCTTACTCCACAGCAATGCAGTCAAGGGAAGCTAGCTTCGAGGCTATGACTTCCAATTTCCATCTAACTTTAGTGGGGGAAGCAAAGCAATGGTTAATGCTATGGGTACTTGGGATCAAATTGCTGAGGAATTCCAAAAGAGGTACAAAGATTACAGTAGCTTTGAGAACAAAAGAGAACTTGAGTCATTCACCCAAAAAGAAAAAGAGACATGTACAAATTTTGCAGCAAGGTGAAAAAAGAAAATTTCTCAAACTTTAGAGAGGCCTGATCCCTCTGAATCAGCCCGGTTGTTTATAAAGAACCTCCAGCCAGTTTGTCTTGAGCGCATGAGGTACTTCCCCTATGGTGATTTCAATGTCATTGTTGAAGCAGGAATCCGTATTGATGAAGAAGTACGTACATGGTTGTTAAAAATTGATGCACCTCCAAACTCATCTTGCTACTCTGAAGCAGAAGAAGCACCTATAGTAGAAATCAACATTGTGGAGGGAGGCAGCAATATTAGTCGCAACACAAGAGAAAGATATCAACGAAATGAAAGAAAATTGGATAAACTCTATGTGCCAACGTCAAAAATCTTTCAAGGTTTGCTAGCCTAGGGAATCCTGAGACCATTGGAAGGTTACAAACCTCCAAACCCATTACGTGCCAAATGGGATCACTCCCAATATTGTGAATACCACCAAAGCAGCGACCATCCTACCGACATCTGTTGGAACCTTCAACGTGCCATTCAGAGACTTATCGATAACAAAGTCATTGAGAAGCCGCACCCAACGCCAAATGTAGAGGATAATCCGCAATCAAATCAATTGGATTAATCCTGGTGAGAGTGGGAAAATCTGCCTGCCAGCTTAGCTTAAGAATAATGATGCTCATCTACCCTATATGGTCATCCCTCCATCTTCAAAGAAATATTTTACGACATAAAATAACATATTAAATAATGGTCTAGCATCGCATGAAAAATAACTTGGATAAGGCAAAACGTCGATACAAAAAATTGTTGGTCACTCAGGGAAAGACAAGGGAAAGACTTTGAGACTCATAGAACCTCATAATACCCTTTCATATATACCTCCAAAACCCTTTTCGCCTTTGAACCATCTTTTGCCAAATAAAATCTTCAGGAGGCAACTTTTTACTTTTTCTAAAATCAACTCAGCGTTAATTTTCGTAGATTTTCCATGAATGTGTTTTCCTTTTGATTCAAATCACCAATTTCCAACTATCTCTGGACAGGTTTTCTTCTCAAAGATGATAAATTAACTCACTTAAAAACACCTAAATATACAGAAGTTGATAATGAGTCATCTAGGAGATATGGACCCGCAAACTATTAAGAGCACATGAAATCCAAAGCAAACAAGTCGTCTTGACCAGAATCACTTTTGACCCATTGCGGCTGAGCTATTAGTAGCATACTGGGGCTTCCCACCATACACTAAAACCCCTCCAAAACCCAAAAACCCTTTTAAATCCACCATATGCCAAAACCCCTACCGAAATTAAGACCTACCAATATCACCAGCCAAACAAACTATCCGCATGATCCAGCTTCCCAAAACCGGGACTGTTTCACCCTTATATATCCACCAAGAGTGATCATCCTTTTGCCCCAATAGAAGAGAGGATATTCCTCAACTGCTACTGTAATGCTCCGAGAGGTAATAAAAAATATATCTAGAGTAAGTCCATCATTTGTCCATCTCTCTTACACAAACTAATTTGGGCCTCTCTGAGAAAATCAACACATATACACCTCTTCCGGTGTGGATCAAAACCATAAGGCCCACCATACCCAATGCCAAAGTCAAAACCAAAAAGCCCACCATACCCAAAGTCAAAGCCGAAAGGCCCACCATACCCAAAGTCAAAGCCAAAAGGTCCACCATACTCAAAACCAAAAGCCAATTGTCCATCTATCACCCACAACCTAAAAAGCCAACAAACGATCACTTTTGATCGTCAATAAAGTGAACTCTGGATCCCGACTCTCTTTCTTGTTCATTAGAGTCATCCTCATATCCTTTGCCTTTGATTTTTCCTTCAAATAAAGTCTACCTGGGGCTGTTCCTCCATTCACTTCTTTCTAAGGTTGTTTTCCATTTATGTCCATAAGAACGTGTCGATTGAGTCTGCCAGGGGCTTTTCTATCCCATCTTGAGGAATTTGTTGATTGAGTCACCCGGGGAACTTTTTCCACCGAACTCATGAGTCTTGTCCATGTAGTCACCTATCCCATGAATTACTGGTTATAACGAAAGATGCTCGGTTTGAAAATCTTTGAAAATATGAGTCTCGCTACAAGCAAGATAGAAAAGGTTATTCTTGGACTTCGTATAAGGCAGAGACATTTTGGAAACATATACACTATCGACCGAGAAAGTTATGACTTGGCCTTATTCGACAAGGTCTTCCTATAATTGGTTGATAGGAACACTTACAATGCCTAACCCCCATCTGAATCCAAGGTTATCACAAATAACCTGTCACATAATTGGTACACTACTACAGGGCCCCTCGTGATTTCTGCGAGCCTGGTGGATTGTTTTGAATACATTTTACCCTACTTTCCTTTTGATGCCAGACTGGTTGTCTACCAGTTTTTGTCCATGATACCAAAGGTTGGGAATCTCACTTACAAGGTTAGACTATTTGTTTCACTTTGGCGACGCACCAGTTTCTCTAAGTTCTATCAGATATAGTTGTTTGACTGCTGTGTTGTCTCGTCCGACAGTTTCTTAAGGCCCTCCTTACTTTCTTTGCCGAAAATCATGATATCTATTTATCAAGTCCAAAAGAGAAACAAGAGACCTTCATTAAAAAATTTCACTGAGAAACCCCACCAGATACCAGAAACCAAAAAATCAGATACCCAACAACCTCAGTCGTTTCACTAACCAGCCAATAAGTACAGTGCATTTATATATAAAAGATAATTAGTTTTGATTAAAAAGTCAATCATGTACAGTTACTATTAACAAGTATCTGCATATAAACTAACAATAATTGCAAGTAATGGAGTAAAATAACTCAGCATCGTCGTTTTGCACCACTCTAGCTGATTTCGAAACATTTCTTGCACATGCTGCTGTGGGTTGCCAGGGATGCGCCCGAGCCCCGCGCGCCATTGGATAGGGGTGCGCGTACGTGCGGATGCGGGACACCACTGCTCTCATTCCATTCTCCCTTGTCTAGGGGAAAACAAAATTAAAAATGCGAGAGGAGTGCTGTCTAAAATAGCGCGTTAGAATACGCCTCGGTTGACTTTAGTGGATTTTTGGTCCAATATGGCAGCTTTGGGTTTTCTATATCAAGTTATCCCTTATTTAGGGGATACCAGGATATAGGAATACATCACCCTTTCATTCTCATTCTCCCTTTTTTAGGGGAAAACGGAAAAGTGCAAGAAAGGAGTGTTGCGACGCCCCACTGGATCCAAAATGTTGTATAGAGTCGTCATCTTTATTTTAAGGCAGAAATAAAGCATAACCAAAAGAAAAGTAAAACCAGAGATTGCAAAACGGGTTCGGAGGCTAAGTTACGAGTTGGGAAGGTGCTAGGCACCCAACTCCCCTTTCGGTCTCAAAAGCGGTTTTTGGCTAAAGTATGCTTTTTGTTATATTTATTTAGCAAATAAACAGAGCATTTAAAGACAGGAAATAAAAGCAAATACATCCGCGGCTACATTATTTACGGACTTCACTACAAGAAAAAGCACTATTTGTGACCCATCTTTTTTGGGAGGGTGAAAAAACTGTCCCAAATACTATTATTTGGCAAGGTAAAAGTAACAGTGCCAAATACCAAGTAATTGGCACACTTGTGTATTAGCCCTCCCAAATACCAAGTGTTTGGCACACTTGTGTACTAGCCTTCCCAAATACCAAGTATGGGTACTACTGATGTTTTGAGATTGGAATGATTGATACACTAAATTCTCAATTATAAATTAAGACAATACCATTTGTATCCCAAAAAATTTCCCCCGCAAATTTTAGTTTCCCTCCCGCCTTGTGAGAACCCAAACCCATAACTTGTATATCATGTCTCATATACTTGATTAATATGTTCATTATGTGTCTTAACATGTTTTAGAGTCCATATTGTTCATACCACACTCGCATTAGGTCAACCATGATCATAGTTGCTTGTATGCCTTCTTTACGTTGCATGCCTTGTTATACTGCTTCGTGTATCGTCTTAGCACTTAACTAAGTCCTACTAGAACCTTAGTACCTTTATAACATGTTTTATAACTTCAATCTAGGTCATTGTATGCTTGGTTGAGAGTTCGGAAGCCTTCTTGCTTCATTTGACCTTTTTGACTCTTAGGGTCTCTCGGTTTGTTTTGTCTTGCCTCGTTTCGTGTCTTTGAGACTCGTGTGATGTTTACTTGGATCCTAGACCTTGTATCCTAGTCTTAAACATTTTTAATAATGTTCATTCATGCTTGTTGTATCTTTGTTTAACTCGTCATTGATTCGTTTGATGTTCGTTGCGAGTTTCGCCCTTCATTCCTCCTTGTTTCGGGTAATGTTCGGACCTGTTCTTCTCGTGTTTTGAGTGTTGGTTTACCCCCCTTGAATTGCTTGGGTTGTTTGGGGTTCATTCTAGGCCAAATTTGAAGGCTTTTCAATCTGGAGACCTTGCCCTCGCAAGGTGGTTTGGGCTTGCCCTCGCAAGGAAGGCAGAAACTTGGGAACAGAGTTCTGGAAACCTTGCCCTCGCAAGGTGGAGATGACCTTGCGACCGCAAGGTCATCAGATACTCAACTACGGGATTTTGAATCATGTTGAGTCTTCTCCCTCACACCTGACCCTTTTGTACGACCCAAGGCAGCTCCAACTTGACCTTGACCCTTTTTAAGCCTATTTTGTGCCCTTGGATGTGTTTTAATCAAGGGTAGTCTTTCATCCACCAATTAGAAGCCTAATAATTCAAATCTTGGATTGACCCTTTTAGCAAGTTCATCATCCCTAACCTCCAACAGATCAGCCATTTTTCTCTCATTCCTCCATTGTTGAGCTGGGTCCTTAGAGAGAGAAAGCTTGGGAGCTCCACCTTGATTGCTTGATTGCCGGAGCTCCGTCCATCCGTTTTTCAATCCGAGACCACCGAATCGAAGCTCTTCTCCTCTAGTTTATTAATCTCTGGTTTGTTTTAGCATGCAACAATTTGATTTCGAATAAGGTAAGCACCCAATTCCCCCGTTTTTGTATGTTCAATATCAAGCATGCTCCCTTCATGATAGTTTCTAGTTACATGCTCAAGAAGACATGCACCATGTTAAAAACTTGAAATTCATTAAGTTAATTTTCTGTAAATTTCGGATTAATGACTCATAATTGATAATTTGGACTTGTGTCAAGCATGAATAATGTTCTAGAATGGATTTGGAATAACTTTTGTTCTTGGACTTGTTGTAAATTATGACTTTAAAAATGATGAACATGTTAGGGTTCACAATTTGGGAACTTTGATATTGATGGACTAAAAGTCATGAATGGCTTAATAGTTTAATTGTTAATGAATCGAGAACATAGAAAAGAGCCATGAATTGCATATAGCATTCATCCTCTACTTAGAAATATTTTAGCGATAACTCAACGGAGTTGCACTTAGAGAGTCATTGAACAATACCGACTCTACAATGAATCCCTACGACGTTTAGAGTTCAATTGAATTGTAAATTAGTTCTTGGGAATTTTTAACGTGATTGATCTTATGCTTGACTTGTATATCGTAGAGTAACATGCCTACTTGATTGAACGAGTCGCTCTTGTCGACCTCGCTCCCTTACTTGATTTATTACGTGAGTAAACATCTACTTGACTCGGACGAGTTCGCTCTTGTCGAACTCGCTCCTTACTTGATTTTGTGTGACAAGTAAATATTTACTTGGCATACCATTAGTCCAGCTGGCATTACGTGAATTGTCTTGATGGTCAACGATGTATCGCCGTCATGAATCACGAGATTCATGGTAGTGATGGGTCGCCACGCCATAAACTTGCACACACCCTTCACTACTGATCACAGTGGAGAAGAGTACCTCGTCGTAACCAAAGGGCGCTTGGAACAATACTATCGTGGTCGATGTATCATACACGTGCATCCGACAAATACAATCGTGATAACCTTGTTTATTTCGGGATCTACGAGCGGCACCGGTTCCATAACATATCCTTATCCTATGTGATTTAATTAAGCACTTATGTGAAAACAACGTGCATCGCGACATGAGAACTATGTGCTAGTATGATCTTGCTTGATACGTGCTATGTATGCCTTGCATTATATCTGTCATGCATAATTGGTGGCTTACAAAGTCTTTATGACTTACCCTCCCTTTTCTTGTTTTAGATCCTAATCATCTAGGACCGTCTCATCGAGGTTGATCGTCTACTCTTGTTCGTGATCGTTCGCCTAGAGGTGGTAGCGTTGGCTTTTGGTTTCTTTTTTGGCAAGGGCGGCTTGGGTTAAAGCAAGTCATTTAGACTTCGCTTGGGAATGTGTAATTGTAGTAGCTTGTACTTGTTGTAGACTAAGACTAATAGTACTACTTATGTTTCTAGTTGTTTGGCACTTGTAGGCCGAGCCTTGCTTGCATGTATTGGTTCACTCGTTAAGACTTCGCCGAGCATCCCATTAGCTCTTATTTACTTTTGTAGTTTCTCCGGCGTGTTTAGCCGTTGAGGTGTTTATATATTAGCATGAATTGTTTAGTTGTTGGGTTCGGTTGTAAATTCGCCGATGACTTGGTTTACTTGCTATTAAGCTGTTATATCGGGTTCTAAAGTTTTAAATTATTCCTGGCTTTTTAATGCCGAGTTGTGCTAACGTGTCCAATGTTGCGTCACGTCGGTTTTGATAATTGAGTCCTTGCATGAATTGTAGTCCTTATTTGGGCGACACGACCCGATTCCTCCTCGGGGTCGGGGTCAAATCGTCACGATTGGTATCGAGCTCTATAGGTTAGCTATCGGCGGGATAGGTTCCATGGCCTAGTTGGGTTAGTACTTGTGTGATATTCTAACGTCAGTGATTTCTTATAGGTGTATCATGGTGGGTCCTAGACGAGGAGCTAGTAGCGGTGGCGGTGTTGGCCGAGGTAGAGGCGAGCCTAGGAGGGTTCCTCTTGAACCCGGAGGCTAGAGTTCGGATGAACGAGAGGTTGAGATACCCCCACCACATAAATCGGGTTGATGAGAATGCTCGTATGGCGAGGCTTGTTCGTAGGATGATGACTATGGTGAGTTCGCCTGAGGAAGGTCGGGCGGGAGGTGTACCACCCCACCACCACCACGAGCCGGAGGCGAGAGTTTCGCCACCTCGTAATGATGTACCACCGAACCTAGGGGCTAGAAACAATGCTACTTTGGAGAGGTTCTTGAAGATGAAACCTCCTTCTTTTGAGGAGAGTCGGATCTTTGGTAAAGCGAGTTATGGCTAGAGGACTTGGAGAAAATCTTTGCGACTCGGGCTACAGGAAGAGAAAGTTGTGTTAGGCGTGTATAAGCTAAGAGGGCGAATCATTGGTGGAGAGTATTGCTAGCTAGGCTGGAATCTTAATCGGGTTCCAAGGATTTGGTCGAATTTCGAGAGGGAGTTCAAGGCTTCCTATGTACCTATGGTGGTAAGGAGGAAAAGGGAAAAGGAATTTCATGATCTAAAACAAGGTTCTATGACAGTGGCTCAGTATTGAGATAAGTTCACCGAGTTGTCTCGCTATTGTGCACATCTAGTACCGGATGAGTCCCAGAGGGTACTCAAGTTCGTGAAAGATGCGAAGACCGAGTTTAGGAGGCAACTCTTATCATTGCGGTTGGCAGATTATAGGGAGTGCGGTTGGCGCGCTTATGAATCGAGAGACATAGAGAGCGAGGCGAAGCTTCTTTGTGCGATCCTCGCATCGGCGACCATCACGGCATTCGTCTCGGATGACCTCGCGGCATTCGGGAGAGGTCGGTTTCGATAGTCGGTCGATCATCGGGGCAACCGTCGTAGCGGTGGCGATCTAAGCGGCGAGATGGGCGATCTAGGCGTCCTTCAGATAGTCATGATAGTCGTGCTCCATCTTCGCAAGGGCAGCAAGGCCAGCGGAGTGCACCTGTTGGGTGTTCCTTTTGTCACAAGTCGGGGCATTCGTATAATGATTGTAGGAGCAGACTTGGGCAGTGTCTGGGATGTGGAGATGCAAATCATCGGATGAGGATTGTCCTAAGTTTAAGGCTACTCGATCAGTGGGTTCGTGCGGCGATCGGGTACCAAGAGGGATAATGATGGGCGTCTAAGGCGCAAGCTTCGTGTATTTGCACTTGATCGGCGTGGTGTTCGAGTCTACTTACGTGATTGGAGGTATTCTCTCGGTTTTCGGTCATAGAGCTCGAGTTCTTATAGATCAGGGGTCTTCTCATTCCTATGTTGCATCGCATTTCATTGAGCATTTGTGCGTGTTACCTTCTCAGTTGCCTTATGTGCTTGAAGTGTCTACACCGTTGGGTGATCATTTGTTGGCGTCAGAGGTTTATAAGACTTGTGATGTGCTTGTATGTGATCGAGTCTTGCATGTTGGATTTGGTAGTTTTGCCTATTCGGGACTTTGATTTGATTTTGGGTATGGATTGGTTGTGTACTTATCATGCTCTAGTTGATTGCCGTCGTAGAGAGTTACTTTTGCCATGCAGGTATTCGGAGTTTGTGTTTACGGGTGATCATGCCATGAATAGCATACATATTATTTACGCTTTCTACGAGCTAGGAAGCTTTTATCTCAAAGGTGTATGGGTTATTTAGCTTGTGTGATCGATACTAGTATGCCTACTACATCTCTAGAGGAGGTCAGGTTGTTAGTGAGTTTCCGGCGTGTTCTCGGCGAGTTTGCTTTACCACCTGATCGAGAGGTAGAGTTTTGCATTGAGTTATTGCACGGGACTTCACCTATTTCTAGGGCACCATACTGAGAATGGCTCTGCGAGTTGAGGGACTTAAGGAGCGGTTGCGGGAACTTCTTGATAGGGAGTTCATTAAGCAGAGTGTATCTCAGGTGGGGTGCACGGTGTTGTTTGTGAAAAGAAGGATGGCGGCTTGCGGTTGTGTATTGATTATAGGCGGTTGAATCGGGGTTACTATTAAGAACAAGTATCCTTTGCCTCACATTGATGATCTCTTGATCAACTTCGAGGGGTCCGTGGTGTATTCCAAGCTAGACTTGAGGTGTGGTTATCACCAATTGAGAGTTCGGCGGAGGATGTTCGAAGACGACTTTTCGGACACGTTATGGTCATTATGAGTTTGTAGTGATGCCGTTTGGGTTGACAAAGCGGCGCTGCGGTTTTTATGGATTTGATGAATCGGGTGTTCCATGATTATTTGGATTGCTTTGTTGTGGTTTTCATCGGCGATATCCTAGTGTACTCAAAGTCACGAGAGGAACATGCTAATCATTTGAGAGTGGTTCTTTCCTTATTGCGAGAGAAGCAGCTTTTTGCTAAATTTAGCAAGTGTGCTTTTTGGCTCGAGCAAGTATCTTTTCTTGGGCACGTTGTTTCTAGTACGGGTATTGCGGTGGATCCATCTAAAGTGGAGGCTTGTTACTAAATGGAAGACTCTAATGCGGTGACCGAAGTCAAGTAGTTTCTTGGGCTTGGCAGGTTATTACCGTAGGTTCATTGAGGATTTTCCAAGATTGCTACTCCTATGACGAACTTGACTCGAGAAGAAGTGCTACTTTTATTTGGAGTGATAAGTGCGAGGCAGTTTTCAAGAGTTGAAGAGGAGATTGACTACGGCTCCTGTTTTAGCATTGCCTAGTGGATGTGATAACTTTGTGGTTTATAGTGATGCTTCATTAGAAGGCTTGGGTTGCGTGCTTATGCAGAACGGGAAGGTTATTGCTTATGCTTCTAGGAAGTTGTCACCATATGAGCAGAATTATCCGACTCACGACCTTGAGTTAGCAGCAATTATTTTCGCGCTTCACAAGTGGAAACATTACCTTTATGGGGCGAAGTTTGAAGTGTTCACCGATCATAAGAGTTTGAAGTACCTCTTCTCGCGAGAAGGAGTTGAATATGAGACAGGCGTTGGATGGAGAAAGCTTAAGGATCACGATTGTACTATTCTTTACCATCAGGGAAAGCAAATGTTGTTGCGGATGCCTTGAGTAGGAAGGCTTTTTTGTCTTGTATGATGATGAGAGAGTGGAAAATGCTAGAGGATGTTCGTGAGTGGGGTCCTATTGAGAACAGCGTAGTATTATCTTTGCTAGCGTTCGTGCTACCCCTATATTGTTTGAGTTGATCAAGAAGGCACAAGTGTTAGATCCAGATTTCATGAAGATTATTGATGGATTGGGCGAGAATAAGACTCCCGAGTTTGCGATGAATAGTAGTGGTATCTTGACTTTTCGAGGAAGAGTTTGCATTCCTTCTACCGATGGAGTGAAAGCGTATGGTTCTTGATGAGGAGCTCACAAGGCCAAGTATACGATACATCCGGGTAGTACTAAGATGTACCGTGACTTGAAGAAATGATTTTGGTGGAATGGCATGAAGAGAGAAATAGCGGATTATGTATCTAGGTGCTTGACTTGTCGGCAAGTTAAGGCCGAGCACGAGAAGTTTGCAGGTTTATTGCAGCCACTTGAGATTAGGAATGGAAATGGGAACATATCACGATGGATTTTGTTCTGAGGGGTTGCAGCGTACTCGTAGAGGCTTTGGCCAGTTTTGGGTTGTGTTGATAGATTGACGAAATCTTCTCATTTTATTCCTATTGCGATTACACAGTTTGAGTCGGTTAGCGGCATTATACATTCGGGAGATTGTCGGGCTACATGGTGTTCTGTTAGTATTGTATCGGATAGAGATCCTAGATTTACCTCGAGATTTTGGCATTCATTACGAGGAGGCGGAGTACGAGCTTAATTTTAGTACGGCTTTTCATCCTCGATCGAGATGGGCGTCGGAGAGATTGAGATATTGGAGGACATGCTTCGTGCTTGTGCCATGGATTTCAAGAGCGGTTGGGATTCACATCTACCGTTGAGTTTGCGTATAATAACGAGTTACCAATCTAGCATTGAGATGGCTCCTTATGAGGCTTTGTATGGCGTAAGTGTCGTTCCCATTTCTTTGGGGCGAAGTTGGTGAAGCTAAGCTATTGGGTTCGAATACAATACTAGAGTGTGCGATTAGAGGCAGTGCGTGCGGCTCAAGTAGGCAGAGAAAAGTTATGCGGATAACCGGAGGCGCGATCTTGAGTTTCAAGTTGGTGATTATGTGTTCTTGAAGATATCGTAGTGGTACTAAGAGGTTTGGTAAAAAGGCTTTCACCGAGGTATATTGGTCCATTTGAGATTCTTGAGAGGGTTGGTTCTTTGGCTTACCGGATTGCATTGCCACCTTCTATTCGGGTATTCATGATGTATTTCACGTTTCTATCCGCCCAAATATATGAAGGATGAATCACATGTTCTTGCCTATGAAGAGTTACCTTTGAACGACCTTTCCTATGATGAGAAAGCCGTGAGGATTCTTGATCTGAAGGAACAAGTCTTGAGAAGCGAAGAGATTCCGTTAGTGAAGGTC
>CM028382.1:95421220-95448407 GCA_013146195.2 Codonopsis lanceolata | reverse complement strand
ATAGGAAGGGTAAAATAGGAAGTTTGGATTTTGGGGGTCAACTTGGAGGACGGAAGTCTCAATAGCGCGCAAGCTAAAAACACAAAGTTGTTTTGGACAAAGACATTTTTGCCTTTTTTTCAAGGCTTAGTTGTAAGGAAAGTTATAAAATTTGTTGCAAGGCTAATAATATTGTATTTATAATTTTTCTCATATTTAAATTTAAAGTAAAAAATGCATTACTCCCAAAAATGAAATTTATAATTAATTTAATTTATTTTTTATCTTTCACTTTCTTTCATCAACCTCATCATTTATAAACCCACCACCATTACCATCACTCGCCACCTCAAATAACACCATTAACCCAAAATTACATTTTTTATTTTAGTTTATTTTATTTTCTAATTCCTTACTCCATTCTTCAAAGTAACTCATTTGCAAAACTCATAAATTATAGATACACCACCACCACAAACACAACCTTAAATTTCACTTTTTGCAAACCCAAATTCATTTTTTTGAATTTTGAAATTTTCAAAATAAACGAAACCCATATGAATATTTGAAAATCTCACAATGTTGTATTTCATCTAAACCACCATTGTTATCCTTACAATCGCCGCCACCACCATCCTTGCAAATGCCAAGACTACATCATCACCACCACCAAGGAATGCATACACTCACCTTACACAAATGGAGATATAGAATCACTTTAGCTTTCAATTAGTCGGACTTCTTTTTTCGATCAGCCTCATTTCTTAGTTCTTATCCACTTTTGGTGTCAAATTACTAAGTAAAGAGAGAATTTTAATTTTAGGGTGAAACTATTTGAAAAAGGATGATTGGTGGTGACCGTCTCTTTCAATTAAAAGAGACTTGTGGAAAGAAAAAGAAAGTCGATAGCCGGTGGATGGGAATACAAAGATTCTCACATATAACTACCTTGAGTCCTATGAAGAGGAGGAAGAAAGTTCGAGACCACAAGAAGTTAGAGGTTTAGAACCAGCTTATGGAAATAAGTAAAATTTGTTGAACCAGGTTATTTGTAATTACTAACAATGGTTTTATTTGTAATATCTATAAGTTAGGGACCAATAATAGATTTTTTTAAGGTTGCATTTATAGTAGTCTGAAAATTTAAAGAAGTAAATGATAGATTTTAACTTTCTTTTTTTCTAACAAAACACATGATTCATCAATCGATTTTTCATTTTTTCATCTTCTTGACATTATGACATATTTTCTTAATCCTTTTTGTCTTAGCTTATTCACGGGTAATAACTAAACATGCTACATATTTACTTAATATCTCGATACTCACCAACAAATCTATTATTACAATTTTTCATATACATTTAATTATGTCTTTCCCGAACACATTTAAGAAAGTAAAACCTTATTAATTTTTAGTTTCAAATAATATTTTAGTCTCTCGACTGAGTATGGATATTTTTGTCATTTTAGAAAATATTGGATGACATTTGTAACGATAATGATAAGAGGGGGAAACTCACGACGAAGATCAAAATACAAGACGAAATAAGCGAAAATAAGTAAAATTAAAAAATGTAGGACCTAACGTTAAAATATGTACAAGTCAAGGGATCAAATTATTATTTAATTGTTCATATAATTAATTAACCTATGACAAATTTACTTGTTTGACTTTAATTAATGATGAGTGATTTATTATATTTAGGGCTATTTTCGTCCAAACATTATTTTTTGTCCTGGTAAATTTACTTGTTTTGTCTTTAATTAAATAGTGGGTGATTTATTTCGTGAAGGGTTGTAAGCGTAAAATAGGGTCGACGTATTTTACTCCATTGAATTTATTGTTGGCCCTTTCTTGGTCCAAAAGATTTTGGAAGTATTTACTATATTAACTACTTTCTTGGTCCTAAAGTTTAGGTGCATATTTGGAAACAAAATCTTGATAATATTTTGGTTTCCTTGGTCTTAAAGTTTAGGTGTATATGTGGAAACAAAATCTTCGCAATAATCAATTCCTAAAACTTCTCTAAGAGTCCCTGTATAATTAGTAACAAAATCTAGGTAATAAAGGTATTTTATTTGATTATGGAATCTAACTCCTAATCCTTTAGATACTTGGAGTCTTTTGTTATGGTATTGTAGGTCTCCTCCATTGTATAAATAAGAAGCAAAACATAGAGTCAGAATACACAAGAGCAGAGAGAACAAAGCTGTGAAAAGCTTAGAGCATACATAATACAATTAGAGAGAAAATTCAGAAAAGTGCTGTTGGAATTTGGATGAAGCTCCGAGTGTAGCTTTATCACGTGCTACATCCTGAACTACATCGGCTGCTGTTGCTGTCTGTCTTCCTAGTCTTTTAGAAATTTATTTTTTAATCCCACGCTTTCTACCTTTGTTTCTGTGGGTTTTTCTATCCAAGACGTGTTGTCTTGTGAGAGTTTAGGTTTTGGTGATTTCACATAATGTTTTGTAAAATACTTCATCTTTTTATGTGAAATCTTTTTTGCTATAAGGTTGGATCTACAAGCATAAGCTTGTAGATTGTTTGGTAAAACATCTGCGTTTAATTTGTGCTTTAAATTAAAAGTCTTTCGGTATTTTTGAGTTTCTGACCAATGCACTTTCCAGTGTAGCTACAGTAACGAGCTACATCGCGAACTGCATTGACAGATTTCGTGAATCCTGACTACTATTGATCTTTCAATTGGTATCAGAGCCTTCTCTTGACGACACTAAGAGTTGATTCTGGTTGTAGCCATGATGAATTCCCAATATGAGAATTTTGTTCGTCCTCCTACATTAATGAGTACGAATTACTCAAATTGGAATGTTGATGAATTTGATTTTGATGAAGAATCAATTACTCTTTTAACAACCAAGTTTAAAAATATTTTGAAAGTCAAAGGACAAAATAGATCCCCATCTCCAAACTCCAAAATTGATTTCAAACATGAGTCTATTAAGGTTGTTCCCAAAGAAAATTCTTTCCAAACCCCTGAAAAATATTTTACCAACCCTTTTGCTAAACAGTCTACAACAAGTGATAAAAATATTGATTCTGTTCAATGTAGGACTTGTAAAGGGTTTGGTCATTTTGCTATTCAATGTACTAATACTTTGCGTAAAAATGGCTTGTTTGTTTTTGGTGATCTTGGGTTAATTTTAAAAAATTCAGATTCTGTAGCTGATGGACATTCATGCAATGTGTCAGTTCCAGAAAATACAGATTCTGCAAATTCTGAAAATTCAGTGGATGTGGTTCAGGATGCAGTTCCGGATGCAATTGCATCACAAGCTGCACTGGAAGCTACATTGGTAAAAAATTCGTAGGATGCTGAAACAAAAACTGAACAACCTGAAACACATTCCAGTGTGACTGATCACAGCCAAGATATTCCCAGCTGTATTCAGAAAGTTCATCCTTCTCATCAAGTGATATGTAATGTACATGATTGTATGTCTATTAGGAAGAAAGGTAAGGTTGACTATATGAAATTAACTTGCTTATCCTCTCTTGAATGTGAAGATTTTCATGCATCATGCTATGTGTCTATTATTGAACCAAAGAATGTGAATGAAGCCTTAAAAGATGAATGTTGGATCTATGCTATGCAAGAACAGTTTGATCAATTTTCAAAAAATAATTTGGATTCTTGGTTTAATAATAAACAGAATTGTGTTGAGACAACTTTTATGAACCAAATGATCAAAATTTATGGACTACACAGTGATGTGTTAAACTTGTATTGCGATAACACCAGTGCAATCACTATAGCAAAAAATCCAGTTCAACACTCTAGAACAAAACACATTGATATAAGACACCACTTTATTAGAAACATGGTTGAACAAGAGATTATTTGCACTGAACATGTTGGGACAAAAAATCGATTGACTGATATATTTACTAAGAGTCTTGATTTTGAAGAGATTTTCCAATCTAAGGAAATCTCTTGGTATGTGTGTCATATGATTTTACACTTAGTTAATTATAAGAAAAGAAAAAAAATAGGCATGATTGCATTTTGTCTTTAGAGGACACTCTGGATCATTGACTCACATGTTTGTGTCTTTTGTTGTTGCTTGGGAATTGTTTTTAAATTCAGTTGTGGTCTTGGTTTATAATTCTCACTCTCTCCTAGTTTTTGAGCAAGTTTGAAGTCCACAAAGGAAAGAGTTACCTAAAGTACAAGGGTTGTAGCATCTTATCTTGGTACTATGGAACTTTGGTTCTCATTGATTGATCTTGAGAAAAATGAATATCCTTGGAAAAGTGTGAAAGCTACCTAAAGGAAAAGAGCTACCAATAAACAAGGTTTGTTGTCATTCTCTCTTGGAACTATGAATCTTTGGATTTCATGGATTGATCTTGTGCAAAATGACTTCCCTTGGTAAATAGTGTGAAAGGTTCCAAGTGACATGTTTTTATAGCTTGAAATAAAGTAGAGTTATATTCCTATGGAAATAATGTACCTATGGATTTTATTTATGAGAAAATTTGCGAGAGAGAAGTATGTTTGAGAAAAGAAAAGATGCAAAAATTGCATAAAATTTTATTATTGATGAATGCACCTCCCAATGCAGTTGTATCAGGAACTACATGCTTTGATCTGGTCTTTATCACTTGCGTATGATTACAATAAAACCATGGAAGTACATATTGTTTTGTAAAACACTTCATTTTTTTAAGTGAAATTTTTTTGGCTATAAGGCTGGATCTACAAGTATAGGCTTGTAGATTGTTTGATAAAACATCTGCGTTTAATTTGTGCTTTAAATTAAAAGTCTTTCACTGTTTTTTGAATTTCTGATCAATGCACTTCTCAGTGTAGCTATAGTAACAAGCTACATAACGAACTACATTGACAGATTTCGTAAATCCTAACTACTATTAAATAACCTTGACTTTTAAATGTAGAGGAAAGAAAATGAGAAGAGAAGAGATAGTTTAGTCGTTTACTTTCTTTCAAAAACCAACAGCTTGATTCATTTTTTTGTAAGCAATTTCAAAAACCTACTCCTAATCTGATTTTCTTAATTTTTGTTTTGCCCAACTGCAATCACCACAGGAAAGTCCTGGGCACTCTTACACACACACATCTAGTTTGGTTTCGTAGTACACTCATATTGTTTTGTAAAACACTTCATGTGCCGGGCACATGTAGGGTTTAATTTGGGTCTGACAGCTCACTAATGAAATATAAAAATCTTAGTACCGCATGATTGTGTCCTATGAAGATAACAACAAGGAATCATCGAGCATTTGATTTGAAGATGTTGTAAATAAAAACTTTAGATGCATTCATGAGAAACATATTTTGAGAAATATGTAATGCATACTGCATAGGAATCAAATCCGAATAGTCAATTCCCATTGTAACCTTTCTCCAAAGTTTATGGCTCAATGATCGGATAACAAAAGCAACTGAATAATTAATTAAAAGACATCATACAACAACATAGCCGGTTCATGAATACAACAACAATCCTACTCAAAGTCTTAATCCGAAGCTAGCCAGATATATAATATGATAATGTTCGGTAAGCCCAGGATTCATTTAGGCAGTGGTGCTTGGATTTGAATTCTGCATCGGGTCTAAGCCATCCTGGTCCAGTCTGGTGTCTCGTGGACTCAAGCTCAGCATCATGTCAATGTCCTCATTCTGGTCTAAGTTGGCTCCAAGCAAGGACTGCGGCCCACTTTGAAGATAAAAGCTTTCAGTTGTAATTTCATCCAGCCCAGAGTTGTCGAAGCCCCAGCCCGTCATGAGTTCCTCTTGTTGGTTAAACTCATGACTATTAGCATTAATCATTAGCAATTCCTTAAGCTTCTCTATTTCACCTCTAGTCTTTTCAATTTGTGCTACAAAATTAACAATAAAACCACGGAAGTGAGTGTGTGTGTGAGAGAGAGAGAGAGAGAGAGAGAGAGAGAATCTAGTGTATGTTTGGTGGAAAAAACGATGAATATAACGTTTTCTCTTTTAAAGTGTTTCAATGCTGCGTTTTAAAAATATATTGCATTTAGAAATACTTCAATTTGGAGCGGCGAGGGAAAACAAAGGTTTTAGAACGCTGCGTCTTTTTTACAACTACCATATTTATAAAAATATTGTTTTAAAATAGTTTCTCAAACATGTTTATAAGAAAAAAAATACTCCGTATGTTTTAAAATGTTGTTGCTCCAAACGAGACCTTATATAAGAATTGCAACATGTTATTTGGTTGATATATAGTCCCTCTGTTCCACCCACATGACACATCTTTGAAAAATCTAATTATTAAAAGTGTATAACTAATATTATAGTTGATCATAATTACAAAAATGTTTAAGCATAACCAACATGCTTGAAAAGTCTAATTATAATATTATGGAAATGATAAACATGATTTTTTGAAAGTAGACTATTAAAATGAAACACTGTAAAATAGTGTGTGGTGAACTTTTAGGCCGAAACGGAGAGAGTACTTCTATGTCACGTAACTTAATTAGAACAATTATTTAGTTGAAGATATGTCTACCACGCATGACACATGTATTTTTCAAACAAACAATTGTAAAAACAACAAACGCATTGTCCAATGTCCGAGGAATTAGTAAGCCTTACCATTACTCCGAATCGCCGTCTCAGCACAAATGTCTAATTTTTGAACCAATATAGCATTCTCCACTCTTATCCTCAATATTTTTTGTTTTTCATGTTCAATTCGAGAATAAAGTGTAGAAACCATGATCTGCATGTAATACAATTTTATGTATTTTGAGATTTGATTTTTAATATACCTATGAACCATAAATAACATAACATATATAGAGTCTAGATCTCATGTACCACTTGTATGTATCACTGATATACCACATTGCATCTCAACCATTACATCTTAACCAATGATTAAGATAAAAAATAATACACCAGTGATACACATAAGTGATACAGAAGATCTGAACTCACATATATAATTACATCGGTTACCTCTAGATCCTTAAGATTTTGTTCCAAATCCACGAGGTGCTCAGCCTTCTTCACTCGAGACCTTTGAGCAGATAGTCGATTTGACAACATCCTACAACCAAACCAAATTAATATGTATATACAGATAATATAGAATAGATATAAGATTGACTCATACCGTCTGAATTGTTTTTGCTCTTTGTTAAGGCTTCCACTTGTACCATACTTTGACGCAAAGTCAAAGATTTCTTGAGGGGTAGCATTAGTAACACCGATGGTAGGATGTGCCACTATGTCACCATTACCACTACCACTACCACTACCACCAACATAAACATTGCTTGGAGTTGAATCCATGGGTGAAAACTCAATCTCAAAGTTTGAGCTCGCCTGCTCATATCGAGATCTAACCTTGTCGTCATGCGGTTGTTCAGAACCACTATTTTTTGGGGTCAATTTCACCGCAGTATCCTCCATCTCCTTGTAAATTTACAAATTGGGTAATAAAAGTTGATAAATAACTAGCCATTAAATACACAAAAATCTATGAAAGATATTAGCAAATTTAAAACTATGGGCATTAATTAAAAACGGAAAATAGTTAGAATTTAATATCTAACCGTAGAGATTTTGAGAAATGTCCTATTGTATCCCTAATATAGCTAACCTGAGAAATGTGGGTGCTATTAGACATATTTTCATTGCTTGGATAATTTTGTAAAATCCCGTAATTTTCAAAACTGCAAAGTCTGGAGAATTTGGAGCTTATCATTAAATTATTTGGTAACTAATTTATCATTTATCAGCAATTAAAAAGAGCTGTTGAAGAAACATGATATGTATGCTGTCAATTGCGTTACTAAGATGAGTCCAGATCTCATGTACCACTTATGTGTACCACTGGTGTACCACTTTTCATCTCAACCATTGGTTAAGATGCAAGGATTAGGATGTAATGGTTGAGATGAAAAATGGTACACCGGTATACACAAGTAGCAGAGATCCTGACTCTACTAAGATACCTCATTTCATGATTCCAATGGAAGATATTTACAGAAATATAATCATGACTATAATCCCCAACCAAATGATGCCACGTGGAAAATTTGCCTCATTCTAATATTATTGGACATATTTTTATTTCAATTAATTTTATAAATATACTATAAATATAATTAATTGCTGTATTTAAAAATTATGTGCATATACAACACTAACTGGAAATCAAAATAAAAACTAAAATCAGTCCTCCATATGACAAAAATGAAAATCAAGCATGTTTTGTATAGGACCTAGTGAAATGTTATTCCACTCTTTTTTTGGGGGGTTTTTTTTTTTAATTAACAAAATCACTTCACAATACAATGTAACGATTTACAAAAAAATGTCTTTATTAAAAAGTGAAGTGTAAATTTCACTTAAATTTGTCCTATAAGTGAAAGGTAACATTTCTTTTCTTCTTTGAATTAATTAATTGAGCCTTTTGACGCCTTGAAAATGTTAATTGCAAAGTGCACTAAATAATTTTTTTAATAAGTGATGTGACAAAATCACATCTTGGGTCGTTCGAACGATGGGTAAGATAT
Organism: Codonopsis lanceolata; assembly: GCA_013146195.2. Classification (NCBI taxonomy): domain Eukaryota; kingdom Viridiplantae; phylum Streptophyta; class Magnoliopsida; order Asterales; family Campanulaceae; genus Codonopsis; species Codonopsis lanceolata. The sequence goes on along the minus strand of CM028382.1, from coordinate 95,439,886 downwards.
CTAGACTTGAATCTACTTTCTTGAACCTAGTGAAGAACACAGAAAACCTTAGTGAACTAAATAATGTATATTAAATTTAATTAATCTAGCGTACACTTTGAAGCAAACAAGGTAGTATATATACGAAGGAATTATTAGTTTGAAAAGGAAAGAAACTTTACCTGATATATGTGGACAACAATTGTCTACCGGTCATTACTGTCTTTTTATGTGCCGGACGATCAAGGGTTAATTTCACCATCCACCCTTGAGGTTTGGCCAGACTTCAGTACCCCTTTGAGGTTTAGGTTTGTCCCATTCCCGAGCCTTTGGTGGGCAACGAAAACATCGGTCATTAGGGGTGGTACTAAAAATTGGCCAAACTTTAGGGGTGCACGGTGGAATCAACCTAAATGGCCGGTGATGTCTTCAAAATCGAACCGGATGATAGCTGTCTGGAAAGTCTTCCTTAGGATCATGTTTGCCGAGAAACCAGAAAATTTCTGAAGAAATCAAAAGGCATAAAAAAGTGTAAACGTTATGGTGACATAGAGAGTACGAAAGATATAAAAACACAAGACACCAAGAAAAGGAGAAACTCTTTAAAAGCGGTAGGTGTAGGTAAATGTGAAAAGGCGAGTCCTTATATATATAGCAGGTGGACCATTTTAAATTACAAAAGCATATAAATAAAAACGGCTAAATATTAAGGCTCAAAACAATACCCAATTAAAGTTGTTAATCTTAATCAATACAATATGTCAAAAACACGGATCTAATTAAATTTTTCTCTAGTTAAATGACAATTAAATATCACGTGATATTGGTTGGTTGTAACACATTAACACGCTGGCACAGAACCCCTAATATAACAAAGGACCAACAGTAAGTATAAGCATGTCATCCTCTGTCATCTAAATCGTTGTCATCTAAACCATTATTGGCTTTCAATAGCACCCACCTTCAATGAATAGAGCCATTGAGAGCAAATTGAAACTTTTGCAACCCTTGTGTGTGTGAATGTGTAAAGAGAGCAAGTGAGAGCACTCCCAATGGAGTGTGATAAGGGGGGAAAAGAGTATCAATGCATCCAATAGAGTATCAACCAGGTATCAAAGTTAAACCAAACCTATTTGAGTGACAAATTATGCTACCGGATTAAATGGGGATCAAAACCTCCTTTCCACGTGTTGCCTATTGGCCAACACAAAAACTCATCCTCTTCGATTTTTTATTATTTTTCGCCCAAATGATTTTTTTTGTATTAAAGTACACTTTTTTAAAAAGATAGAGACTTGGTTTGCTTCATTTGAATAATAAATTAATTTTCAACAATTTTTTTTTAATTTTTTACCATTTTCATTTCTTCTTTCTCCTCAAATTTTGAAATAAAGATGGTGGGGTATACATAATTATGAGAGTTTGCGTCATGAAGGGTTTTATATTTTGGGTAGCTTGGAGGCTTTTTTATTTATTTTAATACTCCATCCGTTACAAAATTATTGTCTTATAATTCTTTTTTATCCGTCCTAAACTAATTATCTTGTTTGAAACTTACCTTTTAAGATAACATTTTTACCATTTTACTCTTACTTTTTCATTTTATTTTAATTATAGACCACATACACATAAACTTTAAAGAAAATTTTATATCAAATTAATATTAATAATCAAGCTATTTATTTTTTCTTAATCCATATAATTAATCAAATAGAATAATAAATTTGAGACGAATGAGGTAGTTGACTAATTTGATCCCCATTGTAAATGCTTGAGAAAGTTCTAGTGAATTGGTGTCGGCCACCGTTTACTTAATTTAGTGAAAAACTACCCAATGTTATTTTTTTTTCAATAAGTGAGGTGAAACCATAATAAGAGCATCATCAATGTACTTAAAAAATTAAATCGTATCAAAAGAGAGTTAAGAAAAAAAAAGAGAATACTAGTGGATACTCACCATTCTTGAATCAAGAACCAACCGTCTCTCTCTCTCCAAAACGTTTGGTTTTTTTTTTCTTTTTTTTTTGATTTTTGGTCTTTTTATAATTCAAAAAAAAAATTACAAAAATTAATTAAAAAAATACACATTTTTATTTATAAATAGACTTGGTTTAACTCATTTCGACACCAAAATGATTTTTTTTTCAAAGTTTGAATTGGAAATAAAAATGGTGAGGTATGAAAAATTATTGAGATTTGTGTCAAGCTGTTAGAAGAGTTTTTTGTTTGGGTAGCTTGTAGGTATCAAATAAACTTTTTTATTTATTTTTAATTAATTGAGTATCAAATAGGGGGCAAATGAGATACTCTTATGTACCTGCTCTTATGCATCATGAATTTGATCCTATGTGATCGTGGGTAATTAACAACCTTAATCATATGTCAATTTTTTTATCTTCATTAAATTCAATTAAAATGGATCATTCCAATGCAAATATGAATTTGATCTTATGTGTCATGCGTCTTACCACTAAATGAATTTACACAAAAAATAAAAAAGAAAAGAAAAAGAAACAACCAATAGAAAGAGTTGTTAAAAAGAAAAATGTTGACTAAGATGTTTTCACACCCTCAAGTAGAATGTGAAAAAATTGACATTGTTATCCACGATTCGAAAAAAAAAAATGGTTGATACGTCATAATCACACCACTCATCCACATTTGTATTGAATGTATTTTTTTTTTCGTTCAAAAAGTTATAAATCCTAAGTAACATCTAATTTCTTTTACATTCACATTAGTATTGGTGATGCTCTAAGGATGAGAAACCAACAAATCCAAACTTAAATTGTACTCCCAAAATGACTATAAGTCTTATGCTTATTTATACTTTTCAAAAACACGCAAGTCTTCTTCTTCATTGAAATTTTATATATTTCAAGATTATCCTTCGTGATAATAATAATAATAATAATAATAATAATAATAATAATAATAATAATAATAATAATAATAATAATATTTAAAATAATAGTAATTATTATTATGGATAATGATAATAGTCACAATAATAGTTATAATAGAATAATAAAATAGTATTTATAATAATAAAATTAGTATAATAATAATTAATAATTATATAAATAATGATAATAATAATCATCATAATAATGATCATAATCATAATAATAATCAAATTAATCGAAATATTAATAATAATATAATAAAAGTAATAATAATAATGTTAATCAATATTAATATTAATAAAATAATAATAAAAGTAATATTAATAATAATAAAAACAATTATAATATTAATAAGTAATTATAATAATATTGAAATTAATATTAATTTAAATAAAATAATAATAAGAAAGGCAATAAAATGATGATAATAATAATAATAATAGAATTAAAATAAATATTAATTAAATAATATTAATTAAATGATAATTAAATTAATAATGATAATAATAATTTGTAGTATTAATAATAATAAAAGTAATACTAATATTAATAAAATAATAATAATAGTAATATTAATATTAATATTAATAAAATAATAATAATAATAATAGAAATAATACTAATAATAATAATAATGTAAATCACATTTTGTGATGAGAATATTTTAGTCTTTATATTTAAATTCAATATTTTTTTCAACTTATTAATCAAATACAAAACTAATTTATGAAAATTAATCAACACTTTCAAAAAGTTACATCAAAAGGCACTAGTTATCAGTAATCAGTCATAAGCCATAAATAATAAGTCATCAATCATAAATAATAAGTTATTAATACACATTAATAAGAAAAATCAAACAAGCCCTACATCTTCCCATATGAATAGCGACATGGCAAGTAGAGGAAGTGTAGTTCCCTCCTCCCCCCCCCCCAAACCAAATTTAAAATTCATTTAAAAGTTATAATTGCTTCATCCCAAAAAAAAAAATCCATATTTGTGTCAAGTGGATAATTGTACTAGTGTCTTGAAAAAAACATTTATCATGTTCCCAAAACTTGGATTTAATAAAAGAGTAATGTTAACATGAACCTAAATAGTATCTAATTTTGTGCAAAAAATGATGTGTTATTTTATTTCATGTTCAATGCGAGTTAAAAATTGAAATCAACTAGATGACATATAATTGTCTACACAAAATTAGATCAAAATCTTAGGCTTATAATTATTTTTATAACTATTGCTACAATTAAGTTTTGATTAAAGCCAAATGTGTCTTGAAGAAAGACAACTTTGTCATTCAGTAAAGCTTTAGTTTTATTAATAGTTGTAAATCTAGCATCGTTGAATTTAGATTCCTATTAGATGGATCTACCATTGTTCTTAATAAAGTGAGTACTTAATTTTGAATACAAATTAATTACTCTCTCCGTTTTCAAATTATTGTCTACCATTTCTTTTGGTCAGTTTTTAAATAATTGTCATTTTTAAAAAAAATTTCATTTTAGGAAAACACTTTTACTACTTTACCATTACTTTTTCTATCTACTTTAATTGTGACCACATACTCAAGGGCATTAAAGGAAACCACACATTTCACCAATATTTATAATTTAGTTAATTCGTTTTTCTTGAACGGTGTGCTGTTAACCCAAACAATATTTTGAAAACGGAGGGAGTAAATGTTTAAAAAAATGTTTTAGGCTTAATTGCAGTTATAGAAGTAATGTGCCCGGCCCAAACCTGGTCATAAGCAAAGCACGAGTGATCACCACATGCTAGTCACGAGCTCGTAAGCATGAGACCACCAAGCCTAGTGGGCAGAGCTAGCAAGGTTCCCGAGTAGAGATCATTGCTATATCCCGACCAAGCCTGGCCGAGCATAGGCCTTGCCTGCCCAACCAGAGGGCCATGCCTCGGGAATTACACTTGTCATCATTAGTCTTACATTATGCGGTTGGGCAGAGCCATGCTCGTCCGGGCAAACATATCGAGCAATGAATCTCAGAGACTTGCTTTCCAGGACATGTCAAATGTTTCCTTATCCAAGCCGATCACTTGTCTTATCTGTTCCAACATTCTCGCGGACAGCCGCCTATCATGCCTACAATTTAGGAGTTTCCTCCTAAACCTACTAGGTAACAATAGAAGGGAATCCTAGACAGATTCTATGTCATTAGGGCCCTATAAATCCCTCTCCATAAAACCCTAAACAATTTACACACTATTTACAGCCTTAAACCTCTGTCAAATTGATTTTTGACGCACTCGATACTTATTCTCACACCGGAGTGGTTTCACGAGGCCAAGCCTTGCACTCTAACTAAGGTGTTTTCGTGATCTTAGATAAACTGTGAAGAAACCAGATTCATACAATCAAACCCAGATATCCTACGTATCAATCAGACGACCTAACATTGAAGTTTTTGCCACATCAAGAAGTTTGAAGGGATCTTATGATTTAGGACAAAAGAGTAATGTAGTTCTACTAAAAAATTACTTAAAGTTGTGCACAAAATGAGGTAGCATGTCGGTTTAGTGGTTCCTACATTTTTCTTACTTACTAATTCAACCTTGTTTAAATGCAATTTCCAATCTAACTAAAAGAAATCAACCTTAATCAATAACCTAATTAGATGAGATTTTCTCCAAATTCATTCCCAAAATCAATCTATGCTTCGTCCTCCTCTCAACTCGCAGTGACCATCCCTACGCCACTCCACGCAACGCCACCAAACACCACCTGAAATATCGTAACCATTAAAAGTTTCAAGCAATTGTGATTCAAATTTTGGTTAGTTTTTTTAGAGTTTAATTTCTACGAAATTTGAATTCTCAAGCCGTTATGATTTTACTTTTCACAATTTTTTTGGGTTTGGGATTTCATGTGAAAGCCCCTATGGATTTTGATTATCTTGGTTGGCTACATAAAGGAAGCTTAAATTCATTGAATTTACCCTACAAAATCATAAGAGTGGGGCTCTAGTGCTCTACACACCCCAAATTATACTCTCTACACCACACCCATTTAATTACATTTCTTACATTTCTCTTTACACCCCACCTTGACGACCTATTCTACCCTTTTACCCTTCCCTCCCACGCTCCATTCTTTCTCTCTCTCCCTCCCTCTTTCCCATACCCATGAACATCATTCTCTCTCCCCGAGAAACCCGACATTGTTCCATCCTTTTTCAAGAACCATGGTTTCACCATGGCCTAGGTCTCAAAAATTATGAAAAGTTACCCAAAAATCCTCGACCTCGGTAGACCCACCACTTTCTCCTTCCTCCTCACATTCCCTCTCCAGTAGTTCCAATTGTTAGTGTTCGGCTCTGGTGCTGTGAACTCAATGGACTATGTGCGGCCACCCTTAGTCGAACTCACCCAAGGTTGTTCATCAAGCCATGGCTGAACACACCATGTGTGTTTATCAAGTCGTAGTCGAACACTACTAGAGAGAAGAGGGAAGGAGAGGATGTGATGAGAAAGAGATGAAAGAAGAGGGAAATAAATGATGTAGGAAGGAGAGAGAAGAAAGTAAGATGAAGAAAAAATGATGGTGGAGAAGAAGAAAGGAAACAAAGAAGAAAAGAGAGGTGGTTTATTTGGTACATTGGTGTGATGAAATTTTTGCATTTTAATAATGGGGTATAGAGAATATATTATGAGGTGTATATAGCCCTACTCAAATCATAAATTAAAGATTGAACTCTTTTATTTTCTTCCTCTGATAGTTCTTTAAACGCCATGAAATGCGATTCTTCTTTCCCGACGTCGACAGCTGCCACCATTGATGACATCTCATTCCACGAATGTAATACTATTAGATTCATTCACTTATAGAGCGAGTTGGGGAAGGTTGTTGTGGAGTATAGAAGGCAAGGAAAATGGTGGTGTTTGGTGTTAGGTGGGTGGGGATGGTCTCTGCCGGTTGAGAGAAGGCCCAGATGAAGCAAGGAGACCGATTTTGAGATTGAATTTGGGGGAAAATCTTATCTAATTAGGTTTGATTTAATTTAGTTGGGTTGGATGTTCAAATTTAACTATTGTTGATTATAAGCTGAATTAGTGAGCAAGTTAAGAAATATGACTCACTAAGAGTATCACCAATACTAACGTGGATGTAAAAAAAATTAGATGACATCTAGTATTTGTACACTTTTTGAAAGAAAAAACTTTTTCATTGCAAATGTGAATGATGAGTATGGATATAATATGTCAACCAAATTAATTCGAATTGTGGATAACATTACCAATTTTTCACATTCTTGTTGAGGGTGTGGATACATCCTTGTCATCATTTTTCTTTATAAAAACTCTTTTTATTGGTTGTTTTATTTTCTTTTATTATTTTTTATTTTAGTGGTAAGATACATATCACATAAAATCAAATAAATAGTTGCATTAGTAGATACATCCTTTCTTTATTATTATTTTTTATTTTACTCACAACCACGTAAAATATACTAGTGCATTGGTGATGCACTAAAGAGACATCAACTATCATCTCATTTAATATTTACTCTAATTAATTTGAAGCAGGAAGCTGACTGTACAGTGTACACTAGTGTTTATCCGCAATAGCCTAGTGGGCATACCCAAACGCGAAAACAGAGTACCACACTCTTGGCGCAGTAACCGCTGTTGCACAAATTTTGACGATTTTCAATCTGTAGAACAGTTTTCTAATCAGAATTTGAGCAAACATGGGGAGCCAAGAAAAAGTAGGTTAAACCCGATTCAAAATAAGGACATATTGCAGAATCAGAAATGAAGGAGACAAAAATAGGACAGTTCCAATGTACTAGCAGAGCCAGATGGTACTACTTCCGGATTGGATTGGATTGGCTTGGCTTGGCTCTCAATTACAATATTTAGTTGGGTTCAGTAATTCGAAGAAACCCCATGTGAAATTGTGAATGATGATTTCACACACCTTCCTCCACTCTCCAATTAATTACCCATCTTTCGTTGACCTTAGGCTACGATTACTCTCACTTTTGAGCGGTCCCAATTCAATCTCCTCGAGTTCCTCCGGTTGTTTCCGCTTGGGTGTTGCGCTCGGGCGGGTAAATCCTCATTTGATTCGTCGGAACTTGACTTCACAGACGGCTGCAGTGATGTTTTCTGAAAATCCAGTGGTCGCAGATGCCTGCGCCACTGTGGTGTCTGGTGGAATTGCACTCTCACTACTTCGAGTTTGGCAAGAGACTGCCAAAAGAGGGCTTTTTGATCAGGTTGGTGCCCTTTCTGCTTCTTTTTGAAAGTTTTCCTTCCTTTTTTGTTGTGGGAGTTGGATCGGTACTCGGTAGCATATATCTTTTTCACTACGAGAATACTAGTCTATCCTTAATTATTGGACCCTTCAAACCTGCACTCTTTAATTGGAATAGGGTGACTCTATAATGTGGCAAGTGTTGGGATGCAAGTGATAACGAAAAATTATTTAAAGCTTTTTCCCTTTCTGTTGTTTAATTGATTTTGTTAGAGAATGTAATTTAGAAGAAATTAGATACATAGCTATGGGTCTTTGTTAAGCTCTCAGTTGGAAGTTACTCATTAGAGCGTGCAAGCACACTTAGTTTAGAGATGCTGGCTGTAATTTGCATAATATATTCACCAGGACTAACAATTAAACAAACGAACAATTCTAGTGGAAATACTCTATAATGAGCATATATAATTGGAAGTAGATTTGGAACCTTGCTTTTGGAGGCATAAGGAATTTTACATTTATGAGAAGTAAGACTTGTCTCCGAGAATAATTCAGTTGGAACAGTTTCTTTTTTCTATCTTTGTTTAATCGATTATACGGGATTCACCACCTATCCGTTAGATACAGATGAAGCTAGCTGTTTGGGTGGCATAGAGACCGGTAACCTAGGATAGAAAGTGCAGATCTCTCAGTCAGAGTGGATCAGTTGGGTGATAGGAAGGTTTTTTTTTTTCCTTCCTGTTTGTGGTGTGAGTGGATTAGTTTACAAGGACAGCTGTGGTGGTTGCTATTTGCATGTTTAAATTTAGGTTCTTTAGTTGGCAACCCGAGATTCTGTTGATTCCTCAGTGTGAAAGGCTATGCGGATTGGTAACACTTAATAAGAAACTAATTGGGAGAATAATTGGTATTTAGAAAATATGGATCCTTGATGTGACATTATGATTAATTAATGTAAGCATGTCAATGCGAATTATGTTTATTTTTTGTCATTTCAAGCTAAAAAAAGATCTTCCATTTAACAGTTTCAAACTTCAAAGTGCTTTCTAGATTGAAGACGATCATTCATATGCTCTGCAAAGCGGCATCTGAAACAAGAATCCATGAGTTTTGGATACCAGATTCTCTAATTTCAAGATACATTTGTTCTGTAGGTTACATGGATTCATGATCCTGGGCCACTTTCAATAAATGACAAAAGTATGTGAATAGATATCCTATCTAGATAACATGGAATGGGATGATGTGTCACTGTTCATAAACAAACACGGATTATGATTTATGTCTTTTCAAGCAAGCAAAAGGGAAAATACTTATTTGGGTATTGTTTTCTCCATAGTATCCAGAAAACACAGATCCTGGAATAGGTGGCGTTTTGCAAAATTAATAATCACCGGTATTTGTGTGGAAGGGTTTGTTAAGCTATCTTTTGGCGTTTCTTTCTTTGTTCTTTTGTGTGTCCAAACTCCAAACCATCTTAAGTGATTTTTCTCTTATCTTATGACCTATTGTGACTACTTACAAGACATAGGAGAAGACTGAAATTAACACGGACAACAATAACCAAGAAGGATATGCGTTAGTGCGGTTTGACTGCCGACTCACTCTAAGGCCCAATGTGGGCCATCCCCCCCACCCACAACAAAGGGTTTTCAACGTTGCATTCGACCCCTAATAATTTTATAGGTTATTGGTTTATCTTAAGGAAATGGATCACTTGTTCTAAAAATAATATATATTTTTTTGTTTTATCATGATTGTTCATTCCTCTTGATAGTAAGACTAATTTATACACATTTTAGAGGAAATAAGGCAAATAAAATACTCTTTAGATGGTTGTGAATTTTACTCTAGAATCTAGATAATGTACATAACCACTGTATTCTAGCCATTTTCGCATCGATATATAAAGTTGGCCCCTCCAAGAGTTAGGTCTTGGATCCACCCATGTTTGACTAAAAATATCACATTCGATGGAATATAATGGCAAAAATGGATTCATGTAACTGACAAGTTGAAGCATATGTAGAGGTCAACATTGCTAAGGGAAGGGACTTTCCAAGGGCAGCAAGCAAGTGGTGCAGTTCCTGTTCAAGAGAGTCCATTTTGGGGGTTAAAACAAGTCCAAGAAAAGAGATAGTAGAGGGCTTGGGCTGGAGTGACGAAATAAAAGGTGGACTCAAACCATGTATGGGTTGGGACTGTTTTGTGGAAGGAAAAGCTAGCAAGGATCACAGCTTGAAGGGTCATGAAGCCATGAAGGGTTGGCTAGGAAGGGCTCGTGCAAAGGTGGTACGGGCATAGAAGGCCTTGCATGGCACGGCATGCAAGGTGGTGGCAGCCGTGTGGCTTGGAAGGGAGGCCGACCTCCATGAATCCTAGTCAAAAAAGAATTAGGGTATTGTTAGACAAATCTGCTATTAGTTAGGATTTATTTGTTTCTTCAAAAGTTAGGTTTTCTTTTATGTTTTCTAGTTGGATTAGGATTTATTTATGTTCACATTAGAACTAGGGTTACTTTTTGTAAGCCTTTATAAGGCCAAATTAATAAGAAATAAAGCATATTTTTGGAGTATTGAAAAAGAGCCTAGAACGAGTTTGTTCTTTCTTCTCGATTCTTCTTCCAAGGCGAGTGAAACCTTGTTTGTTGAATCAATAGTATTCTTTACGACAAGTGAGTGAAGCTTGTCCGGTGAAGCCAAATCTATCTTTTATCTTTTGTTTCGTGGTAGTCTTGTGCATCATCAAAGGTGTGGACTGTTTTGATTCTTCTTGGGATTTTCGGCCAAGGTGAGTTAGTGCAGAATAGGAGTGGGTAAAGGAGAGTTTGGTGAAGGTTTTTCGGGCAGCTTGTGTGTGTTTTGTTACTCGAGTAGATTGGTGGTTTTGGACAGTCCATACACACATTAATTAAGCGTGTAAGAGGGCTTGTTTGAGAGGGTAGTTTTGTGTAAGGTTATTGGCGTGGGCAGATTGGTTGGTTTTGGGACAGCCTATCACGCATCACAAGTAATCAGGACAAAGGTTGATTGAGTTCTGGTGGAAATGTTTGTCATATTTGTCATTTCAGTGAAATATATTTGCAGTTACTATACAGAATAAATATTTTTAGCTGAATTGAATGCCAAGGGGTGATAGAAATGGCTGGGCACTAAAGACAAAGACCTTTACGTCCTTGGTTGCAATCCTCCTACCATGTGGCCTACTTGCCTATCAGACAATAAAAATAAAAATGTCCGATGGATTGTTCTTTCTCCTCTTTTTCGTTATCCAATTCTCATGTTTATTAAAGAAATGCAACATCAACTTTCTTCCTGTTTTCCTTTCTTTTACCTCCTAATGTCCATGAACTGAATATAGTAAATGCCCACACCTGTAAGACCTATTAAAATGGTTGCTGCTTGTTAAGATAGTTAAAAGCTACAGAGAAGGATTGCATACAGGTTGAGAAATTTTATTGAAGGCAATTCTTACCATCATAGAAATTTGGATTTTCATGATGTTTATCTTGATGCTTATGCCTTTACTTCTGTAAGCCTCTTGGTTAACTGGTTAAGAGTGTTCTAGCATTTACAATAAGCTAGTTCATTTTAGAGAGCAAATGTGATACACCAAAATAACCAAACTGAATTCCTTGAATTCCAATCTTGAGATAGCTTTGATTATGTTTTCTTGGTGTTTTTACCAATCAAATTCCATTTAGGTGAACATTGTCATCTCATTTATTGTTACCATCATTATATTTTACCCATTAAGGTGATGAAGACCCACAAATTATTAAGCTGAGTGGCAAGTGATGTGGCGGAAGGTAATTAAAAGTAACTTATAAATATCAAGCTATTGAGATCACTCACAACTACCAGCTTTGATCTTCCAAATCCTGTTGAGGTTTACAAACCTACCACGATCTAGGCATCAATTCTCGTTGATTCAATGAAATCGGAATTGGGAAAAAACAACTTTGTTCATAAAACGGCAAAACTGCCTCTCAAACAACCCTAAAAGCGTTTAAATATGACCAAAACCCTAAAAGTAATAAATAGTTGAAATTACAGAAAAACCCAAAACTAATAAAAAAACTTCAATGACCCGTAACACTATCTAAACGACGTTTTTTGGCCTTAAAAGTGCTCGTAACTGAGTTTCACTCGGTTTGTTTTGTCCGTCTTTTCAAGAGCTTCGTTTTGATATGTGACGGGCCCCGTAACTCCACCCGAGTCAAAAGTTACGCCTTTTTCCGCGTGCCTAGTCCAAACGGTCGAGATAATCAAGCGCGATACTGCCTGCATCATTCCCCCCAGGCTGAACAAAATTCGACCTCGAATTACCAACAGCATCATCATCAGAAGAGTCCGCATGAAAAGGAAGTAAGTGTTTGACATTAAACACATCTGCAATACGGATGTGACTCGGCAGCTTCAAACGATAAGCGTTGGGGTTGATTTTTTCAATGATCTCCACTGGACCAATCTTCTTGGCATACAACTTGTTATATGTACCAGTTGGAACACGATCCTTGGTCAAGACAGCCCACACAAAATCCCCAACTTGGAACTCAACATGTCTGCGCTTTTGATCGGCCGCTTGCTTGTACTTGGCGTTTGTCGCCTCGTAGGTTGTCACGAATCGCTCGATTTAACATCGACCAGCCCTTCCATGAAGTCTACCTTCTTTATCGTGAACCTTCCCTTTCGTTGGCAGAGTCAACAGTCAAGCGGTCCCTGGCCGAACCGAATAAACCACTTGAAATGGGTCAACCGTACTACAATTAACCACATGGTTGCGAGCAAACTCCGCACGACAATTTCGATCCCAACCTTTAGTGTGCTCCCCAACCAAACAACGCAGGAGATTACCAAACGATCTGTTGACAACCTTAGTTTGTCCATCTGTTTGTGGGTGGTAGGCACTGCTGAAATCGAGTTGTGTATTCACCATTCTCCATAGACTGCGCCAAAAGTGACTAAGGAATCGAGTATCCCTATCTCGAAACAATGGACGTAGGCAACCCATGTAAACCATCTCGGTAAATCTCACGAAACGAAGAACAATTGTGCAAAGACGTGCCCAGTCTTGGCACACAAAGTCCACGCTAACTTCCACCTACGGACCATATAGAATCGGCCCACGTAACTTGTGTGGCCCACCTCTCTGGCACCGGGCCGTAAATAAAACCCGATGCTTGGGCTAGTTGACTAGCCCCCTTAACGTGTCCTTCACCATGGAGTCCTTCAATTATCTTCAACCGCTTCAACCGAAATAAGACTACACTCGAACGTGTCCTTCAATTCCCGAATTATCTTCAACCGCGATTACCCTTGAATAAGAACCCGTCATGCAAGAAGTCCGATTGGCGGCCTCTTCGATGCGTTGAAGTGCTTGTCATTAAGCACGGGTCAAGAAATGACTAATTCACGGAAGGAGTCGAATCCTCGGCACTTCAACCCTCATGGTAACTGAAAGTTGCTTCGCGACTCAAAGCATCTCGCGATACGATTAGTGACCCGCCTGGCTTAACAACAAATGTGAATTTTTCTAGATAGGCAACCCACCGTGCATGTCGTGGAGAGACCTTGTCTGTCGATGAAGGTGTCTCAAGGAGTCATGATCGTACAAGACGAATTGCGATGGAACAGTAATGCCTCCAAGGTGTTCGATAGCTTTGTACCACGCGTGACATCATAAGTGCTGTAGCGAGTCTTAGCGCCTGATAACTTCTCACTGAAGTATGCTACCGGTCTACCATGCTGACTCAACACCGCTCCAATCCCAACCTTTGAAGCATCAGTGTGTAGCTCAAAAGGTTGTGCGAAATCTGGTAACACTAGAATGGGTGTCGTGGTAAGGCGTTACTTAATTAGTTGAAATGCCTCCTCTGCTTCATTTGTCCACTGAAACGAAACATCGCCGCTTCATGCATTCGAGCCACCGGCGCGCCATAATACTACTAAAGTGGGGAATAAAACACACGTAAAAGGAGGCCGACCATGGAAACTTCGAACCTCAGTGATGGTGGTTGGTCGGGGCCAGTTTTGCACCGCTGCCACTTTCGCCTCATCAACATGTAACCCTCTGGCTGAAACCACATAACCCAAGAATAACACAGACGAAGCCATAAACATGCGCTTCTGCGTTGCTGCATAAAACAGTTCTCGTTGAAGCACAGTTAGAACTTCCCGCACGTGCTGCAAGTTTTCTTCTGGGCTGCTGCTGTATATCAGGATGTCATCGAAGTAAACCACTACAAATTTACCAATGAAGGGTCGCAGCAACTGGTTCATCACTCGCATGAAGGTGCTCGGCGCATTAGACAATCCGAAGGGCATTACAAGCCACTCATACAACCCCTCTCGAGTCTTAAATGCTATTTTCCATTCATCCCCAGGCCGAACTCGAATCTGGTAATACCCGCTCTTCAAATCTAGTTTTGTAAAGATAATAGCCCCGTTGATCTGATCTAGTAAGTCATCCAGCCTCGGAATCGGGAATCGGTACGTGACAGTAATCTTGTTGATGGCCCTACTGTCCACACGCATACGCCAAGTCCCATCTTTTTTGGCCAATAAGGCGAAAGTGTACAAAGACACGTGGACTCGCTCTTATCAATCGCCTTAGCCAACAACTCTTCTACTGCTCCTCCGTAACTCTTCATGCTCACTGTGGCTCATCCTGTAGTGAAGCTTATTAGGTAGTGCCGCTCCGGGAACCAGGTCTATATGGTGTTGTATGTCACGGAGGGGTGGGAGTCCCTCAGGTAGTTCATTTGGGAAGACACTAGAGAATTCCGATAGTAACGGCAATACAAGCTTCGGGATTGGTATCGGGTCAGCCGCTTCTTTTCCAAACAACACAAATACCGTCTCACTTCCCTGTAACTCTTCATTAAACTGGGCTAGTGACAACAAGCTCTTACTCGTACCGACCGAAACGGGTTTCACGTCTACCGGCTTACTGGGTATGAGCGTAATTTTGGTCCCATCTGCTACAAAGCTATAAGTATTGGCCCATTCGTCATGAACCACCCTCTTATCAAATTGCCTGGGTCGTCCCAACAACAAATGACATGCATCCATAGCTACTACATCACACCATACATCATCCCTATATTTTGATCCAATCGAAAAAGAAACAAGTGCGCGCTGTTCTCGAAACGCTTACCTCTCCTCCTTTCTTGAGCCAAAGCTAGCTTGTAGGGCTTGGGGTGTTTTTCTGTCTTCATATTTAGTTTCTGCACCGCTTCCCGTGAAACTATGTTCTCACAGCTACCCGAGTCGATCACGAAACGACAGACTTTGCCTAGAATGGTGCACATTGACTGGAAAATGTTGCTACGCAACCAATCATCTTCAGAACTCCCCCTAGGCGTCAAGTACGATCTCTGCACTACTAATGCGACCCCTACGTCACCCGCGACAATCTGTTCATCTTCCTGAGGTGCATCGAATATCGGGTTATCTGTGATTACGACATCGTCGTCTTCCTGCTCTTCCTCAATTTCAGCAAATAGTGCTCTTTTGCCCGTTTTTTTTGCACTCTGATTGCCTATGCCCTATTTCCCCGCATGCAAAACACTTCATAGTATCTTGCTACTAGCCCTCTGCGCTGCATCGACACGACAACACGCCAGGTTCCGCCACCGCTATCGTATTAATGTTGGTGGTACTTCCACTGGTATTTCCCCCGCCAAAATTCACACGCCGCGCCTGTTTCTCGATCACCAAAGCCCTCTGAAGCGCCGCCGACACTGTTCCGGGGTCTAGCATGTTAAGAGTATCCTGAATCGGAGCCCTCAACCCTCCCATGTATCGTGCCACCAATTGCTCTTCAGTTTCCTGAACATCATTCCTAACCAGCAATTGATAAAAATCAGTGGTATAGTCATCCACTGACTTGGATCCCTGCCTCAAATTCTGCAACCACTGGTACAAGAGCCGTTGGTAATTATGTGGCAAGAACGTAGAACGCAGATGCTTCTTCATCTTTTCCCAATCTGTAATTTTTGACTTACCGAGTCTGGTGCGTGTTGTTTTTAATTGCTGCCACCAAGCCGTCGCCCGTCCCCGCAGCCTAGTTGCGACAAGAGCCACCCGTCTATTTTCCGGCACTAGTTTAAACTCCAGAATCTCCTCCGTAGTTGCCAACCAATCAAGGAATTCGTCCGCCTGAAGGCTGCCGTGAAACTTAGGTATTTCAATGCGCATTCCCATCTCCCATTGCTTCATATCTTCTGCGACTGGGGCTCGTGGTCTCCTACGACGGACCTGTGGATTGCCCTCGTAGAACTCCCCACCATCATCCTCCCCATCTGTGTCGCCTCCTACCCAATCTTCCTGCCCGTTTTGATTTTGCTGTTCCGGCATTCCCCTCCTATTCAGGTTTCCCATCATCTCTGCCATCCTTTCGGTTAAAACCGTCATCATCTGCTCCATCTTCGCATCCACCATCTGTCCAATCCGTTGTTCGAGTTGAGCCTCATCAGCATGCTCATAAATTTCTTTCACACGTTGCTGTCACGCATTACGTCTGCCGACCATGATGAAAAGGAAGATTCGGCTCTGATACCAACTGATGTAGCGGAAGGTAATTAAAAGTAACCGATAAATATCAAGCTGTTGAGATCACTCACGACTACCAGCTTTGATCATCCAAATCCTGTTGAGGTTTACAAACCTACCACGATCTAGGCATCAATTCTCGTTGATTCAATGAATACCAGAATTGGGAAAAAACAACTTTGTTCATAAAACGGCAAAACTGCCTCTCAAACAACCCTAAAAGTGTTTAAATATGACCAAAACCCTAAAAGCAATAAATAGTTGAAATTACAGGAAAACCCGAAACTAATAAAAAAACTTCAATGGCCCGTAACACTATCTAAACGACGTTTTTTGGCCTTAAAAAGTGCTCGCAACTGAGTTTAACTCGGTTTGTTTTGTCCGTCTTTTCGAGAGCTTCGTTTTGATATGTGGCGGGCCCCATAACTCCACCCGAGTCAAAAGTTACGCCCTTTTCGGTGCGCCCGGTCCAAACGGTCGAGATAATCAAGCGCGAGACTGCCTGCATCAGTAAGCCTTGTTTGTGATGGAGGAAAAGCCATACACAGATTTGTTTTGCCTAAAGTTTACTTTTGCCATGTTCAGTCAGTGTAGATGTGATAGATGTGATAGTCTGCACATTTGTATTTTGTACAATACTTGTTGTTCAGGCAATTATTCATAAGTCCATTTTTCTTTTCTTTCAGAAACTAAATAGGAAGCTAGTGCATATAAGTATTGGGTTGGTTTTCATGCTTTGCTGGCCACTATTCAGGTAAGTTAACATAAGACACAACAAGGCCTTATCTGCATGGTTTTTAAGCTACAATTGATCATTGCAGTTCAGGTCGTCAAGGAGCACTTCTTGCAGCGTTTATTCCTGGCATCAATATAGTGAAAGTGCTTTTAATTGGACTTGGAATATGGAAGGATGAGGCTACTGTCAAATCAATGAGCAGATATGGAGACTACAGGTTAGAACGTGTGAATAATAATTGATACAAGTGCTTGCAAACTTCTGATATGACAAATATCATCATGATGTTAAACTGACTATCAAGAGAACCTAGTATAAGGAAATGAATTGATAATTCCAAGTATAGGATGATTGCACTTCACGTTACAGTATATCATAACTCTGATACTTAGGACATTAGGCCTGTGATGAATGTCATTCTGCTCCATAGAAAACTTGTCCAACATATGAACATTGAAACGAAATTCCAATTTATGACTCATTTCGTCACCTGGTTTATGAATGCATCAGGGAGCTTATTAAGGGACCACTATACTATGCTTCCACGATCACTTTGGCTTGTGCAATCTACTGGAGGACTTCCCCGATTGCAATTGCAGCCGTTTGCAATCTATGTGCTGGAGATGGTATGATAATTAAGAAAATTTCGTGTTTGTGTTTTGTTAACTTATTCTTGTTGGGCCTTTTTTCACTTCTTTCTCTTGTATGCAAAGCGACTGCTAATAACACCTCCTATCCTATCTCTGCTTTAGGTTTTGCTGACATTGTGGGAAGACGGTTTGGAAGAGAGAAGCTTCCTTATAATAGAGATAAATCTATCGCTGGTAGCATTGCCATGATAATTGCTAGTTTCTTTGCATCGGTTGGGTAATTTTTTGTGCAACCCTCTTTATGAAAACTTGTGAATTTTTTTGATAGACAAATGCTGATGGACATTGTTGTTATAGGTACATGCATTACTTCTCCATGTTTGGGTACCTTCAGGAAAGTTGGAAAATGGTCTTCGGTTTCTTGGTTGTGTCTGTTGCCAGCGCATTGGTGGAATCCCACCCTCTAAGTAGCAAGTTTGATGACAACCTCACAGTCCCTCTTGCTTCATTGTTGGTGGGAATTTGGGTATTTTAATCAAGGGTATTTCAAAATGAATATGTACCGGTTAAATTTGGCTGAGGTCAATGTCAGTCAATGTCAGTCAATGTGTACTCCCGGAATAGTCTTTTTATATTATGTATGTAATGTTAGACCATTTTGTAGTTTGTACCAGTACTTGAA
>CM028382.1:95413720-95416220 GCA_013146195.2 Codonopsis lanceolata | reverse complement strand
TAAAAACCTAGAGGTTTGATGCAATTTTTGCAATTTTTGAACCAAATTCTGATTCTTTCATCGATGGGACTGACTTGGGTCCCCCCGATGGAAACACGTGGATTCAGTGACTTTGGCGGTCCACAAGGGCGAACCATTCCAGTTGATCATCATCGACTACAATTAGCAATGGAGTAATCTGGCGACCAGACTGCCAGAAACACGGTGGCGACCATGAATCAACAGGCCACACAGGCGAGGACCACATGCTGTGGAGCAATCCCTACAGGATAAAACCGAGGTTGCTTTGTAGCATGTACAAACATCAGGTGCCTTCCATGAGAGCGAGCAAGCCATGCAATCGGTATATCTTATCGGCTTATTCAATTCTGATCAATATAACACATGACACGGTGACCGGGAGCGCGTGCCAGGAGCCAGGGGAGCGAGTCCCGCGGTTGGGACCTCCATACCAATCATGACTCCAAATCTAAGCTACTATAAAGGAAACCTTTCCATTTAAGAAAGGTAAGATTTATGACATCTCAAACTTACTATATGGTTGGTGATAGGAAAGATACATAAGGATTACTCTCGAAACACTCATGGGAGGCTTAAGAGAGCATTTAGCTGGGCATCACATATTACCATGTTCTTGACTCTCACCCAGGAGGTATGTTGAAACCCCAGCACCTAACGGTAGTCTTCACTTTCAGTTTTATCAACCAAGATCAATAATCAAGCAGATATCTAACATAATTGGTACCGGTCCCATGCTCTATAAGCGTGACCACCAGGCAGGACCGTCGACTCAGGTCCATACGTGGATACCCGATTATAATCACCCATCATTGTGGGCGTGATCAGTGGTTCAGATTCTTAGAATCGTTAGTGAAAGTTTATAATCAATGGATCAGCAGGACTCCTACCAAGCAAAACCAACGGGAGGCGAACAAACTTCCACCACTTGGAGAAACAAAATACGGGCATGAACATTGACCGATCACCTCAAAGCAACGGGGAGGCCAACCGAGGCGTCGTCTATAATGTCGGCGAGGAGGCTCAGATCAAGCCTCGAGCAGGAGGAGATAGACCCAATGAACAACTCCTCATAGAGTAAAATTGCAGGAGCACTTGAAATCTTACCTTGCGAGGAATTCAAATGAGCTCAAATGTTCGAGGCTTCGAGAAAATAGCGGCTACAACTAAGCCTCGAGAGGAGCAAGCAACTATCGAAGGCAGCACCTCAAAGGGAAAAGGTAAAAGGGAAAGGCGTATCGGCCTAGTGCAAAATCCGGCTAGGAAGAGGCGAGTGGCCTAGTGTTTAGAGCCGACTTTTCCCAATGAATCTAAAAGCGCTCGGCGAGCACGAGAAAAGAATGAGGAAGGGGAATCTAGGCAGAGGGCCAGGCGAACAAAACTAGAACATGTGGGCATTGCACACTCTCCAGCAATTCTTGAGGATATCCCAAAGTGGTTGGAATCCGACCAGGGTCCAATATCGACGATAAGCCTTCAGCAGGCTTCGGCGGAGGTAAAATTTTAAAGAGGTGGAGGAAGCTATGGAAAGGGAAAACCCATGCTATTGCCTCCGACCAAGAATGGCCCGTTCGAGGAAAGAATGAGGAAAGCTCCCTCGGACAAAAGATCCATTTTGAGCCATACGGGGCCTCGCCATGCCATAGATCACATGGCTAGTTTTGAGGTGAAGATGAATCACGGTTGCCCAGGGATGAGGATGCTTGGGGAAAGATTTTTGCGAGAACATTGAAAGAATTTGAAATGGTATCTGGGAGCCTACCAGGATTCGGTGGAAAGTTGGGGCAATTGAGGCAGATGTTTGTTAACAGTTTGCCTCGGCGGGACTCAGAAGAAACAAACTTGACACATGTGGAATCAACGGCGGATAAATGAATCAATCAACTCTACGTGGATAGGTTTATGGCCATGGTAGACCAGATACCATATATTTGGGAATCCATCAAGATGTGCTTCATCTGACTTGAGGGATGATGGGGCGGGAAATGATACTCTGTGACCAAACCTCGGTCGGAGAATGCCATGATTCAGGTAATCAATACCGAAGATGCGAAGAAAGGAAGTAAGAAGAAAGAGGGAAGAAGAAGCAGGAAGGAGGGCAGGGCTGGGAGGCCTCTCGAACAAAGGTGGTCGAGGATCAAATAACAGGAGGATGACAATCGAGGGAGGAATGTGTGGGACAACGTCAGCTGGACCCAACTCCGACTAGCCATGAGCACATCATGAATGTCTGCTTTCGACCCGGGATAAAATGGTAGACCTTACCCATTGAAGAAAGAAACTCGATACCCTCATGATCCCAACAAATGATGCACGCCATAAAGATATCGGGCATCGGACAGAGATGTATCAATTTGAAAAAGGCCATCAAAAATGATTGGCAGGCGAGCTCGGGAGGTTTGGCGAAGGAAGTGATGACCCGGCAAGAAAGGCCGAGGGAACGAGAAGATATCAGAATCCTCGGCAGGATAATGGAGGAGGA
>CM028382.1:95314881-95413620 GCA_013146195.2 Codonopsis lanceolata | reverse complement strand
CTAATGGAGTAAATGGAGCCTAGCTTCTTGTTTATGGCTCGGTGTCGCTTGTAGGTACCTGCATAAGGAAAAACTACTAGCCTGAAGGCAATACTTTGTTTTATGAGCTTGCAGAGAGAGCATTAGATGGAAACGTCAAAAGTAAAATTAAAGAATATTTGGCACAGGTATACCTTCGATACATAAGAGGTTAATGATTTGGTGATTCTCAATTTCTTTTGGTTTTTTTTCTAGGCAGTAGTGCGTTTTGTGGCTCTAATTCTCCATCTTATTCAAGGCGATAACTAATAGCCAGTATGGAAGTGACTTTTGCTATTAAGCGTGCGGTTCATTTGTCATTTTATATTTACTTCAACTTTCGATCAAAGCCCTGCTAGACAGTCATCTGATTCTTGCTATACCCTCCATATCAATATATCATTGTTTCTCTCACAGTGCTCAATATTGGTATATCTTATATGTAATCTGTACTACCTCTCGCTAGCTGGGCATAAGAGCAGGAGTTTGAAATCCCCTTGACTTGTTGTCGCCCCTTTGAATCTAAGTCTTGCCATGTTGATCTTTGGTACACCGTCAATGTCCGTTAATCCAGATAGGAACTCTGCAATATCCATTTATAGGAAGAAAATACCTCTTGAGTAGGTAATTAGGATGGCAAGGTGGGAGAGAGATGGCAAGGGCACTCAAGGCAAAGACATTGAGGTCTTTGGTTCCGATCTTCAAGGGGCCATACTTACCTATCAAAAAAAAAAAAAAGGATGAACCCGTATTCTTGAAGATGGAAATGATTTGCTACCTTTGTTCTCATTTTCTGTTTGCTATTCCTGAGCCATTCTGTCTCTGAGTAAGGTTAATGATACAATGAAATTCAAAAGGCTTAATGGCCACATTGACCCCTGAAGTCTCATTTCGCATGATGAGAACCTTTTGACTTGCTAGAGTTGAGATTATGTTATTCATGCCAATTTTTGACTGCAGAGGTAAACTAAAACACAAGTGTCTTCTGTTGGCAGATTGTCCAGAAAGAGAACACTGCAATGGATGCTGACTAGTGCACTATTTCAAATTTATCAGAGGTACTTTCATGGACCTTTACACAAGTAGCTGCAACTCATCTATTTTGAGGCCACAAATGGAGCTGAGATGTCTGCCGTGCTGTGTATGCAGGCGATTGAAGTCATTGCTGTATGAGTACGAGGGTAGGCAAATGATGGGAATCACCACTTGTAGATATGCTTGGGAAATGTCCGTTTGATAGTTAATTGAGCAGGCAACCACGAAGCTTTTAACTGTAGTATTTTTGGATTACTGAATGCTTTTTGAGTAGCCAGTTGTATTTTAGTTAGAGCTTCATGTGTACTCGATGAAAGGGGATGAAAATATGAAACTCTTGCTGGGTTTGTGTCATTTTCTCCCTCCTTTTTGGGTTGTCAGTAGAAACAGTGGTGCTGTGGTAGTTTTCCGTGATTTCTTGAATTTGAAATCCCCAACTTGTTATGGTGCAGATATGTCAACCAAGCTCATCCAAAGGAATAATCATGACCGAAACATCTCAAATTTTGTTGGGTTAATTGTTCTTTAGTACCCTGTGGTTTGATCAGAATTGCATTTTGGGGTTCAGGGTCTCAATTTTGCACCAAGGGGTCCAGAGTTCTATTTTTGTGTGCAATGAGTGCCAAAAGGAGATTTCCGTTTTAAAAAATGAATGGAAAGTAGTTACGTGCCTCCTGCTGCGTCCTGCATGTCTTTTGTAAAGGTTGGTTTCCTTCAATTATCTCTTAGCATGTGCCCTTGCAAAATGACCAAAAATTAAAAGTGCATACTGACAACCCGTGGATTTTCTTTTGACATTCAATTGCACAAAAATGGAACTCTAGAAATTGAGACCTTGGACCTAGACAGCTAGACCCCAAGTGCAATTATGGTCGAACTACATGGTACTAAAGACCATCTACCCAATACTTGTTATACAATGAATGGGATATGAACCGTGATGGATGGATGGTCGTAAAGCCACCAATACTTGACTTGCTTATGCTACAAAAACTTCAATAATGATGAAAGCGAAATGTACTCTGCATGACAAACTCCTCACAAGTGCGTGCTTGGAATAGGTCTTGTCCATGTTGGAAGCTTGTTTCCATAAAACTTGAATAAGTGAGTTATGTAAGTGTATAATGTGGGAATCCCACATTGGGAACAAAATGAAATAAGCTCTACCTTATAAGGTAGAGCTTTGAGCTTTACTTTCGAGGCCCTTGGGCCTACACTTTGTGTAGGAGGAAAGACCTACCTAGGTGTGAGTCCAAGCAACGTCGCCGCCCACTCACTCGGTTGGTTGGTTGGTTGGTCGGTCGGTAGGCACTGCTGAACCTATCTTTTGCTACCGGTTCATTTGGTGTGTGACCCTTTTTAAACATGAACCTTTTGAGCAGTTCGAAGAAAGTTCGGCCATGCACAGAAAACGGTGTCGATTATGTCTGTCACGAGCGATTGTGTCTATTGAGGCGCCAAGCGCCCAGCGGTTGTGTACATTTTGAGACGACCAACCGCTCCCAACCGTCATCCCCGACTACCATAAATCGCGAAAAGCGAGTTTTCTCTAATGAAAATTACGCTCGTTTTACAACCTTTTTGCCTTTATCTGAGATTACGGCGGCGTGCTCGATTTCGGTGGCGAAGAAGCGGAGGGCCCTCTTCAATCACGTAAGTATCACGAAACGAGAACACGGCGATATATCGAGTCGATCTCATAGCAGATTGAGTTTTTTGTCTTAAGGAAAGAGCTTAATTGCTCGAGGATATTATCACTCTCTTCCTTACACAATCTAGAAACTTAAATCGGTCATACCCTAATAACAATCTTAAGACAAAGTTCATTTTGGCTTGATTTTAGTTTCGACATCGGTAAATTGTCTACGATTACGCTTTGTTGCTATATCACATTAACAATCTGATTTGATTCTCCACATTACAAATGCGTTTTAGCGAAATACATCTAATACGTTCGGTTACGGTTACATTTTAAACCATTGTCGCATATAACGGAATTTTAAAAGCGACTGTTTACCTTGGCGCATTAACTTAAGCGACGGTTACACGCATATAACGCGATTCCTGATCTGTTTCGATTACGATTTACGTATAACATACCTAAACTTTGATTCTATGCATTAAGCGCAGCGATCTGAATAACTTGCCAATACGAAATTTACGCATATAAAGCTGTCTGAGAAAATTGTTTACAAGCTAAATGCTTGTTTTATGTCTTACATGCTCTTAGAACACAACTTGCACTGCTACATAATTACGGGTGATTTCAACGACTTTAATCGATGTCAGTTCTTGCATTAAAAACGGCCTTCTGAGAATTTGCATCTTTGCTTGTGTTTATAAAGGCTGCTCATAGATTTTGCAAACTTGTAAATACATTTTAACCTATTCGACTTCATTTCATGTTCTTTATTACGTGTTTAAACTACTTTCATAAAATTCGATGGCGCAATAAATCCGCACATTTATTCTATTTCTGCGCGCTCCAGTTACGCATGTTGCCTTAAATACGTTACGGGAAATCATCTGAGAACTTCGGTGTACTAAAACTTTGTTTACTTTTAACACTTACGTTTTACGCAGGTGTTGCAATCTATTACTTGCATTACGATTTTGATTCGAGACTATATTAATGCATTTACATTACGATTCAGATTTTACGGATCTGTTTACATTTCGGTCGACTGCTTTGGAAAACTCATCAGCTGCATTACGTTTGGGTTTTCATAAACACGAAATTGCGGAAATTCATTAAGCTATAATAGATTATTTGTTTTTGGCAAAGGCATTGACGTTCTCAAATCAATTAAGGCTATTTTGATTAATACTTAAGCGTATTAATAATGCGAAGTTTATTTTCACACGAAATAATAAAAGACTACAGGGAAGTCTATCAATTCGGTTGCTAATTATATAGAAACATATAGTGTTTCATATAACTTAGCACTTTTGATAATCTTGTTTGTGTGCGGACATGGCTTCAATTCGGAAAAAGGAACCATGGCTGTACAACCGCCCATGGTGGCGAGAAATGATGCATACCACCGTTCACACTCACGGTGGCGCCCGGAAAAGTTTGTTAGGCAAAGAGTTCAAGAGATGGCAACAAAAGATGCTCTTCTACCTTACGACGTTGAACTGTCCAAGTGCTGAAGGAATCAACCCTATCTTGAAAGAAGGGAAAGCGGATCGCCATAGTGGCATTGTCGAGTCATGGAAGCACTCAGGCTTCCTTTGCGGGAACTACGTCTTAAATGAATTTGGATAACTCGTTATATGACGTATCTGACCCATTTAAGGCGGACGAGGACCTTTGGGAATCATTGGAAAGAAGTATAAAACCGAAGATGCCGGCTCGAAGAAATTCGTAGTTGCTAGGGTTTTTAGAATTTATGATGAATGATTCCAAAAGTGTTGTGACACGAGTTGAACAACTCCAACTTATCTTGCGAGATAGCGTAGAAGGGATGATAGTTTCGAAGCATTCCAAGTCGCGGCAATGATCGAAGCTACCTCCGCGTGGAAAGACTTCAAAAGCTATCTCAAGCATAAGCGCAAAGATATGGTTGGAGGATTTGATCCTAAGGCTACAGATTGAGCGAGAATAACCGAGTCGCCGACAAGAAGCAGCGGCTTCGCCCCATAGAAGGGGCGCATGTGGTCGAGCAAGCGCCAAGAGCGGGAAGCGTAAAAGCTCAGGGAAGGGGCGTCTACGCAAGGAAGAAGTACAAGTTCAAGGGCAAGTGCTTGAGCTGTGATAAGAAGAACCATAAAGGCTGAGTGCCGAGGCAAAAAGCGGGTCAAGCGTGAAGCCAACATGGTTGACGAAGAGATCGGCATGGTATGTGTCGTCTCGAGACAAACATGGTTGGCACGGGCCGCGAGTGGTTCGTGGACACCGGCGCGGCAGCGTCATATCTGCGGCGATGCCAAGATGTTCTCGGCTTACAACAAGGTGAAGTCAGGAAAAGCTTTTCATGGGCAATTCATCTACTTCGAGTGGAAGGCAAAGGCCAAGTGACCACGAAAATGACGAGTGGGCGGGAGTTGGTGCTAACCAATGTCCTTCATGTTCCCGACATTCGCAAAAATTTGATCTCGGTTCTCTTTTGGTTAAACATGGGTTTAAGTTGGCTTTTGAGTCGGACAAGTTTATCCTAAGTAAGAGTGGGGTTTTTATTGGTAAAGGTTACCTCGATGAGGGCCTTTTTAAGTGTAATGTAATGGTGGTTAACACGCGTACAAAATTGATAATAAAAGTGCTACTGACACCATCTTCTTCTTACTTGCTTGAGCATTTCAATATTTGGCATTATCGATTAGGTCATGTTAACTATGACTCTATGAGGCGATTAATGAAAATGGAATTAATTCCTCCAAGTCGCATTAATAAAAATAACAAATGCCATACTTGTGTTGAAGCTAAGCAAACAAGAACGTCATTTAAGACAATCGGCGTGACACAACACCATTAGATATGGTTCATAGTGATCTATGTGACTTAAAATCCATAGAATCTTATGGCGGAAACAAATACTTCATCACCTTTATTGATGATTGTACCGGTTTTGTCATCTCTATCTCTTAAAAGTAAAGTTGAAGCCTTGAAGCTTTTAAACTTTACAAAAGCGAAGTCGAGAATCAACTTTCAAAGAAGATAAAAATTCTTAAGTCGATCGAGGAGGAGGCGAATATGTTTTTCCCTTCAAAGACTTGTGTGACCACGGATTATTCACAAAGTTACACCCCATATAGCCCACAATCAATGGGATTGCCGAGAGAAAAAATCGAACCTTAAAGGAAATGATGAGCGCATTATTGCTTCAATCCGGCCTACACGAAATGTGGGGGGAGGCGGTGCTCACTGCCAATTACTTGTTAAACAAGCTTCCCCACAAGAAATTGGACAAAACGCCCTATGAATTATGGCATGGTCGAAAACCATCCTACAAATACCTCAAAGTGTGGGGGTGCCTAGCTAAAGTAGCTGTCCCACCACCTAAAAAGGTTAAAATCGGTTCCAAAACCGTGGATTGTACTTTTATTGGTTATGCAACCCATAGCGGCGCCTATCGGTTCTTAGTCCATAAATCGATAATCCGAAATCGAGGTGAATACCGTTATGGAATCAAGAAATGCCACGTTTTTTGAAGCTATCTTTCCTCTAAAAGATGATACTTCAGTAAAACGCTCATTTCCTTGGTCAATTGACGAACAAGATAACACCTCACAAGCAATAGTCCCTATGGCTATTGATCAAGGTATTCATCAAGATGAAGACATTGATGAACCTCGTCGAAGCAAGCGAGCTCGCCTGAGTAAGACCTTTGGACGGACTTTGTGACCACGTTTCTCGTGGATAATGAACCACGTGCGTTCGAGGAAGCAATGTCTACTCAGAGGCTCCACAATGGAAGGAAGCCGTCAACGGCGAAATATCTTCCATTATGCAAAACCACACACAGGAGCTCGTCGACCTTCCCAAAGGTTGCAAACCCCTAGGGTGTAAATGGGTCTTCAAAGCGAAAATTGAAACGATGGGTCCATTGATAAATACTGAGGCCCGGCTAGTCGCCAAGGGTTTTAATCAAAAAGAAGGTGTTGATTATTTTGACACCTATGCTCCAGTTACTCGAATTACTTCAATTCGCCTACTGATTGCCTTCGCGGCACTACACGGTCTCGAGATACATCAAATGGATGTCAAGACCGCTTTCCTCAACGGTGAACTTGAAGAAGAAATCTATATGAAACAACCAGAAGGCTTTATTGCTCCAGGCAATGAAACTAAGGTCTGTCGCCGACCGTCAAATCTTTATACGGTCTAAAGCAAGCACCAAAACAATGGCATAAACGTTTTGATGACGTTATACTTGCTAATGGCTTCAAGACTAATGAATGTGACAAGTGTGTATACGCTAAGAATACACAACAAGGTTACGTCATTATCCGTCTCTACGTTGATGACATGTTAATTATTGGTAGCAATAATAACATGATCAAAGACACCAAAAGATGTTGGCCAGATTTGACATGAAAGATTTAGGGTTAGCCGATGTCATCCTAGGTATTAAAATATCTAGAACATCCAGGAGATCGTTTTATCACAATCTCATTATATTGAGAAACTGCTAGAGAAATTTAGCAACGGTGATACAAGCATTGCTAAGACTCCAATCGACCTAACTTTCATCTCAAAAAGAACCTACGAGAGCGTATCTCAAATTGAATACTCTCGAATCATTGGAAGTCTTATGTATCTTCTAACTGCCGCATACGACCTCGCGCAAGCAGTTAACCGATTGAGTCGGTTTACAAGTAATCCGGCCCGATCAATGGAAAGCCATTGTAAGGACTCTTAGATATCTTCGATACACTAAGGACTACGGGTTGCATTACTCCAAGTATCCGGCGGTTATTGAAGGATACGGTGATGCTAAGCTGGATTTACGATACTAACGACTCCAAGTCAACAAGTGGATTTGTATTCACTCTTGGTGGCGGTGCCATTGCATGGAAATCTTCCAAGCAGACTTGCATTGCAAGGTCTACTATGGAATCGAATTTATCGCCTTAGATAAAGCGGTGAGGAAGGCTGAATGGTTACGTAACTTCCTTGAAAATATTCGGCAAAGATGGCGCGGCCGATGCCGCCATATGCATCCATTGCGGCAGTCAAGCCGCAATTGGAAGGGCACAAAATAACATGTATAATGGTAAGTCCCGCCATATAAGGCGACGACACAATACCGTTAGGCAACTACTCTCAAATGGCGTGATCACCATCGATTATATTCGATCTAAGGACAACCTAGCGGATCCATTAACTAAAGGATTGTCCAGAGAGTTAGTATACAGTTCATCGAAGGGAATGGGCCTCAAGCCTATGAAATAAAGAGAACCTTTAGCGGAAAACCCCACCTAGTTGATTGGCAACCCCATGGTCTAGGTTCAAAGGGACAACCAAACTAATTGATCTCACTTGTTAACACTAACGGACTCACACTCCTACTCATTCCTATGGTGAAAACACTAGTGTTACTGTCACGGTTTAGGATAAGCCGCTTTTAATGATTCTTATGACTTGATTTGATCAAGCGAGTGCTTGACAGGATACACCCTTTATAAGAAATCACCTATGTGAATGTAAGATCGCGGCGATCTTATGGAAATTTCGAGGCAAAATTTTCTAACAACATTCACGAGAACCGTGAAGCGTTCGGGGCCAAAATGAACACAAGCGTAGAATCAAACGCGTTTGTTTGAGGCGGCTATGTGAATACTATTGTCTTGGTTGACATCAAACACCAGTCAGTTCAAGACACACCAGTCACTGATTAGTAAGTCTTCCCGATAGTAACTCATAAGGAAAGGTTCAAAGCCAAAAGCCACCTCTTCCACTCTAGCTACTCTCAGTTGTATCTTTGTAAATATCAATATGTCATCAACTTACATGATATCTTATTCAATGTGGGGGATTGTTGGAAACTTGTTTCCATAAAACTTGAATAAGGGAGTTATGTAAGTGTATAATGTGGGAATCCCACATTGGGAACAAAATGAAACAAGCTCTACCTTATAAGGTAGAGCTTTGGCTTTACTTTCGGGCCCTTGGGCCACTACACTTTGTGTAGGAGGAAGACCTACCTAGGTGTAGGTCCAACACGCCCGCCCTTCTTGGCTCACCGGTTGGTTGGTTGGTCGGTCGGCCATTTGCTACTGCTGAACCTATCTTTTTGCTCCGGTTCATTTGGTGTGTGACCCTTTTCAAAGCATGAACCTTTTGAACAAGTTGAAGTTCGGCCGCTTCGCAACCATTAAGAAAATGTGTCTCTTCGACAAACATAATGCATCGCGAAACAACGGTTGAATCTGTCATACCAATTTCCCAACCGCTATCCCTAACCGCCACTTATATATCCTCGTTTTTCATTATCGAAATTCTTCGCTGCTTTTACAACCTTTACGCCTCTATACGAGATTACAACGCGTGCTCTTGATTCGCCGGTGGCAAGAACGGAGGACCGCTCTCTTCAATCACGTAAGTATCCACGAAACTCCGAGACACATCGATATATCCCGTCGACGAATACGGGAATTCGGCTTTTTGTCTTAAGGAAAGAGCTTAATTGCTCGAGGATATTATCACTCTCTTCCTTACACACTCTGGAAACCTAAATCAGTCATACCCCTACTAACACAGAATAATAAAAAAATGTTGCAGACATTGAAAAGAAAATATTTTCGTTGCATTTTGCATGTAGAAAATATACTTGCAGCATGTGCATGTAGACGAAAAAAAATATATCTGAAAAAATACAACATTTGTCCTAAATATATATCGCATGATCATACATCATCTAAAAATATCTGTAGCACGAGCATGCATCGTAGAGCCAAAATATATCAGTTACATGAAAGATACATCGCAGAATCAAATAGTGTCAATTGTATAAGTATGCATCGCAAAATTAAATAACATGAATTTCATATTTTTGCTATGTTATAATTGCCAAATTGCATTATTCTAGCACATAGCATGCATGCATAAGCATTAAAATCAAGAGCATGTATACTCCAAAGAACCCAAAATAGCAAGAAATTGGAAAAAATTTTGAGAAATTCAACCAAATGGGTTGAAGATAAAAGAAGACTTACAGCCGGATTTTGAAGATTCGAGATGTGGGTGTGCTGATCTCGGAGTATGTTACTCTAGTCGTCTCTTGAATGCCAATATCTGATGACATTCCGAGTGCATTGGTGCCTTTCCCTTCCTAGATCTTGAAGAGGAAGCCATCTGGCAAGCAAAACAATTGATTTGGCGAAATAAAATCGAGAAAAGACGGAGAAATGAAGAAGGAAGCTCCGTCGGCAGCAACAATGAAGGAACTGAAGAACGAAGGAGAAGAAGAAAAGCTGATGCTTCGTCCCCTCTCTGCCCGTGGGTAATAAGGGGTAGAATGTTTTCACTTTCCCCCCTCCAAAGTTCAGTTCAGCACTTAAAGCCTCAGATATGCTGAAATCGCGTAATCGCCCTGGAATCTTAACACAAAGTTAACAAAGTTAGCTTTGTTAACAAAAAGTGATGTCCATCCATCAAAAATCAAAGGAAAGCTCATATCCCCAGCAGATTAGTCGCAAGAAAGGTAGAAAAGGAGAAATTATGCCATTCCGATCCCCAGTGGAATGCCTAAACCAAAGAAAAAGAGCAAAAAGAAAGAAAAAACACAACAAAAGAACAAAAGAAAGAAAAAAAGCAAAAGAAAAGAAAAAAGAAAGCAGAGAAAAAACAGAGAGAGAAAGCAAAAAAAGAAAATAGAGAGAGCAAAAGAGCAAGAAAAGAAAAAAGAAAGCAGAGAAAGAAAACAAGAAAAGAAAAAAAAGGAAAGGTAAAGTATTAGTATTTTACCTGTTGCATGCATTTTATCTGTGGTAAGTTGGATTATCTCCTCGAGGGGTGCATACCTCGAGACGTGGAATAATCAGGCTGCATGGTATCCCACCAGGGTTGTTGTTGGATCATCTCCTCGAGTGGTGCATACCCCGGGACGTGGAATGATCAGGTTTCATTTATCCCACATTGAGTTGTTGTTGGATCATCTCCTCGAGGGGTGCATACCACGGGACGTGGAATGATTGGTTGAATCTATCCCACCTTGAGTTGTTGTTGGATCATCTCCTCGAGGGGTGCATACCCCGGGACGTGGAATGATTGGTTGAATCTATCCCACCTAGAGTTGTTGTTGGATCCTCTCCTCGAGGGGTGCATACCCCAGGACGTGGAATGATTGGTTTCATCTATCCCACCCTAGTTGTTGTTGGATCATTCTCCTCGAGGGGTGCATACCCCGGGATGTCGAAATGATTGGTTTTATTCCAGTATCCCACCAGTTTGAGTTAGATTATCTTCTCGAGGGGTGCATACCCCGGGGCGTAGAATAATCAGGATCCCATCCATCCCACCCAGTAAGTGTTGTTGTTTGTTTGCTTGAGGCCGAACTACGTTTGGTCTGATTCCTGAAAAAGGGATACGTAGGCAGCCTACCTAGTAGGTGCGACCATCAGAGCATTTAATTTGCATATCTGCTTAAAAACTACGATAGCCAGCTATAACCAACTGAATATGTTTAGGGTATGTGAGATTTGAACTGCATCCTAAACTATTGTATCTATAAACTGCCACATATTCCATTCCCCCCCCCATTATAATTTCCACGAAATTTGGGAGTCTATTTCTTATCAACGATGTTCGTTTACTTGGTAAGTTTCGGTTTACCCGTAAACTCCATTGTTGTGGGGCTATGTAGACACCCCAATTTCGTACCCCTGATATGTAACATGACATAAAATATAAAAAACCTGTTAAAAGGACTAACAAATGTCAAGTTACAGGGTTGAAAATGCAAAGAAAAAAAGCAGGATGGATAAACAGTGAAATGCAGGGGGCCAAAGTGCAAAAAAAAAGTAGGAAAAAGGGCCTGGGCGTCGCCCATAGCCCATCCAAGCGCCACTCCCAACTCCACTATGGGTAGCCCCCAATAGTGACCATTCTCCTGTAGCAATTTGCCTAAGGTGCAATCTTCTCAGTGCGCGGTACAAGTCGATGAAGCACGGAAAGTAAAACTTAATTACAAAGGAAGCCTCACTTTCAGCCTATAAATTGAGGTGCCAAATTTGACCTTCGAATTCACACGCTAAAGTGAACACGCTTCTCACACGGTGAAAATTCTACGCAGATGAGTTCTCTCCGCATTGAGCTTGTAATAAGGAATTTCTTCCTCTAGCCCCAAAGCTCCGCCAAATCTTCCCAAAACACTAAAACCCTCCGGCCAAAGTGAACCCTAGTTACCCTGCTAGGATTCCGCCCTATTCCACCGGTCCAAAAATCCCAAAAAGAGCAGTTGCCCTGCCCGAATCCAGACGTCAAATCAGTCAAAAGCAAGTAGTTACTTTGCCCAATTTCTGACGTCAGCAAGCAAGCAAAAGCAAACAGTTGTGCCGCCCGGATCCCGATACAAAAAACAACTAAAATAAACAGTCACTCTACCCGAATCCCCATAACAACAAAGCAGTAGCAAAAAAAACTCCCTCTCCCTAAAGGACATAGCGAGGGCACCATAAAACCTGCCAGAAGTTAGTTGGTACGGGATAAAACCACCATGCTTCAAGAGGTAGGCTATTTTTTTTTTAATAAAAACTGCTATTTAGATTAGCCTAATGTAAAAAAAAAAAAAAGTAGTTATGCTGCCCGAAATTCTATAGAATACTAATTTTACACCCGTGCGTTAAACGCACGACCATACAAAATTTTCAATTAGTTTATACTCAAGCGAAACAAAGAAAAAAACAAAATTTCAATAAAAAAAGAAAAAATAATATTGGAGGCAACTACTTTCGATTAAAAAAAAAACTGTTGTTTTGATTTAAAAATTAGAAACTTGTATATTTAAGATCTGAGAAAATAAAGTCATTTGTTTAGAAAAATAAATATAACTTTGTCCTTCACTAAATCTTAATTGTAGCAATAATTTTAAAAATAGTTGTAAACATAGCATTGTTATAAATTAAAATATGGTGAATATATGGTCATATAGTAATTACATTATATGAAAAGTAATAAACAATTAAAATAATATACTACAAACGAAGAGAAGCTAAATATAAAGAACTACATCGAAAAATAATAACATTATGAAAAAATCGAAATGTTATCTTGGTTCAATAATCTCTCGTTAACTACACACATAAAAAGAAAAAAAAGGAGAGAAAAATAGGAAATGAACCCCACTGGCAATATCCCTTATTATCCATCTCTCTTAGGAAATATCTCTTATTTTCACTGACGATCTCAATCTCTTACACTCACCGTCCACACCATAGTAAATTTTCGTCCTCTCGCTCGCTCAATCCATCTTTCTCTAATATCCAACTTTATTCTGAGGGAAAAATATTGATTATATTTTCTCGGTAATTTTTCGGATCTAATGAAATCACATAAAAACATTTTGTTTAATTATTTCGTATAAAAATATTTTTGACATTCAGATCTACTGTGAATTTGATAATATTTTTTATACATCGATTTTTGTTATTTACTTTTAGATAAATCTCTGAACTGGTTTAATCATTTAGTATTCTTGAAAGATCATTTTTTTCTGGTGATTTTATTCTATACTACTTCGAATTTGTCAACACTTTTTTTACATCTCAAATTTTTGGTATTTCTTGATTTACTTGATTTTTTAGTATAATATTTCAATATCTGATAGGTTCATGTTGTGAACTGATCCATTTTCATTAATCATCATTTATTATGTGTTGATTCGTTTCCGTTTGACACAACCTAGAATTGAAAAACTATGCAAATTAGGATAATTGATGGTGGAAGTTCCAAGGAGTTTTTGAATATTCAATTATAAAATTCATTAATTGTTTCTTGTTAATATGAGTTTCTATTTTGGGAAACAAAGTTTTGGCGGGATTTTTCCCTATATAGACTACCATGCTTTTATATATATATATATATATATAGATATAGATAGCACTAAAAAGAGCCATTATTGTGGCCAAAATTTTATAAATGTATTTGTAACTCCAGAAAGGAGGCTGGTGTAAGTTTTGTAAGAATATATATCCAGTTATATATATGCTTTATTTTGATTGTTAAATAAATATAAAAAAACATATTTTAGCCAAAAAACTATTTTGAGACCGAAAGGGCGAGTTGGGTGCCTAACCCCTTCCCACCTTGTAACTTAGCCTCCGAACCTTTACAAATCTGGTTAATTTTTGTTTTTATTTGTTTTCCTTAAAATAAAGATGACGACTCTATTGATCACATTTTGAGTCCACAATTGAGGCCGGACGTATTCCACTCGCCTTTAAAGGTTTTTTTAAAACCACCCGTTTCCTCACGCAGCGGGAGGAAAGGTAAAAAATCGGGGCACTCACAGGATGCCATTGACAATTTCCAAACTGTAGTTGGCCGTGGAGGATCCGCTTCAGTTTTCAAAGGTGTTATAAAAGATGGTACTTCACTAGCTGTGAAACAAATTGAGGGTAGGAAAGAGGAGAGAAGGATTCAGATCGGAAGTTGGAGCCATTGCTAGTGTACAATATATGAACCTGGTTCACCTGATTGGATATTGTTGTAAATCTACTAAACCGCCTCGGTACCTTGTCTACGAGTTCATACCAAATGGGTCTTTAGCTAAATGGATTTCCCGGGAAATGAAAATCTTTCTGGGGGAAATCTTCAGGGTCTGTCCCGCGGGTGTTTGTTTTGAGATTTGAGATGTAGAGTTGCCATAGATATGGCAAAAGCACTTTCATATCTATATCATGATTGTAAATCTAGAATTTTACATCTTGATATAAAGCCTAAAAATATTCTTCTTGATCATAATTATCGTGCAATTGTGTCTTATTTCGGGTTGTCAAAGTTAATGGGAAGAGAAGAGAGTCGAGTTGTGACAACGTTACGGGATACTATAGGGTACATGTCATCAAAATGGCTATTGAAGTTGGGGGTATCAGAGAAATGAGATATAGAACGAGATGGAGGGAAATGGGTTGGTGTTTGGTGAAGGTGGGAAGAGGGAGAAGAAGGTGGGTGTGGTGGGAGTATGTGTACGTGTGTGTATGTGGGGGGGGGGGGTAGGGTAGCTGTTGGGTGGGGTTGGCTTTCTTTTTTCATTTTATTTTATATTTGGTCAATTTCCAATTAAGCCATAAATTGACAATATATATATTCGTTAGAATTAGTGAGAGTAATTTTGTCATTTCATAAATAATAACTTTCCTTCCAAAGATAACGCCACCAATGACTAATATGAAGCCCAAAGTTGGGTTGAAGAGCCACCATAGGAAATGTTCAACATCAGGTACCATATAAACGAGAAATTTCAAGTTCAGGGACCAAATTATATATTAATCCTTTATTTCCTTTTGCTACTCGTGTAGTTTCACATTTATGAATTGCCACTTTAATATACTTTTTCCTTTTATATTTTTACAATAGAGCATAAAATACAAATTTAACATGTAAGCTATGTTTCAAATAATAATAAAAAAATTATCACAACTTAATACATTTCAACTATCATAGATATAAAATAAAAAGGCTAGCATAGTTTAATATAAAGTCATCCTTCGAACAACTATCTATATTATAAAAGGGTTTGGGAAATACGTGTGCCATTGAGTTTAGATAAGTATTGGCCATGATTTACTGTTTCACGGTAATCCTACAGTCAGTATTTCCTTCGGCGCTCACATGTGCAAAAGGTGGTTATTCTGGACTCTTCTTCAGTTATCTTCCCACACTCAAACCAAATCTCTATCTAAATCTCTCTCTCTCTCTCTCTCTATATATATATATCTTTCCTCAATCCCTCTGTCCGACGTCACTTTCTCATTCTTCAAACCGTCTTCCGCCTTTTCTTCCATTGCGCATTCTTCCAATTCTTCCTTCCCAATCCTTCCTCAATTTTGATTCCTTCGACTATTTGGACCAGGTTTTCCCCTTCTACAAAACCCATCCTTTTTATTTTCCACCCTTCGGTCAAGCTTTCTGCTCTCAAAGCTTTCGTTCTCTCCACTTTCTTCTACAGCCCTCCATGTTGGAATTCGCTCGACGAAGGTGAGTTCTTCCAAAATCGAGTCTACTATTTGGTTTGCTTTCGTTTCTCACTCTTTCAAAGTAGAGTTTCTCCTCTTTTTTTTTTTTATTCTTTTGCACAATTTCAAGGACTTTATTTTGGGTGTCTGTGAGGTTAGATTTTGCAATTCTTCCAATTCCTTTTCTTTTAGGTCAACAGTAAACTGGCTGCATTAGAGTGAAAACTAGAAGCATTAACAAAGCATTGTCATTGACCAATTTGTACGTCAATTCATCAAGTTTGTCTTAACTGAGCATTATCATTGACATTCTCATAAACTTTCATAGCCATAAATAGAGTACATCACCAATACATATCAATGTGTTAGATATATCTCCCTATTAACCTAAACTAATGACAAGGGATACACATTTTCTGCAAAATACATAGATCCTATTACATAACTTACTTCCCTAATTAACTTACATTTCACAATTGCCCTCACTAATCATAAACAAAAATATAGGGCAATCATAACTTGCCCTCACTAATATTAACCAAAAACAAAGGGCAACCGAATTCCTCATTTAGACAATAAGAAGCAACAACATCAACAACACAGTGAGAACTAAACACCAAACCAGTAGACACATGAAACATTTTCGTTCTCTAGCGCGATTGATTTTCAGTTGGGTAATCACTTCTTTATGTTGCTTGATAGATTGTAGAAGACTTGGAATAACAACTGTCGATTGAGGGCACATTGGGGGATCGTACCAAGCAAAGTAACGACATCCGTTCTGTAACTCATCAAAATTAGAAAAGAGAAGAAAGAAGGTGTATTCATTTAACCAAAACTTTTTTTTCCCTCACCCAGAAAGAAAAAAAAACCTAAAACGAATCACTCATCGAGTTGTCCATTTATAAACCCTAAAATAATGTTAAATACTTATATAGCCATAGTTTTGGTAGCCAAAAATCTTCGGCTAGGATTTGTACCAATCCATGCCGTCTTGAGCACACTACTTTGACATGGCTTCTTGCTGGGTTTTTCTTGTACATAAAGAGAGAGGAAGAAAGAGAGACAAGGTAGAAGAAGAACAATAAAGAAGCGACGTAGAAGGTGGATATATATTAATTCTATATAATTAGGTTGGAAAAGACAATTTTATCCAACACGTGTATGACCATGTGCCCGCTTAACGTAGCTTTGTAAACATCAAGTGACGGGAGGGGGCATTATGGGACAAATGAATACATCAAACATGAACTTGGAAAAATTTTAACATTGGGGGCATTATTAGATTAAGTGGTTACTTTGGGGTGTATGTGTGTGTGTGTTTTTTTTTTTTTTGTTTTTTTTCTTCATATTTTAGCCATATTTTAATGAAGATGATGAATGAATATGAAAATGACAACAATACGCTCGCATCTATTTTTTTTAATAAGGGTATTCTCGCTATTACAAAAAATCGAATTGAGGGAACCAAATGAATATGTTTTCAAACCCAAGGACCAAACTAAT
Organism: Codonopsis lanceolata; assembly: GCA_013146195.2. Taxonomy (NCBI): domain Eukaryota; kingdom Viridiplantae; phylum Streptophyta; class Magnoliopsida; order Asterales; family Campanulaceae; genus Codonopsis; species Codonopsis lanceolata. The sequence continues at coordinate 95,396,442 of CM028382.1, read as the reverse complement.
ATTTTTATAAAAATCGAGGGACCAAAATATATATTAATCCACAAAAAACCGGAAAATGTAGGTGGGAGGGGGTTAATCTGGCCTAAAAAATCTAATTGAGGGACCAAATGAATATGTTTTCAAAACCAAGGACCAAACTAATATTTTCATAAAAATTGAGGGACCAAAATATATATTAATCCTTTTGAAAATACACGGGACGGAAGTGCCGGAACTAGCTCACTGCTTACTCAAACTAAGCGGCGCCGTTTCCTTCGCCTTCGTCTCTCACGAAACAGATCGCATCAATGTCTCACAAATCACAATCTCACCCATCAACCCGTCACTTTCCTCTTTCATTCATCTCTCATCACACCTCCTCTCTACGCCCAGTAATCAGTACACTCGAAACCTAGGGGGGGTCAGAGTGTTCTTACTTCAATCTACGTCCAATTCCAATTCATTCCACAACTACTGTGCTCTTATTAATTCGTGGTGATTCAGGGGCTTTGGTCATACCCCGTTCATCATCAATTTTGTGAAACTGGTGAAAAATTATTCTCATTTAACCGTTTTAAGCCATTTTCAGTTTGCTTCTAGTTTTTAATTTTCTGTTACTATTCATTCTCTTTTTTTTCAATTTTACGCGTGATCATGAAAGTAAAATGATTAGTTATCGTTCTTAGCATGTTGAATTTTATGCTAATAGCGTGTCACATTGATCTCATTAGATATGTTATGGCGTCATCTAGCAAGAAACAATCTGATATGGAAGACAACGGCGAAGAAGAGCAGGTAGCTTCTCTTTTTCTTTCACCCTTCATTTCAGAATTTCATTCTACATTCGATTTTGCTCGGTTTAATTCGGTTTAGTGGGGGGCCTCTTACTCGGAACATTTTGACCAGTTAATGTGACTAGCATTAGTTTTAAAAAAGTGCCATGTACCCATTAGAAGAATTTGATTTGGGCGAATTCCTATAAACTTAGACCTTATTGTTGTGATTTCTATCAGTTACCCAGTTAGAGTAGACACCTTGGATTAGCAACAGCTACCCGATGTTGAGGGAATTCTCTTTGATTGTGTTTGCCACCGTTTGTTAGGCTGCATATGAAATTCGATGTTTCAACTCAAAATACCTTGAATCTCAAGCTTACAGCAAGCAAGTATTGTGAAAGTACAAGGAAAGTGGAAAGTTGAAAAACATGTCATTCAGTGGTACATGATGAATAGTATGCATGCTTTGCTTCCGATAAGTGAAAGATAGGACATTTAAGATTCATTATTATTGAAGCCATGGAGATGATAAATGATTAATGGGTTAATTTTGTTTTTGACACAGTTTGAACGCTTTGATGATTTCACTCTTGCTTCCTCATGGGAAAGGTATATTTTTATTTACTGAAATTATTTAATTAATGCATGTTCTTTCTCCTTTCAAAACCTTTTAATGTATTAACAATGTTAGATATTGTCATTAGACTGGAAGCGGAAGAACCTGATAATACTAAATTTATGATTTGTAGGTTCATATCTGAAATTGAGGCAGTTTGTCGACAATGGTTGGCTAACAGTCCAAAGAAATTGGTGGTATGCTTGCTGTAGTTATCTGCTTTTGGAATCTAAATTGTTGTTTGATGAGTAATGGCCAAAGCCTAAAGGTCGACTGTTTTGAGAAAAAAGTTGAAATCTTCATGATTATGTTTGTCTAATTACTTTTTCTTCATTCGTTGAGTCAGTTCTAATTGATTTTGAATTCAAGTGGCTTATGGTTTCTTTCCCTGCTTATTCTTTTTCGCTGGTTGAGTTAAATATTCAAGTATCTCCAACTTACAACCAGGCCCGGCCTTTGGTTTCAATCAGCAGAAGATTTACTGTGTAATTAATGGAAATAATTTTGCTTAAAGCTCTTTAACAGCACATAGTTTTATTGCCATCTTTGATCTGCTAGGAGTTGTAGTGGATATGCAAATTGGTGATATGGTGCAATCAACTTGAACAACCGTTTGCTTGGACAGATGTCTGGTTTACTTGCACTCACTTTAAGCTTCTATATATATGAATGTGGGAACCTAGTCAAAGATTGCAAAAATCTACAGAGGGAAACTGGAAAAGCAAAACACGGGCAAAACTTTTGATTGTGGAGATTAAGCTTCTATATAAATTAATTATTTTCAGATAATGATTTCTGTTTATTGGCAAATTGCAAGTTGGTGTTTATTGAGCGCAATTCTCGGCAAAGCTTTACTTCTTTGATTAGTTCATTATGTGTATATTGATTACACATGATAAACTTCTGCCTTCTTTATGATGGAATTAAATGGGTTAATTTTGGTTGACCCTTAAACTGTAAGCTTGTAGTTGTGATGCATACAATGATTTTTGTGAAATAGTTCTTGCTGAGGTTTTGACATATCAGAGGCTTGGAGAATTGTGGTGCATTTGCTGTATTATGGTGCATTTGGAAAGGCCGGAATTCCAGAATTTTAATAAACCAATGTCTTTGCATCTTTGGAGGCAAAGGGCAGTTTATTTGACGTCTTCGTGGGTTTCAGAGATGGGAGCCTTTCGGGTTGTGCTGTTTCACACTCCTTGGAGAGTGGATGGTTGTCACTCATGTTTTCCTTTGGATTTTATAACCTCTTGACCTCTTTCCAATCGACCTTTTGTTCTCTTTTCATAGTTATTTCCTCTCCTTATCAATAATATTCCTTTTCTTTTATAAAACATCAAAAGAAAAGCAAAAAGGAAACTCTAGTCGCCATTGTACTATTATTTTTTAGGTAAACCCAAATTAAAAATCTCCTGCAGATGAGCCTTTTAATTTAAATTTAATATCCGACCCCAAGTAGTTGAGACAAAGGCTGTGTGAGTTGTATCATGCCCGTGAGTCATTGTCCTTTGGGGTTAACACCGTTGATGGTATTGTTTGAATGAGATACTATTGAAAAGTAAGGGGAAAACATATACATAGGTGTACATGCACACACTACTATTATGGATATGGACCATATGGTAGTTACTCATATTCCATGTGTACATTAAATGTTTTTTTTCCTTCCCATTTTCCTGTCAAAACAAATTCTTAAATATAGTAATGCCATACACATTTGAATCTCATTACTTTTTCCTCAATCTTATAATTTACAGCAACACCGGGCTGTTTCATTTCACTTTTCGTCCCTAATCTATTGTCATAAATGTTATTGCCATTTTAACATTTCATGATTTGAATTTCTAGCTCTACGCTTGTGGCACCTGAATTTTTTATTTACTACTAGGACACTGTGTCCATACTCCTGTCCATACTTTCTCCTTGATCATTGAATTCCTCCTAATTCAAGCATGCTACCTTAATATTCAATGGATTTTCAATTTGGAATGAAGAAGCTTTTTATAGGCAAATTTTTGAACTCAAACTTATGTATTTCATGTGTCTGGTGTTATATTAATCACTTTTCTACTTCTAGATTCGTAGGTGAATTTAACTGGAGAATATTTTTATTTTTTCTCCCTCATAACTGGAATCATCTCAACCCTATGAAATATGCAAAAAATTATTTTAATGCTTTGACAGTGACCATCATCTTTTCACATACTACAGTACTATGTTATCATGAATGCAAAATATTATGCATACAATGACCTTGGATAATATACAATATATGATCTACTTCTCATTTTCCTTTCTTTTGGTAGTATGGATTGCTTTATTACAGATTGCTATTTGGATTAGTTATCCTGTTGAATAACATGCATCACTCACTCGACTGTTTACCGTTTATTTCTTTCACCTCTAATATGATTTCTGCTGTGTTGCTCTCCCGTAGGAGAAGGATGCCATTCATTTGGGGTTGTCAAAGAACTTCTATAAGGTCAAATCAGAGTTTAAGTATGCTATGAAAAGCTATTGCATGGAGTACTACTTTGATAGCAGAAATGATGGTACACTAAAATACAGCTTTTGATCAGCAGTTTCAGTATGACATTCTTTTAATAATAATTTCCGCATGCTGATTATTACACTGGCTGGCATAGAAAAAGTTGCAGATTGGAGTAGCACACTGCATGATCTGCAATTGTCTTTTGGGGTGAAAGAGTTTCTGGTATCTTTTCACTCAGTATATTTCACTTCATAAAACACCATGTGATGCTTTTATTTCTTTCACACTTTAATATTCTTGGCACCACCAGGTCATTGCACCTCAAAGTGCCAGTGGGGTTGTTCTTGATTCACCAGAGGCTAGCAAGCTTTTAAGTGCTGTTGCAATAGCTTTGTCAAATTGTTCCAGGTACTGACCGTTGCTGCAAAAATTAACATAAAGGCATGAGTGCTATGTTCTCATAGCACAGCTGGTACTTTTTCATTTAGAAATTGAAGGTTTTACTTTTGTCTATAAGCTTGCAACATAATGTTGGCAATGAACATAATCCTATATTTCAACTGTATCGATAATATATTCACTTTCTTGTATTAAAACAACAAGCATAAAATCCCAAATCACAAACCTGAATGAATACTTGAAACTGCAGTTTGTGGCCAGCATTTGTTCCAGTCCATGATCCTTCTCGAAAAGCTTACATTGGTATCCAGAATATGGGAACAGTGTTCACTCGTAGATTTGAGGCAGATCATATAGGTAGCCAGGTTCCAGTAAAACTCATGCATTTGGAGGGCTTATATGAGCTGTTTGTTTCTAAGTTTGTAAGTTACCTCTCTAACTTACTTTTTGTGATTATGTTGCAACGTTTTGACTTTGTTGTTTCTATTCAGCTTGTAATTGTGCTGCTTATTACTCCCTCCATTTTCAAATTATCGTCCACCTTTCCTTTTTTCGTCCGTTTTTAAATATTGTCCTCTTTCAAAACTTTCCCCTTTAAGAAAACACTTTTACCATTTTACCCTTACTTTTTCTACCTACTTTAATTATAACCACATACTCAAGGGCATTAAAGGAAACCACACATTTCACCAATATTTATAATACAATCAATTACTTTTTCTTAAACGGTATGCCGGGTCAAAGTAGACAATCTTTTGAAAACAGAGGGAGTACTATTTTTTTTTCCGAAACTTCATTCTTATTCATGCTGCATCATTTGTGCGTGGTCGCCTCCTCTCTTTGTGATTGATGACGCGCAATATTCCTCTGAAACTATCAACATATAAGGCCAATTTGGTGCTGAATGAGTGCTTAACTGGCCAGTTCACTAAATAAATTCAGTTTTGTTTGGTAGCTGCCTTTGCCTGATGCCTCTTTTAAATTTGTTTGCTGCTTTAACTAACAAGTGATGAAAAGCGTGCTGATTGGTACGAGCACCATCTGAATCAGATTTTGGACAATATTGTCCCTGGTTAAATTAAAAATTCCCAACCAAAAGGTCCCTTATCCTGGTGAAATATTTTTCTTTTTTACTTGTGAATTCATGTTTCATCATTTATTTGTCCACTACTTAACCACTCAAACTACTATTCCCTCCATCTCTAATTGAGTGTTCCTTTTAAGTTTTTAGCTTTTTTTTGCAAAAATTAAGGAAGTTAATTTTTAGGCCATTTTAGTTGTACATATACATGAATGCCCTTGGTGTTCACACAGTAGTTTGACAAGTGCACATTGGACATGATTGATAGCAAAAGTGAATTTTATACAAAATAGGACACTCATTTTGGGACAAATATTATAAAAGGGCACTCAACTAGGGACAAATTCAACATGTTCTTTAATATTAAAAAAATGTGTATATTTAACTATATATTAAAGTGTTCTCTAGTAAAATATATGAATGATATAATGTCTCGTTTTTCTCAAAACAGAAAACTTGGCAAGTCTACTATGTTATTCACCAAGTAATCATATTCTTGACAACTCACAGGGTTATAAAGGGAAGTTAAATCTTCAGATGTTTCAATAACTTCAATTATCAAACTATCAAAGTGGTTCAGCATTCAGTATACTAACATGACCTATTAATGGATTCAGACTATTTAGATTCTTGTTCAGCATTTAAAATTTGATGCATATAATTAATAAACACAACTTCACTTGTCATCTTATGCTATGCCTTCTCAGTACTTATGTAGTTTGAGTTGACATGCCGGCAAACTTGTCATGTTCATGTTCTAAATTTTAGTGGTGATCCATCCTTCTATATGTTTTCTCGGCTCCTATTTCTAGACATATTTATGTCTTTGTGCCTGCACCCTCATTTTTATGCTCATGCTGCAGGAATCATAACTAGAAGCATCCCATATCTTGCGTTTATGTTGACTTATAGAAAATGTATTCTCTTTGAACTTCTAGGGTTACCTTAGTTTCTGTCCTTCACAGTGATAAAGTTTATATTATGTTTCCTCCTAAATGTTCAAATTTTCATGCTGAAGGTCTTCTCCACATTAGACCTTTCAACACATATCTTCAAAGTTCACTTCACAATGAAGCTAACCTACAGAACCCTTCCCTATGACGATGATGAGGAATTACTAGGAGCTGACATCGAATTCAGTGAATCTGGTGGGAATACCGGTGGGGAAACCCGGAACAAAATACAATGGGATGATGATTGTCCTTGGAGTGAGTGGTATTCTGCAGAGGACCCAGTTAAAGGTAACTTATAGTTGAGGATAATTATGCATCTTTGTCATTTTTTATTGTAGTCCAAGGTGTAGTTCCAGTGCTTGTACTGGGTATGAATGAGGTCTGCCTGAAAGCACAAAATATACTTTCCAGCAGGGGCAAAGCTACATGATGACCAAGACTCATCAATGTCCTATTGCTCTCATTAAGAACATCCCCCTCCCCCTTCCTGAGTGCAGTTGACTACATTTCACATATGTCTATGCCTTACTTGAATTAGGACATCCCAAACTGCAATAACATTCTAACTTTCTCTGTTGCAATACCAATTATTATTCTTTATCTTCGTTTATGCAACTGTATGTACTGTTGTTCCAAAGCTATGAAAACTATGTACTCTCTTCTTTCCACTCAAGAGTTCAGTGTTGAAAATAAAAAATTTAAGATACGTACTTAACCACAACACAAAACTATCTGTATCTTGCCTCTTGTTTTTCTTATTGGAAAATGTTAACAAGTGACCTTAGGCCACTGTTTAAGGAACCAGATTTGGAAAGATTCTGCATTGAGATTCTCCTTAATACTTAATAGCCTTGTAAACTTTTCCGGTGCCACTTGGTGAAGTTCAAGACAGAAACTTTCTTATTTTGAATGCATAAAAAATTTCCTTAGGGCACTTTTTAGCAGGACCCTATTTCATATACGAAGGGGAACTTAGGAAATCATGGAATTACAAGTTTAATTTGTTAAGCTTGATATACATTGTTGAGCCCCTATCGAACAACTAAGCTTTTAGATGAGTTGGTTACTTAACATGGTATCAGAGCTCTGGTTTGGCAAGGTCGTGGGTTCAGGTCATCCAACTTGCATTTGTTACCCGGAATATTGTGAGTGCATGTGTCATTTGTTTGCTTTGTGATGCCCTTGGTGAGGCGTGTTTGTGCGTCTATCCACGTGTGGACAGGTCACACGTGAGGGGGAGTGTTAAGCTTGATATACATTGGTGAGCCCCTATCTAACATGAGTTGGTTAATTAACATAATTCCACATATGAGACTTTTTATCTGGAAAACCTAAAAAGGAAAGGACTCTTTGAGTGGAATGGAGGAAGTAAGTAACTAGAAACTAGAAAACCATTATTAATACCAACTAAGGTTGTGTGTGAGCTGAAAATAATGAAGCACAAGCGATTTTTTTTGTTGCCAATAGAACGATAATTCAATCATGGTAAATTTGCAAATTGTATTAGGACTATACATGATCTATTAGTTACCAATATATATACGAAATCTGGGCAGGATTTAAGCTGATCACTGTTTGGGAGGAGAAAACAGTTGAAAGCTCCCTGGAAATGGCTGAACTGGAAAATGCTTCGCTCCATGAAGCCAAAAAGTGGTTCATTTTTCCAGAAATCTCTCCATACCTGTAAGGAATTCTTTTCATATTCAGAATCTTTATTACAGTTATGGATGTGTAGATTTGTGAAGTACAAAATTTACAGCATAGGCATCAAACTGATATATGTTGGGGTTTTTACAACCTAAAATCTTATACATAATTATTTGTTATTTTTGAGAAGGATATGAACAGACTAAAATGCACATGCATATGTACAAACTCATTTAAAAGAAGTACTAATTTTTGGCGGTCATTTGTTCAGTGTCCATATGCACTCTTAGGCTTTGTTTGTTTCTATTAAAAACACTTCCAGAAAACGATTTCCAGATAGTCTTTTACTGTAGATCATTTTTCAGTGACAATGTTGCTATTTCTGGTGTCTGGTAAACTTATTGACAATACTACCAAAAGCATAGAGCTGGTGTTATTATTTAACATATGCTAGCATTCAAAACTTGTGCCAGTTGTTCAGATGCTTGCACATTGCATTGATACAACTCCTACCCAGGTTTCTGTCCTTTCCCTTCTCAACAGTCCTTCCTCTAATCCATCACCACAATCAAGAAACCTTAACTCCACAAATCTTGATGGATTAACAGAGTAACTGAGTAATTAACTTCAGACTTAGAGGCTTATGCTAAAATCAGACGGGTGCTTTGGGTATGAATCCATAAAAAAATGTGCGTGGAGTGTTAGGGTGAAATTCACCTTCACAATCCCCAAAGATGCAGATCCGCCCTCTGTAAGGAAAGAAATCATTGTGTAAAGGCATTTGACAAGATATTGGGCAACAATTTCTAGAGAGACAAACAGTTAAGATCATAGGAGAAGTAATACTGTGGCCTTAGATAGGATGAATGAGGAAGGTGGAGGGGAAACCAGAAAAATCTGGACCTTTGATTTCTGTTGAGTGAATCAAGGATAGTGATAAGAGAAAAACTGTGAAGAATTGAAGGAGAGAGAAGGCAGAGATCATTTGGGCATTTGATTTCTGGAGAGGGAAGCAAGAGTAGGATATGAGATAAGAAGGGAAGAGAAGGAATAGGTCAGTTGTGGTATTCAAGGAAAGTCAGGAAAATGACTTACCCATCCCAAACTCTGTTGGTCATTTTACCGAGTATTGGGGATATTTTCGGTTGACTAGTTCTGTTATTTTATTTTATTTTAATTTTCTAACTTTTATCAAACATTGGAAAATGAGATGTTTTCTGGAATCATTCTTCTTGAAACAAGAAAAGCGTTATTTAGATACATTCATTTATATATATATATGTGTGTGTGTATATATATATATATTATGTTGTTCTCTAGTTTGAATTAGAAACTTAGAAATGGCGTCGGTTGTATTCTTGGGTAGTTCCGATGAACACATAATGCCTTATCCACAAACATGGATGCATACTTGGTTTCACAGGATGTTATATGAGGTTTGGAGGAGCATTGAGTTTATCCCTCTTCAGCAGAGTGGATGGTGGCAGCAGCAGCGGCTGCTCTTATTTTATGCTTTAAGGCTTCTTTTCCTTCTAGATTTTCTTTGTAGGTTTTCTTCTCTGGGCTTTTGCTGTTGTTGTTGGGTGTTTGGGGTCTGGGGGGTTGTGGGCCTCTTGAGGTCTTTTTTGGAGATTAGAATTGGGCTTCTCTTTTATTTTTTGATAAGTATTGGGCTTCTTGGGTTCTTTTTGGCGTGTAATGTTGTTAGGGGGTGTTTTAAGAAGTTGTATTTGGAGTTTGTATGCGTCTTGGATATTAGGTGTTTGGAGAATTGGGCTTATTAGGTTCTTTTTGGTGTGCAATGTTCTTAGGGGGTGTTTTAAGAAGTTGTATTTGGAGTTTGTATGGGTCTTGGATGTTAGGTGTTTGGAGTATGGGGTTTATATCTGAAAAAAATATTAATATAAATCATTTTGGCCGTTAAAAATAACATTTTAGGATTATATTATTCTCCTTAAGTTGTCATCATAGCAAAATCTCTGAATGAAATCAGAACTCGTGTCCCCTCAATTTCATTGAAAGCATCTCCATTTGAAAGTCAAACATTTACTAGATATTGAATTACCCCTGGGAGTAACTATAGCGACAATCATCTCTTTGTTGCATCCAGCTTGCTTATTCTTATTAATGCCATAGAAATTGTGGACTTAATTTTAAAAATGACTCTTCGAGTTGAACTTCCTGTAATGGAAAGGAGTGACTATTTCTTATAGCGAGGGTTAAAACTAATACTATGATAGTTTAAACATTTTTTTTTAAAAGAAAAGAAAACAGGGACGGTACCCTTCTATTAAAATAAAAAATTATTAAATAGTTGAGGGGGACAACCAGCCTTTCCCCAAATAGGGAGGACAAAGGAGCCTTATCTCTAAACAAGATACAATTGCACTAAACTGCACTAATCAAGAGAGAGAGAAAATAAGAAACAAAAATATACATTAAGAAATACGTATTTGAGGGGTGCTTTGGACATCAAGCAATATACTGCCCCGGATAGATGAGGGGAAGGAATGAAGGTCATTAAATTCGCTATTAGAGGAGAGATCACATCCAAGGTTAGCCAACCTACAACTGAGTTTCCTTTTTTAAAACAATGTTGAAACTGGAATCACATAACTTTATTGATCGTGTCTTAAATTTATACCTTGCAAGTGCACAAGACTATTGTAGAATAGTTATGGAAGCAAGGGTCGAACCACAGAGACAAGAAGTAATCAGATAGCAAGTAAACCGGTAACAATTAAACTACGGGGGTTTTTATTTATTTAATCTAACTTATTCTAAGAAAACAGGAAATCTAATTAATAGTCTAAAGCAGTAATCACAAATATGAAGATCTAATGGTGGAGGGAAATCAAGGAACATGGATTCACTTGTATCTACTCTATCACCCTTTTAATTAAAGTATCAATCAATTTAATTTTGGGTTCGTTCACTAAAGATTGGTATAGATTGCCAAATTATAATTCAGTCTCCATCCTAAATAATTCATCCAATCTATACCCTTAAGAACAAGAACATATGAAATTCCTATCTATCACTTAGGATCATATATATGAACCTGACCTTAACTTATCACTCTCGTGCATCGATAAGGTCAATTTATCACAATGGTGAGCCAGTATATATGCATTTGGCCGTGCAATTATCCGCACCTCTAGGTCTTTACTACTTGCGATTTCATTCATTTGGTCAAAGCTAGACAGTAAAGAGATTGATAAACATCATGATCAACAAGATTTGATTTAATAAAAATATATTGAGCAATAGATTCGATACAAGTTACCTTTCAATTCCTAGATTAATGAACGGTTAGTTCATCCTTGAAGATGAACAGATCAGGGGAATGAAAGAATACATAAACGATCTTCGAACTATAATTACAAATACTAAAAACTATGTATTACACACTAAAATTGGTGTAGAAAACCGTCCTTGGCTTTAGGCTACATGTCTTATGTTTATACTAGGGTGTTTTGGGGAATGAGATAGAATTAGGGTTAAACTGCTTCGGTAAGGCGGCTACTGGAGGGCTTGTGGGGGCAAGGTGGAGCAGGAATGCGGCCGCAAGGCCTTTGCTTTAGATCAGTTGACACGCTGGAGACCTTGCGGGGGCAAGGCCTCCTACCCTGCCTGAGGGTTTCGATTTCAATTCAAACTTCTTTTCAATGTTTGCACTTTGCACCCTTCCTTCAAATCTTCACTAAAAGTCTTGTAAATCCCATAATTTCACCTAAAACCCTAAAACTTACAATATAGCTCCAAAACACATATTAGTAGCCAAAAACCTCGTGGAATTGCTATTTCTAAGCTATAAAAGTACCCAATAGATGCGTATACAACACATCTATCATTTATGTATCAAGAGGATAGACTGAATGAAGTGCCAACATTTCCATGGAGGTTTAATCCCCCTGGTGAGACAGTCAAAAAGAAACTTGGAATGCATCTCTACTGCCCCCGCGAAAACATGAGAATGAAGCCATTTTACCCCCCCCCCCTTCTGATGGAGAGCCCTAACTTCTGCCTCCGTGTTGGTGGTGTCTCCAAAAAATGTAGAGTAAGCAAAAATAAGTGAACTCCCTTCAATGCGAATAATACCACCTCCAGCACTAGGGCCAGGGTTCCCTCTGGATGCTCCATCGGAATTAAGCTTAACCTTGTCGAGAGGCGGTTTAATCCGGTGTCTCTAGCCTTCCTACTTTGTACCTGGGTTTACCTTTTGTTTCGACTTTTAAGAACAGTACTGTGTGGAACTCAGTAATGGTTAGGTTTGAGATGCAGTTGGCAGGGTGGAAGAGACGATTCTTATCAAAGGGTGGAAGACTTACTCTTATAAAGAGTACACTATCTAATCTCCCCACTTATTTTTTATCCTTGTTTGTGGCCCCTGCCTCGGTTTTAAAGAGAATTGAGAAGTTAGAAAGAAATTTCCTTTGGGAAAGGGATAAAGAGAAGAGGAAATATCACTTAGTCGGGTGGGATTCAGTATGCTCTAACAAGGAGGATGGGGGTCTAGGAGTTAAAAATCTCAGCTTCTTTAATAAGGCTCTGTTGGGCAAGTGGCTTTGGAAGTTTTTAACGGATAAAGAGTCGTTATGGAGGAGGTTAGTGGTTCTAGTGTTTGGAAAGGCATTATGGGAGAATGGAATGCCTTCAACAGGTTCATTAAATTCGATGTAGGGCTGGGAAATCAAGTCCGGTTCTGGAAGGATTTTTGGTGCGGGACTAATACCATGCAATTGATGTTTCCCAATCTATACAATATTGCAGTCAACAAGGAGGATCTGTTGAGTTCGTTGGTGGTCAATCAAAGGGGATCAGACTTGCTTTTCGCAGAAATTTGCATGATTGGGAGATTGAGGAGGCAGTGCACGTTCATGGAGTTTCTCCATGGTTGTAAGAGGCAGGTTTTGAGTGAAGATACAATCATCTGGGAGGTTACTAAAAACAGACTGTTTTCTGTTAGTTCTTTCTACTCTTAAGATGTTAGAGAAGGAAAAAAGCTTGTTCCCATGGAAGGAAATTTGGAAACATAAAATCCCCGGTAGAGTAGCTTTTTTTGTTTGGGAGGCAGTTAGGGGTGCCATATTGACGGGGGAAAACTTGAGATCTCGGGGCATGATCTATGTTAATCGATGCTACATGTGCAAAAGTGAGGAGGATGTGAACCATCTGCTGCTTCATTGCTCTATGGCTAGGGAGTTATGGACTTCCCTTTTCCTCTCTGCTGGTGTTCCGTGGGTTATGCCTAGGACTGTATTGACATGCTTCGGGGTTGGCCTTCTTTTATCCGGAACAGAAGGAGTGTTTTCTGGAAGTACGCCCCTTCAGCTATTTGGTGGACCATCTGGAAAGAGAGGAACAGAAGGGCTTTTGAGAATGCTGAATCTGATATTGAAGGAATCAAAAAGGCTTTCCTTTCGTATTTGAGATTCTGGTGCTTAACTGCTGATCCAACTTCAAGGATCCTTTTTTGTAACTAGGTTCGGGTCTTATGACTTTGTAGTTTAGTTCATGTATACTTCTAGTGTACAAGGACGCGTCACCTGATTTGATGCCGGTTAATATTACTTATACCTTACTGACCAAAAATAAATAAAAAATCCAGTGAATGAGCCGGATAGTGACTTGTTTTTACGCCCAGCCCAGACCAGATCTGTGAGATTGTCCCAGTTATTATTGTGATTCAAAGAATAAATGTTCCCCAATCTGTGGATTTATGTATTAACGTAATAGGATTAATAGCACTATGATAGTTTAAACATACTTGTAGAAAAGGTATTTTCAATGGGACAATCAGAAATAGAGAAAGTGCACTCTCCGGTGTGACAAATGGAGTATTTTGGTTAGGTTCTCCATGTATTCTAGCTTTGGTGTTATTGAGTAGACTACCATTTGCATAGTTGCACTTTAATAACATGGCATACTTCTTCTGTCTTAGCAGTGATGGTGGCAAAAGGAACATGGTTGGATTTGCTTCACAACTGCGTCTCTTGGTTAGTGCATCAGTTTTAGCCTTAGAGGCTCAATTCATGGAAGATTTTGTGTCAGGTCCGGCTCGCACTTATGCATGAGCTTGAATTCCTTGTATAAATATTAAGCAGGTTGCTTCTAACAAAAAAATATTTAGCAGGTTGCAGCTTCTTATCCTAGTTGTTTGGTGAAGAATTGTAAAATCATTTGAGTTTTTGGCATATTTCTCACATATCTATTCATCTTCTGTGTTTCTTAGCAGTTGAAAACTCAGGATCAGATAATTTGAAGTCTTCAGCAGTCATACCTCCTCCAACAGTTCTTGATCGCGTGCTCAAAGAACTTTTTCATGAGGGTACACTGTTTAAAAGTTGCTTTTCACGTCCTTCTTTGCTACTATTTGGTGCTTTAATACTTAAATTCAAGGATAGTGCAACTGGTTTTTCCTCTGTAAATTTCAGTTTCTTTTTCTTACAAGTTCCTTTACGCCACACAATGAGCTTAGCTAGTAATATACTCCATCCGTTCCAGGCAAAGAGTCCACTGTACTATTTTGGGATGTTTATCTTAAAGAGTCCACTTTCAAAAATCATGTCTAAAATCTCCATAACATAACATTTCAACTATACCCTCCACATTTGATATTAACATATTGATTAGTATCAAGTATTATTGTAATTATGACCAACTCTAATGCTAGTTATATATGCCCTTAATTATTAAACTTTTATAACATGGACTCTTTGGGTGGAATGGATGTCTATCAGAGCTCCACCCGTTTTTCTAATATCTAAACCATCTAGCTAAGAATTGACAATGCTTTAAAGGATGAATCAGGCCTTTTGATTGTATTATGAAATTGTTAAATATTGGCTTCACTTTACCGTTGGGGCTATGGGCCACTTCAATGCTCATTGCCTCTTATCCTGCTTAAGTTGCAAATCCATTTTTTGGGAAGAATAAAAAGGTGTTTCTGAAGGTCTAAAAGCTATTTTTACAGTTTCATTCATCCATATCCTTTGTCATTCATATCTACGAAGGCACTCAATTCTTTTCCTGTGAGGAAAAGCAGTAGCTCATTATGGTCAAGATACGTGTATCGGTGGTGATTCCCATAATATTCATCAATAAGTTGACTTTATCATCTAGCATAATGGTATAAGTTTGGAGCTCTTAGCCTTCCAGATTGAATCTACTCAATCTTGCAACTTGTTACAAAATTTACCTGCTCAGTAGGGGCATTTATGTTGCAATTGTTGTAGCTCATGCTACTATTTTGTTCTGGGGTTTTTAGACTGAAAATTCAAGGGGCCAGAAATCTACTGGTTCAGGACCTCTGCTCCTTGTTTGCATAGTGTTCACTTTGCATCTATATTTATGAAATACACGACTTAATATATTGCTAAGTTGGGTAATGATATCTCTGGAGGAATACTATGTTTGTATGTGCCTTTATAATTATTATTATTATTTTTTTGGGGGGGGAGGGAGAAGTGGTGGTGGTAAGTGCGTTGACTTCTATATCAATTCTTCATATAAAAAGAAGCCCTATGTTCATTAACATTTGATAAACTTCAAGTTAGCATACATTTGAGCCTCAGCGAGGTGTGTTCCTAATCATATCCCAAATGTAATGCTTATGCCTATAACCTCCTTTCTTATGGTGACTGCAGGAGTTGAATTCATTTCTACTGAAAGTGAGCACAAGAGTTCTCGAACTATTAAAGGTGCCCCACTGGAATCGCTCTTTGCACAGTTCTGCTTACACTCTTTATGGTTTGGGGATTGCAATATAAGAGGTATGCATATTAGCATTTTTTTTGGTCAATGGTACTCTCATGACGAATTTTAGTGGTGATGATCCAGAGTTATTTATTCCCTCCGTTTTCAAATTATTGTCTACCTTTCCTTTTTCATCCGTTCTTAAATAATTGTCCTCTTTCAAAACTTCCCCTTTTAGAAAAACACTTTTACCACTTTACCCTTACTTTTTCTACCTACTTTAATTATGGGCACATACTCAAGGGCATTAAAGGAAACCACACATTTCACCAATATTTATAATCTAGCCAATTCGTTTTTCTTAAACGATGTGCCGGGTCATCCCACACAATATTTTAAAAACGGAGGGAGTAGTTTGCTATAGTGGTGATGATCCAGAGTTATTTAGTTTGCTATAGAGTTTCTTGAATATATAACTATTAGTTGTTTCTGTTGTGAGAATAGCTATCGCTGTGCTGTGGATTGAATTTGTTCGAGAAGTTCGTTGGTGTTGGGAGGAGTCACAGCCATTACCCCGGATGCCAACCAATGGTGTAATTGATCTATCCACTTGTTTGATAAACCAGAAGTTGCACATGGTAATAACATATATTCTTGTTTGAAAGAGCTTCAGAGAATGTATTCCTTGGATTATTAAGTGATAATTAGATTTCTGAAAAGTGAGGTGGTTTCCCCTATTTATCATTAGGCTACATGTAGTGAAATAATTGTTGGAGCCCCTGATATTACATAATGGTTCACAGATGTGACCTTAACCCAAAGCAACTTCAACGTAACTTCAGAAACCATATCTGGTTCTGAGGTTTTCCAATTTTGGACAGATATACAAGTGCTTGTATAGTTGGAATTAAAAATACAGTCTCAGACCATTGACTATATTGCCAACTTAAGCACCTCATAGATTGAGAGGCATCCATGTGCATATCTTGCTTGCTCCAGTTATCTACGTGATCAAACCAATGGAAGTTTCCCCTTTTGATCCTAGTCCACCATGCTTTTTTAAAACCGAAAAAGTCACTTTTGGGGGTGAATAGACTACAATACCCTTAATGAACCGAAGATGCCTTACAGAGATCACTTACTCGGTGCACTGCATCCATTTTTGCACTGCGATGCATCAATTTAAGTTACCTAATCCAATTTTGCATTGTGCTGCACCAATTTTATGCACTCTGATGCATCACTTTAAATTACCTAATCCAATTTTGCATCTGCACCAATTTTATTTCAAAGTTTTGAGATCTCCTGATTTTGATTTTCAGCTTGCAATATGCATTGAGAAGAAGCGTCAGCAGGATCACAAGCATGAAGATGGCTTTAAAAAGAACAACAATGATCATCGTCATGTTGAGGTGATGTTTCTCATTGTTCTTCCTTCCGTTGTAAGCTTCCATTTTTGTGTTTCTCCCAGTAGTTCTCGGTAGTGCTCCCAGACTTATATAGCTTGTTGATCATTGCAGGAACATGGTCTGGTTCGGGGCAACTCATCTCATCTGCCGAGAGTCACTGAAGGTTTTGTTGAGGAACATGACAGGTGAAGTAAGCAAGTGAGAACTCATGTTTTACCCTATATTTCAGATACTGACGAACCTTGATGGGGCAATGCTGTTCTTTTAATAGGCTAATTGTTCTTGCATTGTTTTCGATCCATGCTTTTTGTTTTTTATTTTTCGCCTTGTTTGAAGTGCAATTACTTTTTTGTTCGAGTATTTTTCCTCCTGAGCTTAGGTTGCCTTCATGGTTTTCCCAGCTAGGAGAGAATCAAAACACCTACACTCGTCTTGTCAAGCTTACATCTTGGGCAGGATAGATATCTGTCTGTCTTAGAAGATACCAGTCTTATTAATTGGAGCTATACTAGGAAGCAATAACTTTATGTAATTAAAAGATACTATGTTATATGGCTCAATGTGCTCTGAGGGAGAGAGAGGATTGGGGAGGTTGGTGCCGTGGGAAGATGTATAGAAGATTATTTTAGCATGTAATAATGCATATAACAAAGTTGAGATGAATTCTGAAAGGTCCTAAATAGCTCCTCATTAATTACCACTTGAGAAAACTGGTTGGTTGAACAATTTCATGGCATGTGTAACCTTTTTATTCTCGGGGGGGGAGGGGGGCGGGAATTACTTGTTCTGCCTCTTGAACTTAGAAGTTACCAAAGGGGCTGATGCATGCTTATAGGGGTATTACCAGCTTAGTCTTGCTGTGATGCCCTCAACTCAAGTGACTCAGCCTTAAGACATTATATAGTAATATTTTATAAGAGTCAAAGTATGTAAAAAAAAGTTAATGCAATAACTACTGCTCATTAGTTAACACTTGGGAAAACAGTTTTGCGTTGAGAAATTTCAATCTATCTGCCACTCTTTTATTCTTGGGGAAAGCATGCTTATTGTGTAGATGAAGAGTGATATGAAATGGTTTAAGCTGCCATATATTTAACCTTGAAATGAAAGTACTAATAGCTTTTATGTTTTTGTCCTGTAAAATAGAGTATCACCAGATAAAAAATAAATAAAAAATAAAAAATAAATAAAAAATCTTTTATCACCAGGCATCACGTTTGCCTGTTTTACATACTAACATCTTTTAGGTTATGGTACTGTAATTGGGGAAACCAATTTTATAGCAAAACCATTCTATGGATTAGAATGGCGCAATTACAATTCTGATTGTCATGACAGAGCATTCACAATAATGTTTGGCTTTAATGTTTTATCTGATCGCTTCTTCTTGCTAGCTTCTACCTGGACTAACGCTTTGGGTCTTTTGAGGTTTTCTTGTCTGGACTTGCTAAGGATTGGTCTTACCTTTAAATTTCTCATTACGAAGATGAATTTTTTTTGCCATTACATTTTTCAGTGACGATCAAGGCTACCAGTTGCCCCTTATACCTTTCTTATCCCTCTAGTAAAGCTCAAATCCTGGAATTGTCAGCCCTTAAATAGCTGTCCTACTCAGCCACCTGGGCACTGGGATTCAAGGAATGGCGAGTGTGTTGCGCTGTAGTTTCTCTTGGTAGTCTTATTTTGGTTGTGCTAGCTTTTTAGTGGCATTAACTTAAGTTATATTATATTTTGGATTTTGTATAAAAAGATATGACTAGAAAGGTCAGATCATGTTCTACTATGTTTGACATCATTGCTAATCATATCAAAGTATGTCCTACAATATTCCTCTGATTTACCCATCGGTTTGTCTATTAATAATGTTCTTTATTTATACCGTAGGCTCTCAAATACTCTTGGCAGTTAGGTCAAATATGTACTAGGCAGTTCTTATCTCATGTGATACTTAAGGTTTTACTTATAAAGTTGAGGCTTGTTAGGTCAAATATGTACTACTACTGTACTACATTATTGTTGATCATATCAAAACATGTCCTCAATCTGTCCATAATTTACCCACCGGTTTGATTACTGATTTTCTTTTGTTTATGCTGTAGCCCCTCAACTTCAGGTGGTTTGCATGGTTCTGGAACTAACACATCTGGTTATGATTCTATGTATGAGGATGATGTGAAATTTGCTGGTTTAAAACCTTCAGATCACATGAGGAAGGGTTCAGCTGGTGTGGTAGGGTCTATGATGCTTCTGAAATCGCAACAATACATGCATGCTCCATTCACTCAGGTTGATTAAATTTTGCTCCACTGGCTTTGCTATTTCCACATCTCGTGCATTCAAAAGCTTAATAGTCTTTCTCATTTTCACGTTTTCCCCTTTTAACTTGTCATAGGATGCGCCTATAATGACCGAAGACATGCATGAAGAACGGCTCCACGCTGTAGAGGCATTGGGTGATTCATTTGTGAGCTTCAAACTTGCATATGTAGATATTTAATGTAACTACTATATTTTTAACTAAGCACATCAGGTCTTTAAGGGAGTGGTCAGTGGTGTATGAGCTGAGGTGCTTACTGCATTCCACGAAAATCTGTACCTTCTTGAGCATCACCTAGGGTTGTTTCAAAATATGGACCCATTCTTTCACTCTTTCCCTTTTGCCTCTTTAATCATTTTATGGCAGGCGTATTTCGCAGTGTGTATAGATTATTATCTTCTACCTCAAGAAATATTTCATGTATAATTCTTACAAACTAAAGTATTACATTTATTCTAGTCTCTTTCCTTTCTTCAATATAAGCCTACAGTTTTGCGATGTTTAATCTATGATTTGTTATATACAAAGTCTGCATTTTAAAAAGCTGTATGATTACAAACTGAGAGTACCTCTTATTTTCTTTCAGAGCTTCTCTGCTCAATTGGAGAGGGATATCCTATTATCAGGTAATAAAATTTGTGAGTACTGATCAAGATAATGTTGCATTTAATTACGTATATATATATAAAAAAAGATAATGTTGCATTTATTTGTATGCTTTCACCTACGAGCTTCTTAAGTAGGGTTCGCCATTGACTAACAGCATAATCCTTTAGAGAGAGAGAGAGAGAGACAACGAAGCGCAGCTTAGCGGTAAAACGCTTCACTTACACCAAATAGGTTGTGGGTTTGAGTCACATGAGGGTAAGTGGGGAACCACTATTTCAAACAGATGTGTCAGTTTTCAAAGCTGCAAATCTGGATGCTGTTTTTGAACAACTCAAAATTCTCTGAGTACTTTTGAGAGAGAGAGAGAGAGAGAACACATATGTACTTTAGGGGGGGGGGGGTTAAGATGTCTAGGTGATTTGTTACATATGTTAATATATATATATATATATTTATTTATTTATTTATTTATGAATTCAAGACAGATTCTTGTCTGAGAGATAACATAATTTTGATGTTAACTATTAAAATTTTTCAAACAGATATGTCAGCTTTCAAGGCTGCAAATCCGGATGCTGTTTTTGAAGATTTTATACGATGGCATTCGCCAAAAGACTGGGAGAATGATACCGCTGAAGAGGGTGGGACATCTGAGATTGCAATTGGAGACATAAAAAGTAAATGGCCTCCTCGAGGACGACTTTCAGAGAGAATGTCCGAGCGTGGGAATTCATGGAGGAAAATTTGGAATGGGGTACCTGCCTTACCTGTTTCTGAACAGAAACCACTACTTGATCCAAATCGAGAAGGAGAAAAGGTACATGTCCTGCAATGGCCTACCTTTCACTAGTTTGCTAATTGATGTTTTGACATGTAGATCTAAGTGCATTATTGCAGAGTCATGATTTCACTCGTTCAACCCAAAAGTCTCTGGGAACCTTTAAGAGAAAGTGTGACCTTGTACTGCTATAAGAACAATCGGTGATTTGGCTCCTTTTTCAGTTTTCTAATAGACTTGGATATTGGGGCTGTACTTTATGAAAGGAAGATCGTGTAGCTTTCATCTACTATCTATGCTTCGTAGGTCTGTAGAAAAAAGGTAGAAAACACCTATGAAAACCATATATTTTTTTAGATATATGTGCTTTAACACCCCTTTAGCTTAATAAAGTAGCATATATTCTTATTTTGATATCTTTTTGGCGAATCTTTGAGATCAAAATTTGCATTTGGAATGTTTGTGCTTGGCATTACTACCTTGTCTAAATTTTGCCTTGGACATTACTAAATTATTATTTTTTGATAAGTAAAAGTATTATAAACAAGGCATCAAAACAGGTGACGAGTCCTGTACAGACTAGAGGTATACCACAAACTAACTAGACTATGACAAGACTATCCATAAACTGTACAAAAGAAACCAAAATATTGTTTGAGATCAAAAATATCTTGGAACAAACTTTGGAAGAAGCCAAAAATATTGTTTGAGATACTATATTGTTTTTCCCTTTTATGGTAGCTATTTTTGGTATTCTTTTTACTGATTTGGAACTTTGACCTTAAATGTACGCCTGTTGCTCATAGGCTCTTCACTATTTGGAAACATTACAACCACATCTATTGCTGGAACAAATGGTTTGTACTGCTTTTAGAGCAGCAGCGGGTACTTTGAACCAGACTACTTTTGGTGGCTTAAAGCAGATGACAACGAAGATAGGGCAGCTGTACCTAACTATGGCTTCTGCATTGAAGCCTTTACAGGGTATGTTTATCATAACTGCAGTTCATTTTGGACCTCTGGTAAGTGAGCTTGTTCGAACTTACAGGGGCCATTTTCTTATTGCAGCAAAACAGCTATCCAGGGATAGTGTGATAAGTGAAGACTTGGAACGGCTTTGTGTTGTCTTTGAAAATGTGGAGAAGTTGTTGACCCTTGCTGCTTCTCTTCATCGCAAATTTTTGCAAGCACCACGACTTTCAGAATCAATTTTCAATGATTTCTACAACTTCTACATTCCAAATTGGGGAAAAGGCTCAGTTGGAGATGATGGTCATAAGGTATACGTGAATTCACAATGTCTCTTGTTCTCATTGGTTTTATTGATCTAATAGAGATTGACTTTCATAGCATGTAGCTGCTTAAAACTCTAGTATTCAAATAACTACTACTCCCTCCATTTTCAAATTATTTTTCCTTTTTCGTCCGTTTTTAAATAATTGTCCTCTTCCAAAACTTTCCATTTTAGGAAAACACTTTTACCACTTTACCCTTACTTTTTCTACCTACTTTAATCATGACCACATGCTCAAGGGCATTAAAGGAACCCCCACATTTCTCTAATATTTATAATATAATCAATTACTTTTTCTTAAACGGCGTGCCAGGTCAAAGAGGTCAATAAATTGAAAACGAAGGGAGTAATTAGTTTAACTGGTGCAATTTGGATAATTAGATGGTCTTCTGAATAGGCCCTGTCTTTGGTTTTAAGCCTCTGCTTGGGCTGTGGGCGAACCCCCCTGCATGAGTGTGCCTTCTCATTAGCCTCTTTCCTTATGTCACAATGTATAGTTAGAGTACTTGTGTGCCTATTACTATTGTCAATTATCCATATGGGGATGGATATGATTGACCGAAATGATACAATGACAAAAAGCTCATTCAAGATGATGGTCAAATGGTATACATTAATTTACACCGTCTATTGATCTCAGTGGCGTTGGTAGTCTAATAGAAAGCGACTTCCATCATGTAGGTTTGAAAAGAAGTGGCTTAAAGCTCTGGAAATATGGAATAATTATATGTTATGCCTTTGTTTGGGTTTGGGACAAGGGGTTTAGAAGATATTGGATGTTCCCCACCCCCTCCACCCCACCCCCAAAACATACATACACACACCCCAAAAAAAGTAAAGCATGCATGTGCTTCTCCTTCCCTCGTCCCCTTTTCACTCTATGTTATGAAGCACCAATACTCTCCTGATGCTCAAGAACACTAGTCAAACATGCTCCAGTGTCTCGTACTAACAATTTTTTTCTAAAGTTGGTATGCCAGGACTCGAGGGTAAGCATGAACGACCCAAAAACATGGGTTAAGTTTTAACACCCCAAACCAATGGACTGAAGTAACAATTTTGACAGGCAACTTGATTGTATTATTGATGATTTTTGATATTTTTTTTGAATCTGTAATAGATGTTTTCTTCTTGATCTTAAATGGAAGGTCATACATACCAGTGCACGTGTTTATAAATGTATATATGCATAACATTGGCGTATCTCCAACATCTTTGGTACTTATCTTCAAAATTGTGTCAACGTTCCAGTTTGGTGTCAGAATGTACTTGTAGTAGAACAGTTTAGGTGTATTTATCTTGTTCTTTCTCTGTGTGTGTGAGTGTGTATAGTATTGCTGGGGATGCCCCTCATTTGAGCAATACTACTATTGATCCCTCGTAATGTGGGTGGATATGATTGGGCCAAGTTGATAGATTTATCTTGATTTTTGACCAATTATATTCAACATTGTCCTGGGGTATTCAAAATAATATGTACGCAAATGCATCTCAATCCCGTCTAGACCATGCTGGACCACACTTGCCCAAACTAAGTTTGGGATTTTGAATCGGTGTCAAATTCCATAGTATAGACTATATAGTGTTTATAAATATGGACTATAGAATCATGGATTTTCCTGAAGGCCTGGTTATGGTAGGCTACCTTTCTCAAAGTGATTCTCCATTTTCCCTGCTTCCAGTTGTGAGCTTCTTTAACGTGGGTTGACGCAATGTATATTATTGTTTTTCCTTGTAGGAGTTTGACAAGAGGCAAGAAGTATGGGAATATGAGAGGGACGTGGTAACAAGTATGTTTGTGCAACCCTCAGCCAACCAGTCGTGGAGGAAAGTTTTAAGCATGGGAAATCTTCTGAATGGCCATGAACCAATATTAAGGGAGATTGTGTTTTCCATGCGCGATACAATGAACTCCAGTTACTATGCAGCCAACAATCCATGGGGCCGCCAACAAGAAATAGAAACTTACAGAATGTACATCTGCGGAACCTCAAATGATCTCCGTGTGGCTCTTTCTGTTGCATCTTGTGATTAGTTTCCTTCAAAATACTGTACATTATCATATCATTCCATTTATTAACAAATACTCATAATTTGTGTAAAATGGTCACACATTTACTAGAGGAATCATCGACATGCAGTAAATTATATCCTAGGAACAAGGTACAATTTTATATTTTATATTTTTTTGGCACTAGGTATAACAAGACGTGTGTGTGTGTGTGTTCATCTATAGAGCAAGTCTTATGTAAGAATGTCTTATTGATTTTTATTCGTAAAACGAAGTTCTATTTTTTTACATTTCAATCCATTAACATATTGTAAGTCGTGTAAAAATGATCTGTTTTATAAAAAAAATATTTGTAAAATCGTCTTATCTAAGTTTTTGTTTTATCTATAATGTTGGTACGCTAAAAAGAATTTTATTCTATTATTGTTTAGTACACAAAATGAGACGTGTGAGAATCACTTTGCCTCCCATTAGTCATCCAAGGAATGAGACATTTCAAGAGCTGAGGGCGGCTCTTAGATGACAAATTGACAATACATATATATATGTATATGTATATATATATATATATATGTATATGTATATATATATATATGTAGATGGGGGTGGGGATGGGTGTCATTTTATATGGAAAATTTGGAAACTGTTGTATTCATTCATCACCTATTAAGAAACTGACATTGACGCAGGTGTATTTCGTTTTCATGTTATACCTTGAGCTTAGAAACTTGTACATTGCTCGGGAGAAGTGGAGTGGGGTATGGGTTAAACACCAAACACTTCACATACAAATTACATTGTAGCAAAACACCAAACACTACGTTTTCTATTTTACCAAAAAAGATGAAGAGGGTGAGGTGGGCTTGCTTCTCTTCTCTATCTCTACCTCATATTCAAGTTTTTTATTTTATTTTCGGTGAGCTGGTGTCGAAGAAGAGAAAGAGAGAGGGTTATGATGTTAAGTTTGTGTAAAGGGGGAGGGGTGTTGGGTTTCTAGGATTCAAGGCAGGGGGTATTTGTGTAATAATTTTGGTTTCAAATTAGAAAAGTACAAAATAGGAAAACAAGGGGAGGTATACTCAATTTTTGCGTTATTTTAAAATGAGGTGGGGGATATACATAAAAAGAGGTCAACTTATACAATTAAAGTGTCGTTTGGTAGACAGGATTAAGGTCAGATATGATTAATAAGCGGGTTGATTGTTTTAACTAATAACACAAGTTATCCGGATAAAGTCATTATCCCCTCATTATTAATACCAAGGGGGAGGGTGGTATTATTAGCGTCCTCACTAAAAAAATTGAGATTAACATTTATAATCTCAAAACTACCATCGATATACAAGTGAGGATTAATAGCGAGGACACTAATAGTACTGAGATTAATAATACTGCTTATCCTTGTTCGACTACCAAACAAAGGGTCTATATAACACCATGTTAACATTACTCTCTTCATATACTATAATAAGATTATGATTACAACTTCTAGCTTATCTATTTATCCGAAACCGAAAACATGTTAGAGTAACAATTACGTTTAAGAAACAATAATCTATTGTGTAAATATTATAGATTTATTTTGAGCAACAAACCGACGGGAATCAATCAGTTTCTTTTATAAATATTTCGATTATATTATTGCTAACTTAATCTAAGACTCTCAACAACCTATTTAAGCAAATTTAAGTTTCCGATTCCGACGTTGAGTAAGAGAGAGTGTCGTATTCCTATTGAGTAGTTGTGATATGGGAAATTAGTAACAGTGAATGGTGTTTTTGTTATCTTTCGTGTGGGGTTCATCCAATTAATTTTAGTAGTCATACTAAGCTTTCATGTGTTTTGGGTCAGCAATCAGCATCAGTTGGAACTTGGAAATAGACCCAACAATGACCAGGGAAGGCCAAGACATGAGGGGTGAGAGTGGGTGGGACTTGGGAGGTTGTTAATTAATAAAGTTCAAGAGCAATTACATTTTCTACCTACGTAACGTTACATATCTCTACATTTATAAAGTTAATGAATAGAGTCTTCAATGCTTTCAACTCCCGATCATGCACAACTATTGGTGCATATTTAATATTTATACAACACATTCCTTTGGTGGATACCACTAAGAGCTGTGGCTGCCTCATTGACTCATCGGTCAAGTTGGTGACTTTTGTCTCACACTTGATCCCTTTCCACAACCCCTTAAAACAAATAATTAATTAAATTGCAACAAACAACAACGAGTTCTTCAGCATCATCGGGACCCTTGCAGGTGGATTGGGTTTAAGCTGGGTTCATGGTTCACTGTTGTGTTACTTCTTCTTCTTCTACTGCAACATCAATGGCGGCTTTGAGGTTTGAAACTTGGTTGAGCTCCTCCAATTGACAGATGATCCTGGAAAAAATAAAGGCCTTGAGACGGAGGATTGTATCTGGAAATGGATGCTATGTCCCCCTCACAGGTTCACACTATATTTTGAAATAGGAGCTTGCCTCTTTCTTTTTCACAATTTAGGCCAAAATTAGGGCTCATAGCCTTGCTCCCACAAATTGATGTTTGGGCCTAAATTTGATTAAAACAAACATTGTTCATTGTTATACCCAATTACAACCAAACACAAACAAAAACCAAGAAAAGAAATTGAGTTACATACACGAACAGGGACATGTGTGGGTGGAATTTTGGCACTCTAGCTCCTTAAACCCATGAGATCAAAGACTAGAAAGTCTAGAATGGATTTACTCAAGAATTCTTTGGAATTAATTGAAGGAAAATCCCAAGAGACCCATTATTGCCAAGGCTTTCGCCAGACCAAGAACCAATTAAGCGAGTATTTAGTGCACAAGCCATGGATAACCCAAAAAAAATTTCCCAGAAGAGGCAAAAAGTAAACAAGACCTAGTTGAGCTTTTCGGTTACGAAGTGAAAAAGGTGTAATCTTTTTGACCGAAATGGCTGTCTGCTGGAGAGAGAAAGAAAAAAAGTGGGAGGAGAGAGAAAGTTAAAGAATCTTGTATGTGTATTTGAAGGCGAAGAAGAAGACGATACACGCCAAAGAGCTTTCACGACATGCCATTAACGGGTGAACTTCATGAAAATAAGACATGCATTGAATCTTCGGCACAAGATCAAAGTAAGTCTCCTTCTCTTTCTGCATCACAACGTTCAGATAAGACGGTGGGCATTGACCATTGAGGAGAGGGGAGGGGAGGAGTGGCAAGGGTAGGGGGATAAGGGCATCCTGTTCTTCTGCTAGCTGGTTTCCACCGTCTCGTCTATACATTTTAAAAATTTCTTATTTAAAAAATTTATCTTCTATTTATTCACTTAATTTTTAGTTAGATCCTACTACCAAATTATCCACTTTATTTACATAATTTTTTTAATTTTAATACTTAACAAATAAATAAATTCAATTAATTAATTCTTTTGTAATTTTAATTGTAATATTAAATATTACAAAAAAATTAATATCTTTCGTAATTATTTTCCTTTAATTTTTAGTTGGGTCCTACTACTAAATTATCTATTTTATTTATACTGTTTTTTTTATTTTTATACTTTGTAAATAAATAAATTAATACATATATTATTTTATAAATAAATTAATTCGTGCATAATTTTGATTGTAATATTAAATAGTACAAATAAAATTTAAAACAAATATATTAATTTATAATTTTTATTAAATATTACATATTAAACAAAGAACTCATACAAATAACAAATACTTCTAATAAATAACAAATATATCATACAAGAAAATTTTGCCATCACTAGTTGTTACCGTAACGAAGCTTCATATATGCTCAACTAAGTCGTTTCGAAATTCATGATCTCGATTGCTACCATGCAGCTCGTTATTTCGCTTTAAATAATCTATGAATGTTTGGCTTGAGCCATGGTTGACTTCTGTATGAGAATCTTATGTATCATCGGCCCAGTTTGTAATATGATCACTCTCATCCTCGACAATCATGTTGTGTAGAATAATGTATGTTTGCATATTTTTTCAAGTTAGTTCTATACCAAGATCGAGCAGGACCTTTTACAATCGTCCAACTTTATTAGAGCACTCCAAATGCCCATTCGACGTTTTTTCTTGTTGCCTCTTGTCTTTCATTGAATTTCTTTCTTTTAGGATCCGTCGAGCACAAAAATGCTTCACAAAAGTAGCCCAATTCAGATAAATTTCATCTACTAAGTAGTATCCTTTTGTATAATGTGTGTTATTAACTTCAAAATCAATAGGTAGTGCAGTTCCTTCGAGTACGGTATTAAGATGATTATGAGAACTCACAACCCCGAAAAATGTATGTCATATCAATAGATCTGCCGACGCAACCGTTTTAAGCACAATTGTTGGCTTCACATGACCTCTTGTAAATTGCCTTTGTCAAGCAATTGGGCAGTTTTTCTATTCCCAGTATATACAATCAAGACTTCCTAACATACTTGGAAATATGTGCCTCTATTCGTGCATTTGAAGAAGATGTTGTGTATCATCGGCATTTGGTCTTCTCAAGTATTGATTTCCAAACAATTCAAAAACACAATTGTAGAAGTTGAACAGGCATTCCATGGCAGTTGTTTCAGCCAATCGGAGGTACTCGTCGAGATGGTCTGTCAGAATTCCATAAGCCAACTAACGGATAGCCGTCGTGTATTTTTGAATTGGTGATAGACTTCTTCTTCCAGTTGCATCCAAACTCATTTGAAAATATTTTGAATGATTCTCCAATGCAATAACTAACCGAAGGAATAAGCTCTTACGCATTCGAAAACGTCGGTGGAACATGTTATCGAGATATAATGGTTGAGTTGAGAAGTAATCGTTGACAAGTTGAGTGTGTCTGATTTCATGCTTTCGATCTAAATACCTCCATTTTCCTTCGTGGTCTGCTGGTTTGCGCTTTCACTGCTTCATGCAACCATGTGTGTTGTTTAACTATCGCCTCAATTAGTTCATTACCTAGAGTTTCATCGGAGCTGGTTGAGGAATAAATATTTAGGCTACTTGAAGAAATCTTTTGTGGTAAAATGATGAGTCCAAGATTTTCACGAATTTTCCCTTGAATTTCCTTTTATTGTGTTCTTTTTGAGTTATTTATGCTTTGGAAATATTATTATTTAAGTTTTTGTGCTTAATGTAGGTTTCCATGCATAATCAAGCATTTATATGGTGTTTAGCATGAAGTTCGAAACAATACAAAGCTTTAAAGTTGAATTGCAAATCATTCGGTCAACGTTCATTAAGTTCGTTAAAGTTTCAAGGCAAATTAGAGTTAACGAGGGCTAACAACACTAACAAAGGGATTAATCGATTGATCTGGACAGGGAAGGGCCTTCGGCAGCTCATTTAAGAAGACCATGGGCACCGGAGCTCATCCAGAAACAATAGGGGAGGCCGGTGTAATTGCTGGAAATAGCCCTTGTGCGTTGTCGCCTACTGAAGCAACCATGTCACCCGTCTTATCCACTCAACCCAGCACAAGCAACTCGTGTGCACCCATTGATAGACCCAAGCCACCGGCCCGATCCAACCCCACATGTCCGACTTTTATCCCACTTCCCTCTTTCATGCCGCCCCATTTAAACCCCGAGTAGCCCGCGTCCTTCAGCCTGGTCCAACACTCACCCCTGCCGTGATCCACTTCCTTATTTCCTTCCCATTTAGGCCTTAAATCCTCTTTGTTTTTCCCTTTTTGCCCCTACCTCCATTGTTTCTTTCTTTTAATCAGCCAGCAGCCTCATTTTTGAAAACCAAGTCCCCATTAGGGGCTGTTAGCCCTAAATGGGGCACCAACCCCATTTATTCCAAAAATCCTTCATCTATTGATTGATTACCATTAAAGGTTTGGAGCTTCAAATCAAGAGTCAAGCATGCATCTACAAATGATTTCAACCCCAGATTTGCGATTTGGTCGGTTTAATTTTTCCTATCTCTATTATATGATAGTTGTTATGATTTCTAGGGTTGATGAATTTTGTAAATGATGAATTGGTTTATACTTAATTTATTTATGGAATGCAATTATTTTTCTATGTCTCAATGTAGTGTTTTAATTTAATCTATCTCTTTATTTGGTACATATTCATGTTAGGTTATTATTTTGTGAAATTAATGCTTTTAATTATTTGACCAATAATTAAATGATTTTAGAAATATTTAGGATCCGTAAAAGCTACCTTTATATTCAGACCAATCAATTTAATAGTTGGTGTTTTGTGAGACTTGGTTTGACATGCGATCGAATCACCTTAGCCATTCGCGAGGTCGTGGAGGTTAGGGTTGACTATAAGATGTGAGAGCCCGTAGTTAACCAATTTTGTTTGTCTCGACTACCAACATGATTTGTAGAAAAATTTAAAGAATTTCTTTTTACGAAGTATTACTATACCCATGTGCTTGGTTATTATTGTGTGTTTTTCATATTTTTAATGACGTAGCGAACAATTAGATGATCACTAGAATTATAGGATAAGATGTGAGAGCCCGTTCTATTAATTCCAAAAATCACAATAACTATTTGCGTTACGTGAGATCAAGAGGAGATCGTGCGTAGATAGTCATTGGGTGCTTGCTTTGACATGCGACTATTTTCTTCTATGTTATAAGACGCGAGAGCCCGTAGCTAGGAGTTGTAGCTGGATTTGCTATACGTTGCGAGAGCTCATAATGAATATTATAGTGCGCCTGACTACCAAGATTTGAGTTAAATAAAAGTAGAAAGATGATTAAAATTAAACACTGACTAAACTAGAAATATTGCACTCCTATCTTTTTATCTTGATTTGTTGTTGCCAAATGATGTCTTATTTTTTAACCTCGCAAGTGTACGAATCAATAACAAGTATAGTATACGGAAAGCAAAGGTCGAACCACATAGATAAGAAGTATCTAGAGAAAGTAAACATGTAACAATTAAACTAAGGGGGGGGTTTGGTTTATTTATCTAAATTATTCTACTAAAAGCAAGAAATCTAATTAGCAGTTTATTAAAGCAGCAAACATAGTTTGTAAAGATCTTATGATGGAGAGGAATCTAGAAATATGGATTCACTTGTATCTATTCCAATGCTTTTTTTGCTTAATGTATCAATCAATTAATCTTGGGTTCGTTCACGAAAGATTGGTATATGTCGTCAAATTATAATTTAGTCTCCATCCTAAATAATTCATCAAAGTTTATACCCTTAAGAATAAGAACATATGAATTTCTGTCTGTCACTTAGAAACATATATATGAACCTAACCCTAACTTATCATTCTCGTGCATCGATAGGTTTAATTTATCACAATGGTGAGCCATTGTACGACATATACATTTGGCCATGTAGTTATCCGCACCTCTTGGTCTTTGAATCCAGCGATACCATTCATTAGAAAAAAGTCAAATAACAAAGAGATTGATAAACACTGTGATCAACAGATTTGATTGAATAAAAATATAACATAGCAGAAGATTCGATACAAGTTACCTTCAATTCTTAGATTATGGAGCGGTTAGTTCATCCTTGACGATGAACAGATCAATGGGATGAAAGAATACATGAACGATCTTCTAAACTATGATTACAAACAATAAAAACTCTAAATGACACACTAAATTCGGATTATTTCCGTCCTTCTGGCTTAGGGCTACGAGGCTTGTATTTATACTAATGTGTACATGGTAAGAGATACAATTAGGGTACAACTCTCGGCTTTGCAAAACGGAAGGGCTTACGGGGGCAAGGTGCTGGGTCATGCGGCCGCAAGGCCTTTGCTTCCTTTGGGGCTCACGTACTGGAGACCTTGCGGGGGTAAGGGTCTTGTGGCTTGCATCCGCAAGGGTTTCCTATTTCCGGTACATCTTCTTTATAACTTTTAGCACTTTGCACCCTTCATTCAATTCTTCACTTTAAGCCTTGTAAATCTAATAATTCTACCTAAAATCCTGAAACTCACAATAAAGCTCCAAAACACATATTAGTAGCCAAAAGCTTCGTGGAATTGCTATTTCTAAGCTATAAAAGTACCCAATAGATGCGTATAAAACACATCAATCACCAAACTACGACCGTGTATTCTTTCTCGAGTTGCGTTTTTTTCGCACATCATAAAATGCAAGATAATGGTTCGCAAGAAAATGCTTGCATTTTGAAGATGTCTAATACTAGTCCTCTATATATAACATTAGTTTACAATGGCTAATTTGTAACGACTATTTTACAACGACTAGTTTGTAACGTGAACAATTAAGTTTGTAACGTGAATAATAAAAATTATATTAAAACATCAATAATAAAAATTACATTAAAACGACAATAATTAAAATTACATTAAAACATCAATAATTAAAATTACCTTAAAATACATAAAACAACACATTTTCTTAATCTAAATTTCATACCCCAAGTTACGTCACTTCTGCCTTAGGACATCACATGTCTGTTAATGTATGGCACGTCCTGTTGGATTCATTCAACTTGTATCTTCTCCAATAAATTTGACATCTCGAATGAAGCATTCGTGTTCTACATTCATTACTATTGCGTTGTCTTTTACCTTCTTAGCTTCTGCACTTATTGCTATTGACATATCTCTTACCTTCTTAGCTTTTGCATTCATTTTGTTAATTTTCTTGTATATTTCTATCTTCGTTACAAGCTCCACATGTTGTCCCGATACCTCATCTTTCGTCCAAATTTTTTATTTTCATTTTCCCATGTTCTTCGCTTACTTTTCTCCAATTGGACGACTGCGGTCATCGATTTCCTCAATATTCACACTCGTATTATAGTGTCCTCAGACCCAGATGACCTAGCCTTCTTGCCCACGTGATGAATATCGCATTGTGGCTCAAAAGCTGCAGTATTTTTCATATATCTCCACACATGCTCAAACATAAATGACTTATATTTATTTTCGGCTCGATATTGCGCATATGAATGAAACAGTAAATCTTTATCACTTCAATCGCTTCAATGATTGACACAATAGCTTATTGTAGATGGCATTGAAGTGATACACTGCCGGACAAATTATGTCCCAGCGTGGTCTCATCTGCCCAACCTTTTTGCCTTTGATCGAATTGGACGATTTGTGTTATAGATATCTGTTATACAACTCCAGTAGGACAATGACTTCTGGTTGTTACCCACCATTGGATCTTCTCCAATATCACACACTGCATTTGTAAGGACAATATCTTCATCAATTGTCCATGTTGAACGAGCTGACTTACCTTTACCAGGTTTCTCGAAATCAATTGTTTCAACATCAATTTGTTTCTAGAACGGATGATGGCGTGACCGGATCCTTGTTTGAGGACATCGTTTCAAAACTCGCTTGTCTTGATTCATTTGACAACATGTCACATAAAGAAAATGGACTAGGAGCTTGCATTTGAGAAGCTTGCATGAAATATTGAAAAACTTGAAAATTTTGGAAATCTTGTGAGCTTTGCAAATTTCTAAATTTGGGATATTTAATAAATTTGGATTATTCAGAGAATTTTGATTGTTGGGAAAATTTGGTGGGTATTGAGGGGGTAGATGAAAATTGAGAACGTGGAATATTGTCGGGAATACGTGAATTTTGATTTTCTTCAACATTTGAAAATTTCAAATAATTCTTTAAAAAATTAATCATATGTTCATCCATTTGAGAATGAAGAAAAATTGATGATATAAAAATTGATGAGATAAAAAAATTAAAATAGTATAGAGAATTTGTAGAGATAAGAGATTGAAAATAAAATTTTTGGAAGAAGTTGGGGTTTTATTGAAAGAAAAAGGAAGTGAAAATGGTGAAATAAAAAAAACAAACAAAAAAGGACCTTTGAAACAACGGTTAAAATTAATTATTTTTTGAAATGGTCAAGCAAGGATCAAATTAATAAAAAAAAAGTTAAAAAATTCGAAATGTTGAAAAGCATTGCAACGGCTTAATAAATAAAAAAACAAAAAGAAATTGAAATGCATTAAAAGAAACGGTTTAATGAATAAAAAAAGAAAAAAAAAGTCTCCACTTCTTCAAACATGTGGGGCCACCGCATTTTTGAGGCTCACGCTCTTTTTCGTGGGTGTGGAGCACGCGCCTTCTTTGGCCAAGCTGTGCTTCCCACTCTCTCTTGACGCGACTCGACTGGAAGAGAAAATGGACCGAATTTTTTTGAACTCTATTAGGACATCCTCATTGGGGTGTTCTTATGCTAATTCTTATAAGGCAAGAACACCCCCTCCATTGTGGCTCAATTCTTATAAGAATGAGTGTGGTTGAATTCTTAATAAAGAATTCTACAAGAATTGATCAAAAAAATTCTCCTAGTCTTACCAGTTACCAAGAGCAAGTGAACCACACATCTTGCCAAATAAAGGAGAGTGTGCCACACCTCCCAAAAGTTGTGTGAGTTCAAAATTTCGGGGGACCCACATGTTGGTTATTATTGTACTCATTTTCTCTTTATGGTTTGAACGTTTTTGTGCAATTTTTTTTAAAAACCATTTCAACATTTTGACCATTTTTCAACGGATCTTTTTTTTCAATTTTTTTACCGTTTGATTTTTTGTCAGTTTTTTTTTTTCCTTTTTTAATTTTAATTTTCACCATTTTTACTTAATTTTTCTTCCTATATAAACCCCAACTTCTTTCAAAAATTTCATTTTCAATCTATTCTCTCTACAAATTCTCTCAACTATTTTAATTGTTTTATATCATCGAGTTTTTCTTCATTCTCAAATGGATGAAAATATGGCTAATTTTTTAAAGAATTTTTTTAATTCTTCAAATGTTAAAGAAAATCAAAATTCTCATATCCTCGATAATGTTCCACATTCTCAATTTTCATCTACCCCTCAATACCCACAAAATCTTCCCAACAATCAAAATTCTTCGAATAATCCAAATTTATTGAATATCCCAAATTTTGGAAATTTGCAAAGCTCACAAGATTTCCAAAATTTTCAAGCTTTCCAATATTTCATGCAAGCTTCTCAAGCTCCTCGTCCATTTTTTCCACACGACATGTCGTCAAATGAATCAAGACGAATGAGTTTTGAAACGATGTCATCAAACAAGGATCCGGTCACGCCATCATCCGTTCCAGAAACTCAAATTGATGTTGAAACAATTGATCTGGAGAAATCGGGTAAAGGTAAGTCAACTCGTTCAATATGGACAGGTGATGAAGACATCGTCCTTACTAATGCAGTATGTGATATTGGAGAGGATCCAGTGGTGGGTAACAACCAAAATTCATTGTCCTACTGAGTCGTATAACAGATGTCTACAACGCAACTCGTCCAAGTCGATCAAAGGAAAAAGAAATTGGGCAGGTAAGACCACGCTCGCACAAAATTCGTCTGGCAATGTATCACTTCAATGCCATCTACAATAAACTATGGGCCGATCATCGAAGCGGTTGGAGCGATGAAGATTTATTGTCCCATTCATACACGCAATATCAGGCTGAAAATAAAGATAAGCCATTTATGTTTGAACATGTGTGGAAAATTATGAAAAATACTGCAGATTGTGAGCCACAAGGCGATATTCATCACGTGGGCAAGAAGGCTAGGTCATCTGGGTCTAAGGGACACTGTAATACGAGTGTGGATGTTGAGGAAATCGATGACCGCAGTCGTCCAATTGGACAAAAACAGGCGAAGAACAAGGGAAAAGAAAAATAAAAAATTTGGACGAAAGATGAGGTATCGGGACAACATGTGGAACTTGTAACGAAGATGAAAGAATACAAGGAAGTTAAGAAAATGAATGCGGAAGCTAAGAAGATAAGAGACATGTCAATAGCTAAGAAAATGGATGCGAAACAATGAATTTACAACACGAATGCTTCATTCGAGATATCAAATTTATTGGAGAAGATACAAGTGAGATGAATTCAGCAGGGCGTGCCATACATGAACTTGCATGTGATGTCCTAAGGAAGAAGTGGCGTAACTTGGGGTATGAAATTTAGATTAAGAAAATGTGTTGTTTTATGTATTTGTTGACTTTATTTAATTTGAAGTATTCGCGTTTTAATGTAATTTTTATTATTGGTGTTTGAATGTAATTTTAATTATTTGTATTTTAATGTAATTTTAATTATTGGTGTTTTAATATGTAATATTTTGCTGCATTGGAAAATTTGGAAAATAGTCGTTACAAACTAGTCGTTGTAAAATAGCCGTTACAAACTAATGTTATATATAGATGACTAGTATTAGACATCTTCAAACTGTAAGAATTTTCTTATGAACCAATTATCATTTTACCACAAAAGATGCCTTCCAATAGCCTAAATACTTATTCCTCAACCATCTCTGATGAATCTCTAGGTGATGAACTAATGGAGGCGATAGTTCAACAACACGAATGGTTGCTCGAATCGGTGAAAGCGCAAACCAGCAGAACACGGAGGAAAATGAGGTATTTAGATCGAAAGCATGAAACCAGACACACTCAACTTGTCAATGATTACTTCTCAACTTCAGCCATTATATCCTGATAACATGTTCCGCCGACGTTTTCGAATGCGTAAGAGCTTATTCCTTCGGGTAGTTACTGCATTGGAGAATCATTCACAATATTTTCAAATGAGGTTGGATGCAGTTGGAAGAAGAGGTCTGCCACCAATTCAAAAATGCACGACGGTTATCCGTTAGTTGGCTTATGGAGTTCCGGCTGACCATCTCGATGAGTATCTCCGATTGGCTGAAACAACTGCCATGGAATGCTTGTTCAACTTCTGCAATTGTGTTGTTCAATTGTTTGGAAATCAATACTTGAGAAGACCAAATGCTGATGATACACAACGTCTTCTCCAAATGCACGAACAGAGGCACGAATTTCCAGAAGTCTTGATTGTATGCACTGGGAATAGAAAAACTGCCTAGTTGCTTGGCAAGGGCAATTTACAAGAGGTCATGCGAAGCCAACAATTGTGCTTGAAGCGGTTGCGTCTGCAGATCTATGGATATGACATGCATTTTTCGGGGTTGCGGGTTCTCGTAATGATCTTAATGTGCTATATGAGTCACCTTTATTCAATACCATATTCGAAGGAACTGCACCGCCTATTGATTTTGTAGTTAATAACACACATTATACAAAAGGATACTACCTAGTAGATGGAATTATCCGAATTGAGCTACTTTTGTGAAGAGTTTTTTGTGCACGACGGATCCTAAAAGAAAGAAATTCAAGGAAAGATAAGAGGCAACAAGAAAAGACGTCGAACGGGCATTTGGAGTATTCCAATCAAGGTGGCGATTGTAAAAGGTCCTGCTCGATCTTGGTATAGAAGTAACTTGAAAGAAATTATGCAAACATGCATTATTCTACACAACATGATTGTCGAGGATGATGGTGATCACGTTACGAACTGCGCCGATGGTACAGAAGATTCCCCTATAGAAGCCAACCATGACTCAACCCAAGCAATTCACATATTATTTGAAGCGAAATAACGAGCTACGTGATAGCAATCGACATCATGAACTTTGTCACGACTTGGTTGAACATATATGGGCTCGTTACGATGAGAACTAGTGATGACTAAATTTTCTGTGTTATGATGTTTTAATGTAATTTTAATTATTGATGTTTTAATGTAATTTTAATTATTGATGTTATAATGTAATTTTAATTATTGGTGTTTTAATGTAATTTTTAAAATTAATATATTTGTTTTAAAATTTATTTGTACTATTTAATATTACAATTAAAATATAAACAAATTAATTAATTTAATTAATTAATTTACAAAGTATTGAAATAAAAAGGTTGTGTAAATAAAGTGGATGATTTGGTAGTGGGACCCAACTATGAATTAAGGAAAGAATGAGTAGCAATAAGAAGATAAATTCTTAGAGTAAGAAATTCTTAAAATGTATTGGTAGCAATGAGAACCCAGCTTAAGAATCAGCATAAGAATGACCAACATTGAGGATGCCCACAAGAATTTTTGTGGAATGATTCTTACAAGAATTGGTTCCCATTGGTTAGGAATTCTTGTTTGTAAGAATTTTTTCAAGAACAACCCAATGAGGATGTCCTAACACAACTAGCTAATAAACCTCAAAAAAAAAAAAAAAATCTTCTCTCGACCACAACTCCATATAAGTTTTGACATGTTTTGGTCTTCACCCAAGTCAATTTTATCTTTTCCCCTTTCTTTTAATTTGATCCCTCAATTATTAACATTTAGGGCATTTTGGTCTTTTCACATACTTTCGTCCAACTAAACTAACAGCACGAACTAAATTGACACTTTTGATAAAATAAATTTATTAGAGTGTGATTTTTTTGTTTGTAAAATGAACTAATTAGCCTTTCGAAATTGTAGGATGACTAAATTGAGAATTAAGCCAAATAAGTAAAACATGATGCTATATAGACCCCCATTTCCTATAAGTTGACCCCCCCCCCCCCCAAAAAAAAATAATAATCCAAACTTCCTATTTTACCATTCTTCATCCAAACTCACCTCCCTCACCGCCTCCTCCCTCCCCCATCCACTGCATCCTCCGTCCCTTACTCCCGATATGCTCTTTTCTTCCCCTCACACTCTTCCTTTCTTCTGTGTCGTCCTCCATCTCTCCCTCCCTCCCATTCACTACATCCTTCATCCAAACACAACTCTTCCTTTTCATTTTTTTTCTAGCACCACCAACCCAGTTCCCAACTTCCACCTCCAAGCACATCTCTTCTTCCTTGCCCCATCCTTCGTTTTTAAAATTCAATTCAAAGGTTGTTCGGCCATGGTTGACCACAACCTTGTGTTGTTCGACCACAAGGTTGTTCGGTCAACCATGGCAGAACAACCCTTGAATTGAATTTAAAAAGGAGACAACTAAGAACGAAAGATATGGGTTGAACAGAGAAAGAAGGGAGGCAGAGACAAGACTATGACCGGAGATTGAGGCTCACTGACTGGGCGTGGATGGATGGGAGGGGGTAAGTTAAAGTTGTTGAATCTTGCATTAAGTTAAAATTTGCTTAAAATCATTCCACTTGTTGTCAGCCAAAAACTTTAAGTTATTTTGGTCAGCTTGAAATTATCTGTCAGTTACTTGTTCAACTGACCATAACGTTTTAAGTGTCAACTTGCTTTCTTCATTTGATTGAACTTATACTTGTACTGACACTTTCTCATTTTGTGCTTTTGGTAGATATCCTGTTAGATAATCTTTCCAACAGGATCCTTGTGATCTTGTGAAGATACGTATACTATGCCAAACACATTTTCAAATTCAAATGTGTTCCTAACGGGTTACTCTTGAAGTTCATCTATAAATACCCACTGGAAGCATTTTTGAAGAGATAGAAGTCTGAAGCATTCTAATTCAAAAAGAAATTCTCTCTGTGCCTTAGTCTTCTTAAAACCTTAGCTAGATAATCTACCTTGAATATTTCTTTCTAGTTATTGTTTAGGCAAACATTGAGTGATCCAGTTCATACTTTTAGAAATCAGTCAGTTTGTCTCACGAGTTTAATTGTTACTCAATCATTCTCCATAAACACTGGTCTTTTGTTGTACACTGATCCATTAGAGATCAATTAGATTTTTAATAAAATTAGTGCACTTCAAAAATCCAAGTCTGACCAACTTGGTAGTGGACGTAGCAGTTTTACTGTGAACCACTTCAATTGATTTGTCAGCAATCACTTATACTCTTGCAAACTGACCTAACACTTAAGAAGTTTTCTACTAATTAAGTGTCAGCCAGTTACTAACATAATTGTTTACTTAGTTGTTCTAGTAAATTGTTTTTCAGATTCCTCTTCATATTCAGTGATCTACCTTAAAAAACAAACTTCTTTGAAAATCGTTGTGTCAGCCAGCTGACCAACTTTCATCAGTTTAAGTTACATTAAAAGCTTCAGTCAGCTGACCAATATCAGCTGACAGACAAGATTCTATTTCCGCTGCCAACTTAAAATGTTTACAAGTCAACCCTCAAGTTTTGACAAGGCTATTCACCCCCCTTTAGCCTTGTTTGTTGCCAACTGGACTTACAAAAGGACACAGTGGGAGGGAGGGAGGGATGAGGTGGTGATGGAGGGGGTATATTATGAGAGGGAGGGATGAAGGACGCAGTTGATGAGGGGATGGAGGGAGGGAGGAAGCAGTGCGGGCTCCGACCATCTTCAAACAACAATTCCGACAACTCAACAACAAACTCTTGCACATTAAAATGACAAAAAAAAAAAAAACCAAGGAAGAATTATGAAAATGAGACAAAGAAGGCTAAAGCTTCAACAACAATCTTTCTTCCTCTCTTACTTTACATACTATTTATTTAGCCCGTGCTCCGCATGGGGTACAATGTGAGATACAATTTTTTTGTAGTAATAATATAACTTTTGTATATTATAATTGGATTGTTAAAGGCTTCAATAATTATAATAATTTAAGTTATTGTATTGCTACTAATATTAAATGTTTTTTACCTAATTTTTTAAAATCAACATAAGTTTCTAACTAACGTGAGATACATATTGTCTATTGGTAATGATAGTAAAATCGTTTTGTCTAAAGACTTTTAAAACAAAAATATAAATTGATAATAATAGTAGAAGTCTTTTTGTTAAAAAATTTTAAAATCATTATTCATTTTTAAACAATGTGGAATACTTATTTTCTATTTCTATTGGTAATAAAAGTTTTAAATATTTAATCTTAAGACTTTTAAAATCAACATCACTTTCTAACCATGAGGTATACATATTTTCTAATAGTAATAATAGTATTTTTAATGTTAACACAAAATTTTAACAAATGTAGGATGCATCTCTTCTATAATAATAATAGTAGTCTTTTATCTAAACACTTTTAAATCAACATCTCTTTCTAAACAATGTAAGATGCATATGTTCTATTGGTAAAAATATAAAAATTCCTTTAACTAATGATTTTTATAAATAATACTCATTTCTAAATAATGTGGGTTGCATCTCTTTGTAACCAATGTGAGATACATCATCTAAAACTTTTTAAACCAATATCACTTTTCTAATGGTAATAATGGTAGATTTTTAAAACCAACATCTCTCTTTAACCAATGTGGGATACATCACCTCATTTAGTAATAATGATAGAAGTCTTTTATTTTAAAAAATTTAAAACCAACATCTATTTCTAAATAATACATCTCTTCTCTTCTATTAATAATAAAAGTAGAAGTCTTTTATCTAAAGACTTTTAAAATCAACA
Source organism: Codonopsis lanceolata (assembly GCA_013146195.2). NCBI lineage: Eukaryota > Viridiplantae > Streptophyta > Magnoliopsida > Asterales > Campanulaceae > Codonopsis > Codonopsis lanceolata. The sequence goes on along the minus strand of CM028382.1, from coordinate 95,355,185 downwards.
TCACTAGAAGTCTTTTATCTAAATATTTTTAAAATCAACATCACTTTTTAACTAATATATGATATATCTCTTCATTGATAATAATAGTATTTCAAAACCAACATCTATTTCTCTACATCTTCTATTGGTAATAATAGTAAAAGTCTTTTATCTAAAATTAAAATCAATATCACTTTCTAACTAATGTGAGATATACATCTTTTATTAGTTATAATGGTAGAAGTCTTCAATCTAAAGACTTTAAAAACCAACCTCATTTTCTAACCAATGTATGATACATCTCTTCTCTCGGTAATAATAATATTTTTAAAACCAACATCAATTTCTAACCAATGTGGGATACATCTCTTTTATTGTTGATAATAGTAGAATACTTTATAACAAATGTGAGATACATGCATCTATTCTTTTTGTAATTAGAAATCTTTAATGTAAAGATTTTTTAAACCAACATTTCTGTTTAAATAATGTGAGATACATATATTTTATTGCTAATATGAGTAGGAGTCTTTTATATAAAACTTTTAAAATTAACATCTTTTTTCTAAACAATTTAAGATACATCTCTTCTATTGTGATAAAAATATATAATACTTTGTAACCAATGTAAGATACATGCATCTATTCTATTCGCAATAAGAAGTCTTTAATCTAAAGATTTTTTAAACCAATATTTATTTTTAAACAATGTGAGATACATAATAAGAGTAGAAGTCTTTAATATAAGACTTGTAAAACTAACATCTATTTCTAAACAATGTAAGATATATTTTTTCCATGGTAATGAAAGTAGAAGTCTTTTATCAAAAGATTTTCAAAATTAACATCAATTTATAAGCAATGTAAGATGCATATTTTCTATTGGTAATATTAGTAGAGATGTATTTCATATTAGTTATAAATTGATTTTGGTTTTAAAAGTTATTAGGTTAAAAATCTTGCACATTATTACCAATAGAAGATTGTATCCCACATTGGTTTGAAAGTAATGTTGGTTGTATATATTTTATTTATTTATAAGACTTCTACTATTAACAATAGAAGAGATTAATATCTCATTATATATTCATTATTATTAAGTATTATTAATAATTTATGGTTGAAAAACAAAGAGTTACATATGAATCCTTGAGAATGAAAGAGAATGAAGATTTATCTAGACGGGGGTGAGATAACACAACCATAGTGCTCCTCACCAACATATATATAGAAACAAGGCCCACGACTTGGTCGCAGAGCTGGAGATGAAGTCAGATGAGATTGAAGGAGGCAGACGGCTGTGACGGAGATGCACTGGAGATGGAGAAGAGAGATGGATGACGGTGGGATATGAGTTTGAGACGAACGGAGATGGCGACACCCGACGAAGTCGAGCTCGCTGTTACTGTGAGATGGAGAATGGGGGTTTTGATCGAAGGAGAGATCGAAAGGCAGGAGGATGGAGAGGGCTGGAAGACAAATAGAGTTGGGAGCTGGTACGGCTGTGGAGGGGCTTGGTTGGACATGGTGGGTGTAGATGGGTGATTGTGGTGATAAAGTTTGATAGGAATGATAAGTCAGTCGTTAGTCCTTCACCATTTAATCAGTTGTCAAGCCAGATGCCGGTTTCCAACCTAGGATAGCAGGCCAGTCGTTAGTCCTTCACGGCCAGTTAACGACTGAGATTGAAATTGATCGATTTTGGAAACGTTTTGCTTTAATTTTATTGCCAAAGTATGATGAGTTTGAAAACTAAAAAACAAGTATCTTAATTAAGGGTATCTTCATTATAGTCCAATTTTTGCATTGCAATGCCCAAATTTGGGCAGAGACTTTGACCACGCTCTTTTCTTCATTAAGGGTATCTTCGTCATTTTTCTTTCAAAATTGTACTTTAGCGGTTTAAAACAAATATAGGGATCTAGACGGTTTTAATTTCACGAAAAGGTACCGGTCCGCAATAATTAATCCTAAAAATTAAAGAAGAAATTGTGGGCCGATCCCTTTTGCTAAGTGTGTAACCCCTCCAGTACCCCGTTCTTTTTTCCAACCGCAAAAGAGCATTTTTCAAATTATTGTTCTGAAAATGTCATCGTCTCCTTCAATAGCTCAAACAAACACATTGGATTAAAAATTACCATTGTTGGGCAACGAAACGGGGATTGACTTATAATGAGTTTGTGTTGGGTTGAAGAATTTTTTAGTAGGACAAAGGTGGAAGAGGAGGAGGAAGAATAGGCTTACAACGGAGGAGATGGAAGAAGAAGGTGAAAGACGCGGTCTGGTTCTTTATGATTTTGTATATCAATGCACAATTTGATTAAATAATATTTTATGTATCGTGGTGCAAAAATTAATTAATCGCGGTGCAAAATTGGATTAGGTAATTAAAACTTATGCATCGCGGATGCAAAAATTATTTCATCGCGGTGAAAAATTGGATCATGTAATTAAATTGATGCATCGTTGTACAAAAATTGATGTATCGTAGTACAAAATTTGATGTCGCGATGCATTGAGTAAGTGACCTCTATAGCGCGACTTCGGTTCATTATATGCACTGTAGTCATTTTGCCCTCAAAAGAGATTTTTTCCGATTGAAAAGAAAACACGGGACTTGAGGGGTTATAAATTTCAAAAAGTGGACCGGCCCGCAATTTCTCCTAAACTTTTAACCACTTAAGTCTTATATTTTTGTAATCGAAAAAAAATATTTTTGGGGCGAAAAGATGACTATGCCATTAATGAACCAGATGCGATTAAATTGTGCATCGTGATGCATCAATTTATTAATCTGCATCAATTTGAATCGTGATGCATAATTTAGATTTATGATGTAGAAAATTCTGATGTAGAAATAGGATTCCAGATGCAAAAATTTCGATGCACAAATTGGATTTGATTTTTTGCATTACGATGCAAAATTGATGATGCAAAAAATCTCGATGCACAAATCAAATCCAATTTATGCATCGTGATGTAAAATCGAAGCATGAACTGATACTTTTGTGCACCTGTATTCGATTTATTAAGGGTATCGTTGTTTTCTTGCCTACAAAAGTTCTTTTTCCGACTTTAAAAAAATATGGTGAAGTAGGGCAGTTGATTTTTTTTTATGAAGAGATGGGCTCAAATTTCACCCAAAATTATAACACCCAATCCCACATTGGATATATGCATGTTGGGAGTTAATTTTTGAATTCGCAGTGGTTAGCTGGAACTGTCGAAGCATCGAAACGAACCAAATCAAAATAATCAATCGGTTGTTTGGTTTTGAACCAAGACGATTTGATTTCTGGTTCAAAAATTGAAAATCGACTAATTCGGTTTGCGGTCTTTGAGATCGAACCAAACCGAACATATATATTTTTTATTTGATATATATAATGTTATATATATCAAATAAAAAAAATATATTGTTAGTTATTCGCCGTTAATCATATGTTATGCATAATATAGACCCTTGATGTCATCATATAAATTAGTTACTAATGCGATCAAAATTTAAGCTTGTTGGAGAATTTTTATTTTTTTCATTGTTTGTGCTTATTTTGAAATTTGAAAGAGAAGATTGACTATATGAGGGTAAACAGTAAACATCTTGTTTATTTATAATAATTCACTTTTTAAACATGTTTTAATGTTTGACGTTAATTAGCAATTAAAATCTTATTTGCCTCATATTTATTGTAATTTTTAATGTTAGTTAAATCGATTGAAAAAATATTTAAACTACAAATCAAATCAAACCGAGTGGTTCGGTTTCAAACTATATTCAATCGGTTAGGTTTGAAAATTTTGAAAACGATGGGATGGTTGATTCCTAATTTTGGTCAAAACTAAACCAAATTGAATCATTTACGCTCTATACATGATGCATTTATTGAATCCATCATTGCCCGGATTATGAACTTATGATCATGGTATATTGACCGTTTACAATTCCCTCCGAACCTTCCCTCGTAACAAAATTAAGAATGTGGCCATAATTGATACTGAATTGTAGCCCACTAAGATCAACTTTCAAAAACTAAATGTCACCACCCTTGGATGAAACATAGTCAAATACCCCATTCTTTCAAATATTCATTATTGAATACCAATTTTACCCTATTATGGTTGGCAATTGGACAAAGAATTCAACACTTTATGTCTCAAAGTCAAATAGATGACTATCTAACGTATCTAACGTGTCGTGAGACAAATATAGTTAATGTTTTGAATGGATGTCCAAGTCCATTATCTCCTTTATAAATTTGCCCCTTCAAGAGTATTTTCAATTTCATTATCTCCTTTATAAATTTGCAAAAAAAAAAAAAAAAAATCATAGTAACTGTCCGACGAAAAAGAATTTTGTTGGGGTTCAATTCTCGAAACATTTACGTAAGCCCTTCATCAGACACAATCCTAAAAGGTCATCATATTCATAGAAAAGGGTCCTTCTAAACCTTTATAAAAAAAAACTAGTGTTACACATGTGCGTTGTACAATTTGTATACAGATGTAAAATCATATACTCAATTAAAGTTGAATACTATATAATTAAAAACTTTAATATGAATAAAATAAATAAACTATAATAAATAGTAAAATAAAAGAAAGAAAATTACATAAATTTGAAAAAGTTATTATAAATTTGGAATACTTCTTTATATACAATATTTATCGTTGAATATGTACAATTATTACAACTATCACTAACATATAATAAAATTCGAAGTAAATAAAATAACTAATTCGTTGATATAAATAAAAATAAATAAAAAAATTAATGATAACGAAATAGACAAATAATTATAGCTAAATATTATAAATTCGATATATATATATTAGTTAAATAATTTTAACGCAAAGATTAAGATTATGATATATATGTTATCTAGCAATATTACCAAAGTTCCAACATCCATTCAACACATGATTAACATTTATAGAATATTTGATTTCATTTAAAAATTCATAAGTATAAATATGTTTTAAAGAAACAACATTTCCATTATAAAAAAAAGATAAAATTTAGGATTGACTTATCCTTGATTATACTATTTGAACAATTAAAATACAAAAGATTTAGATGGCCCCGATATGTCCTTGATCAATCCTTTTACTTTGAAATATATAAATTACATCACAACGACAATTAGGGGTGAGCAAATTTTTAGGGGTGAAATTAGGTCGGTCCATTTTTAAAAGTTTTCAAGGCATTTTTTGAGAGAAAATACTACGCTACCCTTAATGAACCAAACACGTGTGCGCAAAGTATCATTTCATGCATCGATTTTGCATCATAATGCATAAATCGAATCATATTTGTACATCAGGATTTTAGGCATTATCAATTTTACATCGTAATCCACAAAATAAAATCCAATTTAAGGATCGAGAATTCAATTTGTGCATCAGAACCCTAATTGAAACCAATTTATGGATCGCAAATCCAATTTGTGTATCGCAATTCAAATTAATGCATTGTGATTAACAAATTGATGCATCACGGTGTGTTGAGTAAGTGATCCTTAACGTGCCTCTGGCTCATTAATAGCATAGATATATATTAAATATTCAAATATCAAACTGTTTGTTATATCTAATAAAAAAGGAATTGAAGTTAAAATAATTGACTTTAAACAGAATCTCCAACACTAAAATGTTATGAATAACATATTATGCAACATAATTTTTATACAACTATTCAATAATAAAAGTTATTGAGTCTAGATTCTTAGTGTGCCTTGGGAGAAGTCCTATAACAGAAAGTTGATATCTCGCTAGGTCCCTTCCCTTTTTCAGAATATGTAGCAACGTCATCCTCCAATAAACTCTAATATTGAATACCTTCAAACCATTTCATAATTAGGTTTCTTATTTCCTTTTTATTTTTTTAAAATAAAAATTTGAGAGAAATTTGTATGATACAAATTTGAATTTCGATTATTATTAAAAAAAGAGAGTTTAATTTAACTAAGTATGGAAAATATACATATCTTATAGTTAATTAATTATATCCAAGTACATATTGATGTGTCTAGAATAATCCAAGGACGCATTGAGCTTTTTAAAATTGATATATGACTTTCAACTTATCCAAAATCTTCAAGGCCCAACGCCGTAGAACAAGCAACAGCGGTAAACTAGGCAGGAACTCTCCCTGCAAAAGCCCTACGGCGTGAGGATTAACTTATCACTCAACTCAGTAAACAAATTGACTGAGTTTTGCCTTATAGAAATCACGTACCCCCTCCTTTATTTCGAGGGGTCTTTATAGCCTATGTCGGAGATTGAATAACTTCCCATTAAATGTAATGGCGTGCATGGCGGGTGTATTAATTGTCATGCTCATTGCAACGGTCTGGTTATGAATGTGGGAACAAGTTTTTCGGGAATAACTGCTCACGCCCGAGATGACCGTTACTTTCTTAACTGAGCGTAGTAAATCTTGCTCGATAAATATATGCCCGTTGAATGGCACTCCCAGCTCGCTGATCACTTGCTCGCTGGGTGAGCCCCCAACTCGCTGTAACCTTGGCATCTAGCCCTTAGATTCTGAACACATTATAATGAGCAACGTCAGACCGCTGCCCACTAATACCCATGCTCTGCTTGTGTCCGTAGGAAATGTGCCAGGCACGTGACTTAGGCTTGGGCCTATTGGGCCAGGCAGTTCACATATCAATATACATCTTTACTTTAAAAAACAATTTATAAAAATAGAAACCTAGATCTATCATATTTGAGAAAAAAAATTAAGCATATGATTTTTTTTCCAATTTGTTTTTTAAAATAGATATAAAAAAAAAATCTGATCCCAACTTTTTATGTTGGACATTTGTTTTATAAATTTAATTTTGACAAAAATAGAAAAATAAACATTAGTTATGCATTTTTGACTTCGGATCTGATGAAAATGGAGAAAACCATCCTAGATTTATATATTTTGGTAAATATTTGTAAAATTAAAGTTCAAATTAACATTGACCTATTACCGATTAAGTTGAATAAATATTTATCTTTTGTTAACTAACTTTAATAGGTTAAAGTTTTTTACAAATATTAGACCTTGATTTTTAAACATGTAGGCTGGACAAATATACTAAGATTTTTATTGTTAATTTAGGTTTTTTTTTTGCATATATTAGACATGGATTTTTAAACATGTAGGCTAGACAAATATATTAATAATTTTATTTTTTAGCTTCAAATATGATTAAAATGGAGTAGAAAAAATCTCATATATATATATATATATATATATATATATATATATATATATATATATATATATATATATATATATATTTATTTATTTATTTATTTATCTATCTATTTTTTGATAGGTAAGTGTGACCCCTAGTCTTGCCATCTCTCCCACCCCTTGTGTCAGATATATATTTATTTTCTTATAAAATTTTCAATTACTTGTTCAATCTAACATTAGTCTATGCCTGATCTATAGATTTTACATATAAAATTGCTTGAATTTTTATAAGTATTCGATGATTAAACGCAAAATATTTGAATGACAATAGGAGTATTGCATAGGCTAATACTTTATACAATAATTATTTTTCTGGACTATTATCATTATCAGTGACAAGTAAATGTTAAGAGTAAATTTATTGTAGATACTCAATTACTAATTTACTAATTTATATATGAAATTGTCCTTAAATTTCATAATATGTCATAACTATGCATGTTTATATTACTGTTGTATGGAGTAAATTATTTCAAATCTGAATGTTATATAATTTATTGATATTATTGATACATAAATTTGTTATAAAATATAGAAAACATTTTTTTAGAATAATAAAAATACCTAAGCACCTCGAACAACAAACTAGTTCTAAAAATCTTTAAATTTTTATAACTGTAAGAATCTAAAATTTATAAGAATGAAGAAGAATTAAACTTTTCATAAAACTACTCATAAATTAAGCTTCAAAACATCTAAACAAAATGATTTGTTTCAAAATATTTATTTCATTTAGTTTATATACTTCATACAGTTGCAAATAACTATGGTTGACAATCATTTTATATAATCCTTAAAGAAACATAAGTTAATGCATGTGTTCTTTTACTAATTTGTCTTTGTCTATTAACAAATTTATCTGACATGTATCTTTTATATTTCTTATTACATCGATGAATAACTTTTAAATAAAGTTAATTAAAATATTAAAGATTTCATGAGGTAGTTATAATATTCTATATTGAACAACACATTATTTAGTAAGCCTGTTAATGTAATTCATTTTTTACTAAACGAAAAAAAATATTATCATTATTTTAGACGTTTATCAAAAATAATTTTTTAGTAAAATGTTACTTTAATTTATGGTTTTAAACTTGGTTTGAATAATACTGCATTGTAATTATTTGTCAAGATTATTATTAATAATGGTGGCAAATAATTTATATTGAATCAAATGTTTTATCATTTAATCTTATTTCTGGGAGTTTATATCACTGTTGTGAAGATTTAGAAGCTAATATGTCAATTACAAATGTAAAAAATATATAAAATTAAAAAAAGAAATGTGAAATCGGATATAGAATAAATTATTCAATGTTTGATATTATTTTGATATTATATTTTTTGTCATTTCGTAAATCATATTGAACTATATTAAATGTTATACAATTTGTTTACGTTAAATGCACTAAAGATATTTGTAAAATCATTTGAATCTGAAGAGTTGTTGTCAATTTTATTAATTGATTTTCATTCTAATTTTCAGAAAAAATATGACAAATATACAAATTATAAATATTTCTAAATTTAAAAAATCATTTTTGGCAGGATATTTATAAATACTTCTATTATATGTATTGATGAATAAACATTCAAACAATGGTCAATGGATTAAGTTTGGTTTGCTTTTCAATTGGAAAGGCTTGTCTTTTTCCATATATTTTTTAGCCCCCTTCGTACCCTTAAAACAAACATGTGTGCTTTGAATGTCTACTCATAGGATTTGTTCGAATCTTTTTAGGGTCCAAGGTATATGGTGTCTACACAATACTGACAGTGACAATAGGGACAGATTATTTTCTCTTGATAAGATTTCACCTTAGGTCCTTCAAGAATGACTCCACCTTCAACATGTTAACTTTTAGTGTCTTTGATTTTTTTCCCATCAAAATCTATCACGTTATTCAAATAATATATGCCTTGAGCACTAACTCCGAAAGAGTCTAAAGTTTTTTTCTTTAGGTATTAATCTTTTTTTAAAAACTAATTTTTCTCAGTTATATTTGAGATCTTCAATTTTATGGCTTAGAATTTGAATTAGGACCTCCAAAACCAATTTTTTCGTTTGAAAACCAGTTAACAACTTAAAATTTTAACTTTTTTATCTACTACCTTAGACAATAACATACCCTCCACCCTTCTTTCACCACCCACCGTTGCCGGTCACCATGTGCCACCGCTGTTGACCATTGCCCACCACAGTTCATTGCCAACCATCCACGCATCGTCGCTATTGGTCACCACCAATATATGCAATTTATTTTAAAAATTGTAAGTGTATGCTTGGCCTTTCGGGCATCCGACTTAGGGAACCAAGCAACCCAAACCCAAAAGCCACTTACCTCCCCTCCTTGTTGACTTTTTGCTACTTCTTTCGGCTGTTGGTTATTTTTGGGGGAATCTTCATTCACCCATGATTTTCGGCTCCTTCCTTTCCTGCTTCACAATCAGTCGCGTCTATTGTTCCTTGGCTGATCTTTCGGGTTGATTGATGGCTCTTGGCTGTATATATACTCCATCTGTCCGCCGCTTGCTAGTGTATCACGAAGGTAACACACAATCAACCTATTATATCTCTCTCTCTGCTCTTTTCTTCGCCTCTGCTTCTTAAGCTGTGAGATGTGGGTTTTGAAAGAATACACTGTGAGTTTGAGCACTGTGATAGAGGGCTCTGTGGGGGGGGGGTGATTTCGGGTTTTGTGGGTTTCTGTTGGAAGGTTGGTTCTTGTCTCCATAACTGTGAGAAATCCTTGGATAATCGTCCCTGCGGTTGTGAACTCTTTGGTTGGACTGCTATACTTTGTGTATAGGCAGTGGCGATCTAAGCCTAGGCATTATAAGCCCTAGACAGATTCGAGTTAGGCTCCGTTGAGCCGAGGATACTCAAGTTACTATTTAATCGTTTATATTGCCTTATTATATTTTGTGTGTTGCAGGTGATTCATTGACAATATATGATTGTTAACGATTTATTTGTGCGTCTTCAACTTTGGTATATTATAAGTCTACTGCCAAAGTCGAAGACGGGTATTACTACAAAGTTTCATATTGTAATTTGATGTGGCTCCGGTTTTGGTTCGGTAAGCATCCTAATTTTTACGCTACAGTGGTATCATAGCTTACGGTGGTTGAATCAAAATTTTTGGAGCTTTCTTCAATCCAAATTTGGGTTGTGACTTTGCTATTTTATTCTTCTATTAATTGTGTTTCTTGTCTGCTCTATTTTGCTTCCAGATATTTATTTTTACTCTTTGCCTGCTATTTTTTCGATCATTGTTGCACTCGTAATTAAAATCGGTGATTTTTCCATAAACGTTAAATTGTAATTTTTTTACTATGTCTACTTACACTTTGGAACTGTTTAATGCAAAAACTGATTTTTCAATTTGACAACAAAAGATGAAAGATATTTTGATAAAAAGAAAAGTTTTTAAAGCTGTCACTGCTGAATTTGTCACGACTTTAATGATACAGTGATCAATGGGATAAAGAGTAAGGAGTTAGATCTAAAAGTTAATTAGGGAAAATAAATTGTTAGTAAAGTGAACATGGTTAGAGGAAGACCAGTCCTTAGGAATAATAGAACATCTCATCAAAATCAAAATTGTGGGAAGAGTAAAAGGAGAAGCAAAAGTAGGTCGAGTTCAAAGAAAAGACATGAAATGTGTTACAATTGTGGTGAAATAGGTCATTTTAAAAAGGAGTGCCCTAATCCGAAAAAGAAAAATCAAAATCACGAGCAAACCAAGGTGATTGTAACTTAGCTTTTGGTAGTAATGTTTCCGCTGATGTGTTTATGGTTACTTATTCTTGTGATAATGTTGTGAATTTTGTGCATTCTGCTTGTGCTAGTGAATGACTTATAGATTCTGGTCGCACTTATCACATGACACCATTGAAATCATTGTTTACTACTTATAAAGAAGTTAATGTTGGTTCTGTTTCTCTGGCTAACGAGAAAAAATGTCAAATACTTGGTATTGGTGATATTGATTTGAAATGCAGTTATGTTTTAACTTTGAAAAATGTGAGACATGTGCCTGAATTATGTAGCAATTTGATTTCATGTGCCTCATTAGAGGATGATGGTTTGAAAGGAAAATGGGGGAAAGGGTGTTATGAAAATACTAAAGGGGTCTTTAGTTATTGCTAAATGTGAAAAACGTCAGAATTTATATGTTTGATGTGCTTTACTTATGTCTACTTCTGAGATTTATGCTAATGTCATTAAGGAAGATAAAATGATTTTGTAGCATAAGAGACTAGGACACATAAGTAATAAACTGTTAGAAATTTTGAAAAAAAAGGTGTTTTTGGAAATGAAAAATTATTTGATTTACCATTTTTTGATACTTGTGTTAAGAACAAACATCATAAATTGAGTTTTCCACCCCTTTCCTAGGAAAGCATTCTAGCAAGAAATTCCTTGTCTACATACATGTCGATGTATGGGGGCCCTTTAGTGTGCCCACTCAAGGTGGCAATAGGTATTTTCTATCCATCATTGATGACTTTTCACGAAAAGTCTGAGTTTTCTTAATGAGACACAAATCTGATTCATTTGAGAAATTTAAAAATTGGAAAGTTTTTATTGAAAATCAAAAAGGAGAGAAAATCAAAATGCTTAAGACCGATAATGTGTTAGAATTCTGTAATCATGAGTTTGATGAATTCTATGCTATACATGGTATTGGTCGACACAAAATTGTTCCCTATAACCCGTAACTGAATGGTGTTGCCGAGCGTATGAATAAGACTCTTTTGGAAAGAGTTAGAGTTATGCTTAATACATTGGGTCTCTCTAAACGGTTTCGGGGAGAGTCAGTTGTAACTGCCGCCTATATCATCAATAGGTCTCCCTCTGTGCCTTTGCATGGTAGATGCCCTGAAGCGGTCTTTACGGGCAAAGAGATTGATATCTTGTATATGAGGGTGTTCAGTTGTGCGGCTTATGCACATCAAAGACATGACAAACTTGAACCTAGGGCTGCTAGGTGTGTGTTTTTAGGGTACCCGGAGGGTGTGAAGGGGTATAGACTTTGGTTAAAAGAGGAACATGGTTTTAAAACCATAATAAGTAGGTATGTTGTCTTTAATGAGCTTGAATTTCCTTGCTTGATTCCTACTCAACCTATACATGTTAATGATGTCCCCCCTCCCCCGGCTCCAATTGCGGTGGATCAACCCCATGTTATTGATGATGTGCCAACCGAAAATGTGGAAATTGATCATGAGAATTTTGAAATTGAACACAATGAAGATGATGAAAATATGGAGGATGAGCATGTCCCAGAAATAGAAAATCTAGATGACTACTAACTTGCTAGGGATCGACCTAGATGGGAAGTTAGGAAACCATCTAGACTTAATGATTTTCATATGATATCTTTTGTGTTTAGTGTTTTTGAATCTCTTGACAATTGTGATGAACTTAAATCTTACAATGATGTTTTAAAGTCTTCTCATTCTACTAAGTGATTAAATGCTATGAAAGATGAAATGAACTCGTTGCATGTTAACCAAACATGAACCTTGGTCCCTAAACCTAAAACATGTTATCTTGTTGCTTGCAAATGGTTGTTTAAGGTTAAGACTGAGAATGAGAGCGTTAGATTTAAAGCGTGTTTGGTTGCTAAAGGATTTACTCAAAAAGAGGGGATAGATTACAAAGAAATTTTTGCTCCGGTTGTCAAATTTACTACAGTAAGAGTCATGCTTGCTTTAGTTGCTCAGTTTAATTGGGAATTAAAACAAATGGATGTGAAAAGTGCGTTTTTACATGGTGACTTGGATGAAAAATTTCATGAGACAACCCGAATGTTTTTTTGATAAGAGAAATCCCGACTATGTGTGTTTATTGAAAAAATCTTTGTATGGCTTGAAACAATCTCCTAGAATGTGGAACAAGAAGTTTGATATGTGTATGTTGTCTTTAAAATTCACTTGTAGCTCTTATGATCATTGCTTGTATTTTAAAATCACCTCTTCTACTCATGTGTTCCTATTGATTTATGTTGATGATATGCTTATTATCAGTCCTTGTATTAAATCAATTGAAAATGTGTAGAATTATCTTGGTGCGAATTTTGACATGAAAGATCTAGGAGATGCTAAAAAGATTTTGGGAATGAACATTGTTAGGGATAGAAAGAATTCCACTATTTCTCTTAATCAAATTTCTTATGTGCAAAAGATTTTGGGTAAATTTAAGATGAAGGATGCTAAACCTGTTGATGTGCCTCTAGGAGGACATTTCATCCTTAGTAAAAAATCAGGCTCCCCAAACTGATTTTGATAAAAAAAAAAAAAAAATGGAGAAAGTGTCTTATTCTAATGCAATTGGTTCTATTTTGTATCTTATGGTTAGCACTAGACTTGATATAGCTTATGCTATTAGTTGCTTGAATAGATATATGTCCAACCCTGCTATGTCTCATTGGGAAGCGGTCAAATGGCTTCTCAAATATCTTGGTTATTCTATGAATTATGGCTTGAAATTCTCCAAATGCAATTAAGATACTGTTTTGAAAGGATTAATAACTGAAATTGATTTTCTAAAGGAGAAAGTTGTAGTTTGTTCTGACAGTCAGTCAGGAATTCAACTTTGCAAAAACCATGTTTTTCATAATAGAACCAAACATATTGATGTTCGTTTTCATTACTTGAGAGATTTAATTTAAAAGAATTTTATTTTACTTGAAAAAAATCTATCTCAGTATAATCCTGTGGAGATGAATACTAAATGCTTACATGTGTTAAAATTTCAAACATGCTTGAAAATTTTGAATTTTGATACCGGTGGTTGATTGTATGCTTCGTGTCCATGTTTCCTTACTTTGTGTTTGGAAAGTGAGTTTTGTCCCTTCTACAGTTTTTCTTTGTGAAAATATGTCTCCCGTTCTTGTTTCCTTCTTTGTGTTGGATCAAGTTCGGGATAGGCTATGATGTTCCCCACTTATGTTCATGAGTTCAATATGATTGTCCCGATACTTGTTCCAAGGTGGAGATTGTAAGTGCAGGCTTGGCCTTTTGGGCAACCCACTTAGGGAACCAAGCAACCCAAACCCAAAACCCACTTACCTCTCATTCCCTGTTGACTTTTTGCTGCTTCCTTCGGCTGTTGGTTATTTTTGGGGGAATCTTCATTCACTCATGATTTTCGGCTCCTTCCTTTCCTGCTTCACAATCAGCCGCGCCTATTGCTCCTTGGCTGATCTTTTGAGCTGATTGATGGCTCTTGGCTGTAAATATACTCCCTTTGTCCGCCGCTTGCTAGTGTATCACAAAGGTAACACACAATCAACCTATTATATATATATCTCTCTCTCTACTCTCTTCTTCGCCTCTACTTCTTAAACTGTGAGATGTGGGTTTTGAAGGGATACACTGTGAGTTTGAGCATTGTGATAGATGGTTCTATGAGGGGGTGATTTATGGTTTTGTGGGTTTCTGTTGGAAGGCTGGTTCTTGTCTCCATAGCTGTGAGAAATCCTTGGTTAATTGTCCCTTCGGTTGTGAATTTTTTGGTTGGACTGCTATACTTTGTGTATATGCAGTGGGGATCTGAGCCTATGCACTATAAATCCTAGACAGATTCCAGTTAGGCTCCGTTGAGCCGAAGATACTCAAGTTACTATTTAATCATTTATATTACCTTGTTATATTTTGTGTGTTGTAGGTGATTCATTGGCAATATATGATTATTAACGATTTATTTGTGCGTCTTTAACTTTGGTATATTGTAAGTCTACTGCCAAAGTCGAAGACGAGTATTACTACAAAGTTTCATATTGTAATTTGGTGTGGCTCCGGTTTTAGTTCGGTAAGTATCCTAATTTTTACGCTACAAAAATATAAATAACATTAAAACTTTGTTGTTAGGAATATTTGAACATACCATTATACCCATGTTACACCAATAACAATAGCTACTGCAAGAATAGACAAGTTTTTTGAACATTTGATGAAATTTAATTTTAAGCATGAATTAGAATTAAGTCTGAATTATCATTATTATTGAACTCCACACATTATTCAAATAATAAAATTGTTATGATATTAAAAACAAATTATATGTTATATAAAATCCATATAATTATAGATTGAGAGTTAGCTTAGTTGTTTAACACACACTCGACTTGCATTTGGTCACTGGATCAAATCTCATGGGGGTTATAAGGAGGATGGTTGAGGATATTGTTTAAAAAAATTCATAAAATTTATATATTTACTAGATTTCGTACCTGTATCTATGATATGGTGTTAGTATGGACGTGAGTGTATGAAGCGTGCATGTTGCAAATAATTAATATATGCTTGAGATTTTGTAGGGGGTAAGATCAATGTACACTACACAAAGAAAAGACGACATCCTAAAAACTAAAGAAATTACAAATTTTATTAGCTATAAAATTTGTAACTCATTCAAAAAGTATAATTAAACATCCAAAAGCATTCTCTCTCATACACATCAACCCAATACATGTTAATTGAAATAAACTTAAAAATAAAAATATCATCAAACAAAAATCATAAAATAAATTGAATAAGAAAAGACTGTCCGAAATCAAATTCACAAATATTTCATACCAATAAGGGAAAATTAGCACAAATTTTAAAAAAGAAAGAAATTAAAATACAAAGTATGACTTTTAAAATGAATTGACTGTTTAATATTGAGGGAGACTAATTTAAAGGATACCATGATAAGATTTATCATTTGTGCTCTGATAAACAGTTTTGCAACCACTTTATCATAGTTCAATTATTTCCTACTCCTCAACGGGTATTCATTTTCATGGGAACGAAAAATGTTTGGTAGACCAAACTTTCAAAGAATTGTGTACCATTATGAAGACTCACACACACACACACACCTACCTATGGCCAAATATCATGTTAGACCAAAGCCCAATTACCCCTGTTTTGGAAATCAAAAGTCGCATTGAATGTTTACCCATTTTATATAAAAAAAAAGTCATTGAAATTGCGCAGAAGTAAACTGACTCAAAAGAATATAAAAAAAATGTGGGAATGCTTTTCTTCTGTTTTCGCATTACACTCTCAGTTTTCTTTTCTTTCTTTTTCCTTTTCACTTGTGTTTGGGATATTTGGCATTCACGTTCCCTCATTCTTACTCAAATTCATTCTTTTTTATTTGAAGAAACCAAATATTTTGGGGCAAAACACACAAACGGGCCACCCAACTTTGGACCATATTGCAATTCGGCCACCGAAAGTTTGGTTCATCTATTTTGGCCACCCTACTTTAGTCTAGTTGCAAGCGAGCCCATTTTTTGGATGGCCGTTAGATTTCTCCGTTAAATCATGTTAAATGTCTATTTTACCCTTATAAATATCAATAGAGAAATAATTATATTTAAAACAGGGTCAAACTGTAAATAATATAATTTTGGGGGGTTAAAGATTTCATCTTCTCTTTCTCTCACACAAACACAGATCTGTCTTGAGAAACACAGATCCGTCGTGAGAAACACGATCCGGTCTTCCACCTCCCTATGTCTCATAAATCTCAGTTAATACCCGCTCTCTCTCTCTCTCTCTCTCACACACACACAGTGATGTTGTTGTGTTGCTGTGAGAAACCATGAGTTTATCAGGCTTTGATCGTCTCCATTCATGGTCGAAATTTCTTGCATTTCTTCTTCTACTTCTGTTGAACCATTCCTTTGGGCTCACTACGATGGGGTTTTTTGCTCTCTTTCAAATACTGCCCCGACCCGCTTGTGTTCTTGATAGCCGGAGTTACCCGACTGCACACCCTGTTCATGGTACGGCGCTGCGGTGCACCCGACGGCATTTTCGACGCAATCTACCAAGCACGCTTTGTCTCTCCCCACTCGCCTCTCGCCTCCATTCCCGACGATCTCTGCCTTTATCCAAAGACCTACGTAACGTTGACTTGTCAAACAACTCCATCAACAAGTCCATTCCTTCGTCTCTTTATAACGCAACCGGCCTCCGGCTTTGATTTCTCCAACAACTTGATCTCCGCGAGCTTCCTGAGTTCGTTGGAGGACTTAGGAATCTTGAATTTCTCAATCTTTCCGACAATGCATCGGGCCGGAAGCTCCCGAGAATCTAACGACTTTGTCTAATTTAGCGCTTCTTTCTCTAAAAAATAACTACTTTTACTAGTTGTATTCCAAATGGGTTCGATTCAGCTTAAGGTTTTAGATCAAGTGGGTTCGATTCGGTAGTATTCCAAGTGCCGGCACGGTGTCTGGTGAGTGTGAGCTATGAATTTGGTGGGTTGTTGGTTTGGAGCAATGCCGCTGGTGAGTTTCTAGAACAGATCCTGTTTCTCACGACTCGATCTGTTTGTGTGAGAGAAGATGAATGTATCTTTAACCCTTAAATTATATTATTTATAGCTTGACCCCTTTTAAATATAATTGTTCCTCTATTGATATTTACAAGGGTAAAATAGACATTTAGCATGAATTAACGGCGAAATCTGACGGCCATCCAAAAAATGGGCTCGCTTGCAACTAGACTAAAGTAGGGTGGCCAAAATAGATGAACCAAACTTTCGGTGGCCGAATTGCAATATGGTCCAAAGTTGGGTGGCCCGTTTGTGTGTTTTGCCAATATTTTGGTTTAGTAATTTTTATGAGCAAACTGAGCGAAAGAATAAAAAGATGAGAAAATCGTAGGCTCTACTTTGAAAGGAGAAAACAAACCAAACAGGCAACTAATTGTTGAGAGTGAGACTCGATTTTGGAAGAGCTCACCTTTGTCGAACGGATTTCGGCAGGGAGGGCTGTAGAAGAAAGTGGATAGAAGGAAAGCTTTAAAAGCAGAAAACTTGAGGGAAGAGTGGAGAAGAAATGAGACATGTTTTGTAGAAGGGGAAAACGCAGTCCAAATAGCCGAAGGAATCAAAATTTATGAAGAATTTGGATGAGTGCGTAGTGGAAGAAAAGGCAGAAGAAAGTTTGAAGAAGAAGAAAGTGATGCTGGAGAGAGGGATCGAGGAGAGAGAGAGAGAGAGAGGGGGGATTTGGTTTGAGTGTGGGAAGATAACCGAAAAAGAGTCCAGAATAACCACCCTTGGCACATGTGAGCGCATAAAGAAAAATTGATCGTAGGATCACCCTAAAACAGTAAATCCAAGCAAGGGGTTACCGAGGAGGGTTGAGCAGCGGGCACATGGCCTGGTAGCGGGCAAGGAAGTGGGTGGTTGAGGCTGGTGTATGGGCGAGTTAAGATCAACCACAGTCTGATTAGTGCTAGGAGATACTAGCGGGGAGGCACTGGAACGAGAAGCCAATGATGTGTATGAATCCGGGAGCAGTTCATTAGGAGAAAGCCAAGAGCCACTAGAGTGGGTGTATGTGCAAGCAGTACTGGTAGTCGGGGTGGACATACGAACATGATGAGAAATAAACAACCTAGTGGTGTTCAGATCATAATAGAGATAGGCACTCCGAGTGAGCGAGTAACCGAGGAAGACACAGGGGGTGGAGCGAGCAGTAAGTTTATGAATGAAATAAGGGCAGAGCCAGGGGTAGCAAAGACAGCCAAAGGCACGTAGTTTGGAGTAGTTTGGCAATGAGCCAAAGAGTTTGTGGTAGGGAGACTGGTGAGCAAGAGTGGGTGTTGGTATTCGATTAATGAGGTGGGCCGCTGTTTGGAAGGCAAACGACCAGAAGGGCAGCGGAAGAGATGCACGAGAGAGGAGAGAGACAACAGTTTCAACAATATGACGATGGTGACGCTCGGAGAACCCATTGTGTTCTGAGGTGTGAGGGGGCAAGGTGAGGTGAGAGATGCCATGGGTGGATAGGTTGGCGGCCAAGCCAGAGTCCCGAGCAAGCCCCATGTACTCGCCTCCATTGTCCGAGTAAAGAGTGACAATGGTTGTTTTAAAAAAGTTTTCGACCAGGGTTTTAAACTTTGGAAAGATGGTGGCAACCTCAGAATTGCGTCTGAGCGGGAGATGTAATGGGTAAAATGATTAACAAAGATCACATAATATTTGTACCCATCAATGGAGGGAAGGGGAGAGGTCCATATATCAGTATAAATAGTTTGTAGAGGAAGAGTAGACACAATAGTATTTAGATGAAAATGAAGTTTGTGACTTTTATTAGAAAGACAATCATTACAATGAAGAGGATGATTGCGAGTAGTGTCTATAGTTAAACCTAGGCTAGATAGTATCTGACGTCGGACGGGGCCAGACGGATGAACAAGTCGATGATGTCAATCCTGGTGAGAGACTTTGGAGCTAGCATACGCAGAGGGGCGAGGAGGGGAAGTTGTGGTCGGCCATTCATACACACCGTCCTTAGATTGTCTGGTCAACAGTATTCTCCCTGTCAGCAGATCCTTCACATGAAAAGAAGTTGGTAAGAACTCAATAGAGGTATTATTGGAGATGCAAAATTGATATATATATATATATATATATATATATATATATATATAAGGTACTTTTTCATGTCAGGAACAAATAGAACATTATGTAGGGAAAAAGTGTCTGAGGGTGTATGAAGAGAGGTGAAACCAGTTTTGGAGATAGTTAACCCAGTACCATCACCAATGACCATGTCGTCCATGCCCGTGTAGGTGGAGTGTAGCGGGAGGTTGCCAAGGTCGCTAGTGACATGGTGAGAAGCACCACTGTCGACCAGCCAGCTCGGTATCCCCTTGTCTGTCGTGGTGGCGAGGTGAGGCCATGGTTGAAAGTTGTCGAGTAAGGAGTAGCGGACAGAGATGTGGTGGCGATTAGTTGAAAGTTGGGGCAGCGAGCAACCGAGTGGCCCTATTGGCGGCATGCTTGACACTTGCCCAGATGTGGTCGCTGTGGGTGAGGAGCAGATGTCGAGGACTGGGAAGGCGGTCGAGGTAGCGAGGACTGATGCCGAGCTTGCGAGGAGGATTGCCGAACAGACGAGCTATTGATCCTCGGGGCTACAGGATTGGCCGAAGCAGGGTATGAGAAGGATGCAGGTTGAGACTGTTTCAAGAGCAGCTCACAATTGGTGAGTTTTTCATGAAGCTCATCAAACGATATTGGGGTGTCCTGTCATACAACCACATCCATGATGTGGCGGTAGTCACCATCCAAACCACCGAGGATAGTCTCAATGAGGTCCTCGTAGTCAAGTGGTTTGCCCAGAGCAGCAAGTTAATCAGCCCGACCTTTAACAGATTGCATGTAGTCGGAAATAGACTGAGTGCCCTTGGAAGCTCACTTGAGATAATCCTTTATTTGCTTGATGTGGCCGTGAGTTGGGCGAGCATAGGTGTGAGCAAGGGTTTGCCAAGCATCACGGGTAGTGGCGGCATGTTGGATCAAGGAAACCAAGAGCAGAAAGGAAGCCGACAAGAGCACCAAACAGAAGTTTGTCTTGCTAGATCCAAGGTTGGTGTGGGAATGTCCTTGGATGTTTGAGCATCCTTGGCGAGGACAGTGGGAGACGGACATGGATATGAGCCGTCTACAAACCTCTTAGAGGTCATAACCGATGAGGGTGGCCTCAACTTGGAGTTTCCAAGTTATGTAGTTGGTGGAGGTGAGTTTAGTGATATTGTGGTGAGAGATGTTGATGAGGTCGAAGGTTTGTGTGGGATCAAGAGGGTTTTTAATGGTGAGGGAGTGATTTCCGTTAGCCATGGCTAAAAGTATTAAGGGTGACGACTAGAGGAAGAAGACGAGGGTTTAGGGGTAAAGTTTTGATACCATGTAGAAACTAATAAAATTTAGAAATAATGACATAGCCTTTCCATTTATTGAATCTCCTATTTATAGGGATAATTACAATTAGGGTTACATTTGGAGTAGGATACCAAAAATATATACAAGAAAGGTAACAATACAAGGAAAGAAAAGAACTATACAAAGTAATTACCACTAACTAATAATTACAAATAAACAAGAATAATAAATAATAAATATATTATTTTCTAATAGTTTGTGTATAAGTTTTGGTAACCTTGCTATTTAGAGTTTTTGTTTTATTATTGTTTAAAATGCTCCATTTTTTATAATAAGTAATTAAATTACCTTTCCTTTAGCTTAAAGCATTTATTTTAATTCTCTTAACATATTAATTTTTTATTTTATAATATAGAATTTTTGTTTAATTTTATTGACTCTTATTGACCAATGTTGACGAGAGTGCAATTTTGACCCATGCTCTATTTTTCTTATGACATTGAAAAATTGAAACAGGTCAAATATGCTGACTTGAAACAATGGAGTTATTTCCATTTTATTATATTTCAAACTTTAATTGTTATTTATATTTTTCTTATTGTAATTTAAAAACCAAAGCGCACACAAATATACTCTAGAAATTTTGAAAATCCAACGGCATAATTTTTTTTTTTTTATCGAAGTCAAACAACCATTAACGAATTACAATATCAAATATAAATCTTCCATAATTTCATCCTAAAAAATTACCTTTTCCCATTTTCTAACTAATTAATTTACAGTAATGATATCTTTTTCGTCTCCCTCTATAATAGCAGTATAGCACACAAATAAAATTTTATAAAATAAAATGGGACCTCTAACAAAGAAGATGATAAAAAGTACCACTACAGTGATTTTCGTTGCAATCATTACCAGAGTCGACTACGAGAGTTTTTTAGAATGAGAGGTTAGAATGAGAGTTTTTAATTTTGTTTTACTAAAATCACTAAATTTAAAATTATTAAAAATAAAAATATCTAATATATAATAAAACTCATATTTACACATGTGCAATTGACTAAAATTATTTAGAAGTTGAGATTAAATTATTTTAAAAGATTTAACAGTTAGGATTCATCCTCATATTCACATGTGTGAG
The DNA here is from genome assembly GCA_013146195.2 of Codonopsis lanceolata. NCBI lineage: Eukaryota > Viridiplantae > Streptophyta > Magnoliopsida > Asterales > Campanulaceae > Codonopsis > Codonopsis lanceolata. The sequence continues at coordinate 95,333,120 of CM028382.1, read as the reverse complement.
AGTAATTATCTACTTCTAACTCTCTATTTGTTCTCTCCTTATTATAAAGTTATCCTCTACAATTAATATTATAAGCAGTCATCCATTTTTCTTTTCTATATGTTTTCTCTCCACATTACAAAGTCATGCCTTACGATTATTAATCTTTTGAATAATTACCCCTTATAAAACATTAATCTCAGTTGATTGACTGAGACTGTCTAGCGGAAGGGATTGATTTCTGTCACAAGATCAACGGTCATGAGTTAGTTACATATAACTCTTTATAAATAACCTCTTTCAACTATGAGTCAAGTTCGAATAGCGCCCCTCAATTGTAACATTTTTTTAAAATCAGAGATAGGCACAGACACGAAGATCTAGGTACCTTCTATTTAGACACTGTCATTTCAATTGAAATACCGTGTCTATGGCATGGGCACGAAGATATAGTGATCATTATTGTGAATGAGTTAGAACTTTGAAGATGAATTTTCTTTCGTGAGGTGAAATTATATAAAAAAAAAATCTTTTTGAAGTTGTGATTACTCGAAGGTTTTTTGAGATACAAATTTTTTTTTTGAATCCCGTTGTTGTACATAATTTCTAAAGTTTATTTTCATGTATTTTTGTATTTGGCTTTTCCCAAAAAAAAAAATCAACGTTAAAGCTGGAGTATAAAAAAAAATTTATAATATCCTTAATTTTATTTTGTACATCTCAACCCCATAACTTTAAATTTGTGCAACTTGATTCCTCCATCTGGTCTAGTGGTGTCAAAAACAGGTTCGGTCCAACCTATCCGATATTATGACGGGCTGAGTTTTAGGTTTCATAGGCCATACGAAATTTTGGACCAGGTTGGCCCAATGGACTAAAAAAGAGGGGCAAAATTAGCACGTTCAATGGGTTGGCCCATGGGGCTAGCCCAGTTGACCTTGTGTTTCGTGTGAACTTGGGCTTTAATTTTGACGGATTGAAGAAATTTCAGGATGGTTGGATCGACCCGATGTTAATGTTTGGCCCGTGGGTTTAGTACGGGACTCCGTCCGGTCCATTGAGAGCTCTACCATAGTTTCACTTAACAAATCATATTCTAACAACATGGAACTTAAATACCATCCACGTGCAACAACATTCCAATTTGATCACTGCGGACATTTGCATTGTATAAGATTATTTAATTTATTGATAGTACAGGAACCCTTATTTATCTTAACACTTTGTTTAAATCAGGTGAAGAGTAATAAAAAAAATTACCATAAAAATGCAGTATTTAGCAGCACCCTAGAAATCCGGTGCGAAGGGAGAGAAGAAAATAAGGGAAAGAGTGGAGGGGCCGTCGGGAGCTGAATAGTAAAATGTCATATCTTGAGGGGCCACCACGTGAACACTACACTCCCCCTACTTCGGTTTCTCTCTCATCTCTCTCTAGGATTCTCTCTCGCACTCGTAGGCGCTCAAGCATCCCCTCCCTCCTCATTCCCTTCTAATACTTTCTTTTCCCACGTCCCATCACTCCCTCTTACTCTACAAAACACACACACACATTCGTTCACTCTCTCTTTCGGATATCCTCTCCTTCTCACAAAATCATACTCCAAATATAAGAGAAACTAAATTTTTGCGATTAAAACACCCATCATCAGAACTCCCGTAAATTATAATTCGACCATTACCACACAAATGAGTTCGAAAACTTATCACTGATGAAGAGTTAAAGACAGAAAAAAAAGGTCAAAATCATCGTCGGAATTGATTTGATTTTGATTCTGGAAATGGATTCATCGTTCGTAGGGGGCGGGCAAGCTCCACCCGACCCAAACTTGGGAGAGGGTACATCGTCCGCGGACGGGTCAACGGCCCAACCCCCAGCTCCCCCGAGCCGCTATGAGTCCCAAAAGCGTCGAGACTGGAACACCTTCCTTCAGTACCTGAAGAACCACAAGCCACCCTTGACGCTGGCACGCTGTAGCGGGGCGCACGTGATCGAGTTCCTCAAATACCTCGATCAGTTCGGGAAGACGAAAGTGCACGTGACCGGATGCCCATACTTTGGGCACCCAAACCCTCCCGCGCCCTGCGCGTGCACGCTCAAACAAGCCTGGGGAAGCCTTGACGCGCTCATCGGGCGGCTCAGAGCCGCTTACGAGGAAAACGGGGGAAGGCCGGAATCGAATCCGTTTGGCGCAAGAGCCGTGAGAATATACTTGAGGGAGGTGAGGGAAAGTCAGGCCAAGGCGAGAGGGATACCGTACGAGAAGAAGAAGCGAAAAAGGCCTAGTAGTACCGCTGCCGGAGTAGTGATGGTTGGCACTAGTGGAGTAGGTGTCGGGGACGGAGGAGCCGGTGGCGGTGGTAATGGCCCAACTACATGAAGTATGACTGAACTTTTTATTACTAGTAAATTCTTAGATTTTTAATTTTTAATTACCCGTTTATATTTTCTACTCCCAATTATGAGGTACGTATATATAATTGGCGAATGATCTGCTACAATTTAATTTGCATAAAAAATTCAAAACCCGGTAATCGTTTATTATAGTTTGAACTCGAATTAAGATGGAATTGAAGCTATCTTTCTCACACTGATGACGCCGACGTACGTCTTAATCTGAGCTTGTTTCTCTCTAATAACACACTAACACGTACCGGAGAATTCTTCTTCTTCTTCTACGATGCAATTAAGTTGCAGTGTTCATGGATGTGAATATGCACAGTTAAACATGCGTGTGAAACACTTCTTCTTAATTTGAGGGTTAAACCGTCTCTTTTCTTTTTTGGGAACTTACAAAATCTATGCTCCTTAAGGGAATGGTAAAAAAAATAAAATAATAATAAATAAATAATTATGAATTTTATAACTCATTATATCATATACTAGTACTCATTATAACTCATTATATCATATATTCTTTGCGTTTGTTTATAAGAGTATATAAGAGAGAGACAAGTTGAAAGCATGAACAATTAATTGCCTAATATGAATATGTCTACTATGGCCCGTAGATGGATTGGATCGGATCAGTTATATCAATGATCAGATTTGTTAATAGATTATCTGATTTGTATCAGATCGGATTATCTTTTGGATATTTAAAAGCTCGATTCATATTCTAAATTTTTGAATTCGAATCGGATTTTGATTTTATTTGGATTTTATTTGTCCTTAATTAAAGTACATAATAAAATTAATATTGAGGTATTTTTTCTTAATCAAAGGTTGAATAAAATTAAAAATTTGTGTTTTTATCTTACACAAACATGAATAATAGTGTTACTAAGATCTTAGAGTTAGTCGAAAATTTTATATTTAATAAAATTAGTAATGATTGATGATTAAAAATACATTATTAGTAACTTTTATATGATTAATATTAATATTTTTTTATATTAGATCGGATCGGTAGTTAAATGATCAAAACATCTTAATCCACATCCGATTTGTTAAGTTTTTAGATTTTGGATTTAGATCAAAATCAGGTAATTAGATTTAAAAACTAAATTCATATCCTAAAAATAAAATCGAATTCGGATCAAAACTCAATCCATTGACCGACTTATGTCTACTTATGTAAGAAAGTGCGGAAAGTTGAACTTATACACCATCTCTTATTAAATGGAGTAGTTGTCATTCTTTTAATTTTTTCACCGATCCAAAATAATTATCATCTTTTAAGACTTTAATTTTAAAAAATATTTTTATAATTTTATCAATATTTTTTCTATCTATTTTAATCATCATGACATGATTAAGATCATTAAAAGAAATCATTAATTACATTAATATTTATTATATAATTAATTACTTTTTCGTTTTTAAATTATCGTTATTTTTTATCCGATACATTGTTTAAAAAAAATAATTGACTGTATTATAAATATTGATGAAATATATGGTTTCGTTTAGCATCCTTGAATATATGGGGTTATAATTAAACTAAGTTGAAAAAATAAGTATAAAGTGATAAAAATATATTTTTAAATAATTTTTTTAAAAAATAGTTATTATTTTAAAACAAACAAAAAAAACAACGATAATTTAAAAATGGATTTAATCGATGTGTTGGTGAAGAGGGAGTACCCTCTAATTTATCAAGTTCCAAAACCTAACCAACGGTCTAAAACAAGTTGAGATGACACTGTTTAATTTATCAAGTTCCCAACTCTAGATTGGTATACCAAGCCAACTATCTAACTCAAGTCTAGTCTGTCTAGATAGGACAATGTTTAATTTATCAAGTTCCAAACTCTAGTTTGGATTATTGGAATACCAATCGATTGTCTAATACATGTCTAGATAGGAGGGTGTATGAGTTCATGACACTTGACTTGTACTTGATTATGTTCCGAGCTCTATAGATTTGGATGTGTAAGACGGTCTTACGAATTTTTAATAAGACGGATTTATCTGGATTAAATAAGGAAAAATTTAAAAATCTTAATGTAATCTTTTAAATTTTAAAAATTACAACGCCACCCCTTATATTTATATATACAGAGTGTTATTTTTTACTATTAGCAGTATCACTTTATAATATAAAATATGTCTCTTTTGACCTTAGAAATATCACTTTGCATTTTTAATAAAATTATAATTTTCCCTTAAAAAATGTTATTTTTTGGACTTAAATGTGTTACTTTAAGTATTAAATGTGTTACTTTTTTACTTTGAAAAATATCTCATTTTTTATAAATGAAAATCATTACATTTGACATTAAAGTGTTATTTTATAACATTAAAAGTATCATTTTTTTAAATATTAAATGTGTTAATTTTGACCCTACAAGTGTCATTTTGTCTTATAACTAAAAATCGTCGTTATTGATCTTAAAAGTGTTACTTTTTAGCATTGAAAGTGTTGCGCTTTAGTATTAAATGTGTCATTTTTGACAGTCATCGTTAGTTTTTAAGTGACAATTTTTAGTATTGAATGTGTCACTTTTTAGTATTAAGAGTATTACTTTTTAGTAGTAAGAGTGTTACTTTGTATTTTAATGAGAACTATAATAAATTTTCTTTTATAATGTCACTTTTAACCTTAAAATATATCACTTTTGTCTTTTTAATGTGTCACGTAATGTGTCATTTAACATTTCGTCAAAATTTGTTAGGGTCCGTCAAGTATCCTAAGGCAATTGATGCTGACGGATGGCTAACGGAGCTGACAAATGATTAAACTGCAAGACTTGGGAAACCTAAGAATTTCGACGGCAAACATTGAAAGTGAAGGGATGCTAGATCAAATAGAAGAACTTCTCATTAATGAGCATTAAAACTTAATAATATGGCAGGTGGATTCGGCCAAAGACCTCCTTGTGCCAAACCTTAAGGCGTCAACTCTGACCATCTCAATTAACTTGTTATTGTGATTTTTATTAACATGTTTAGTTATTAACCTGTAAATTCCTAAATGAGGTTCCATCTTATAAATTTATAATCCGTAAGATCGTCCTACACATGTTTTTAGTTTTTACTATTGATTTGATGGCATTCATTTATCAAAATCCAATCGGGGATTACCTATACAATATACATGATTACCATATACTTAGACATTGAGGAGCGGTGACCATTTTTAAAGCTGGATAGGATTAATAAGCCGAATTTACAAATACTTGGTACTCAATATGCGATTGAAATTAGTAATCCAAATTATTCAGATAAAGTCCTCATCCATCACTAATTATACAAATAGAGAGAGGGGTATTTTTAGCACTCTTGCTAAAAAAACTTAGGAATTAACATCTTTAATTTTAAAACTATCCCCAATATATAGTAACGAAATTAATAAGAAAGATACTAATAATACCTATATTAATAATAATGCTTATTCTTACCAAGCTAGCAATGAATGTCTGATTGATTTGTCATCTGATTTTGATCCGAGAGATAAGAGGTAAAAAGTGATTTATTTGTTGAAAATTAGAACTAGAATTTTACATTGGGTGCGTTTCAAATGGGGTGAGCTTGATCTGGTTTGGTCTAGTTTTTTAGAAAAAAAAGAGAAAATCGGGTACCAGATCAATAGTCTCGTTCTCAAAAAAATTAGAAACAGAACAAACCCAATATGTATAAGAACCAAAACATTGGTCCAGTCTAGAATCAATCAAAGATATATGAGAACCAGGACTGGACAATTACTATGATTTTTTACTTTTTAATTGTTTAATACAAATACATAATAAAAATTTTAAGACTGAAACTTCATAAAAAAATTTAAAAAACTTCGATAAAAGTATATTCAACAATTAAAAATATCGAACTCATAAACTCATAGCATAACAAATCAGTGGAAAGAAAATAATAAAAGAGTACCAACTAAAAAGTAGAATAAAGAAAATATAAGGAATTAATATATAAAATATATACTCTTATATAATTATATATATATATATATATATAATAAAATAAATAATATATTGGATCGGTTCGATCCGATTCTGTATTTTTTTTAGTTAAAGAATTAGGACCAATCCAAATATCCAGTTTTATTAATATTTAGATCTAAGACCAAACTAAAATATTAGTTAATCTAATTTTGATTGGTTGTCCGATTTTAAAAAAATCCTACACATCCCTAGTTTCGTATAGGAATAATAAAACTGAATTGCTACGTGTAAATTTAAACACTGATTGATTGGTCAATTAACCCCCCTCTCAACCTTTGTAGCTAAGCTATAGATACCTCTACGATGCACACGTGGGCCTCTGCTTATCAAAGCTATTACACTTTCTCAGGTGCCTCCTTTTTATCCTCCCATTTTGTTCTCACATTTTAACTTTTGGATTTATGGTCTTCTACTTTTTTTAAGTTTTCCTTTATGGGTTTTCTAGTTTTGGGAATTGCAATTTGATGTAAGCAACTAATCTCGCTTGGATTGGGATTTGATTTCTTTTTGTCTCCTTCCTTTCAATGATTTAGCCTGATGCTATGTTTGGCAACTCTTTCCCTAATATGGAATTAGAAAAATAATTTGATGTGATAAAAATTTAGCTTGGATGACAATAAGTAGGATATCTGGACTTTATCTATTTCTTTGAATCTATTTAAGAACACAAAAATAGCTTAATGAAAGTGTAAGATTTGGTCTTACGAAACCACTCCGACGTAAGAGTAATTATTATGTGAGTCAAAAGGTAATTTAACAAAAGTTTGAGGCTTAAGAAAGTATGTAGCTTGTTTATGGTTTATGAAAGGGTATTTATAGGCCCCGATGACATAGAATCCTTGTGATATTCACTTCCATATTTACCTAGTAGATTTATGAGGAAACTTCTAAACTTCTAAATCTTTGAGATTCACTACTCAATGCTTGCCCGGGCGAGCAAGGTTCTGCCTGGCTGCATGACGTAGATCTGGTGATGACAAGTGTAGTTCTCGAGCATGACCCTTGGTCGGGAAAGCAAGACCTGTGCTCGATCAGGTTTGGACGAGAGTTATCTTGTTCTCTGTTCGAGTATCTTGCTAGCTCTGCTCGCTAGACTGATAGGTCCTACACTAATTAAACTCGTGACTGACACGTGATATCCTCGCATCTCTTGCTTGTAACCAGGTTTGGGCGAACACATCATGATTTAATTTTCACAAAGTAATGTTTATCTTGGTCAGAAGGCATATTATTGAAGAGTTGACAAACATAACCGTATAATATTTGTTCTCGCACTATGTTTGGAGAGATATATACTTTCTCTTTGATAAAATAGAATCAAATTAATTTGATTCATACATGCATGTCTAACAAGTCGTATTTTTACTTCCTCCGATCCGAAATAATATAACTGTCCTTTTTTTTTTGTTCGTTTTCAAATACCGTAATTGTCTTTTTTCAAAAAAATTATTTTTTGAAGAACATTTTTACCTTCTTTTATCATTGTTACATATACAAAGCATTTAAGGAAACCATATTTTACACAAGTATTTATAATACAACTAATTATTTTTTGGGTTAATCGCACTATAGGTCCCTTGACTTTAGGTCATTCTCACCATTAGTCTCTTAACAAATTTTCGTAACTTTTGGGTCTTAAAAATTTTAAATTTTCACAACCTTGGTCATTTTGATAGATGTTAGAAAAATACTGTTAAGTTCCTCATGTGTCGCTCACATGTATTTGGATAAGAGCTAGAATGGAATTTCCAACACCCTTAATCAGATTGTTGTGTCTCTAATCACTCTTGTATGCCTCTCGATCTCCTCCCTATGTTAAAATGGAATTTCTTATTCTTTGTGACGATAGTGGTACTAGAGGTGGATCAAGGGGGAGTGGTGGGTGTTGGTAGTAGTGAGGAATGAGTTGAACCAATGGCTGGTGGAGGACTATGGTAGTGGAGATATATAGATAGAAGAGATCGAGTGAGAGAAAGAGAAGGGAATAAGACGGGAAAGACAGAGGCAGATGATAGCGATTAGTGAGAAAGAAGGTTTTATTGAGAGGTGTGAGAAATTACATTTTAGCCTTAACCCAAACTTACGTTGGTGACACATGGATACTTGACAAAAAATTTTTTACAGCATCCATCAAAATGAACAAGGCTGTAAAAATTTGAAACTTTTAATACTAAAAAGTTACGAAACTTTCTTAAATGTCTAATGGTGAGAATGACACAAAGTGTGGAAATGGTGTGACTAACCCTCATTTTTTAAAACTATGTGTCGAATATGGTGATTATTTAGGAATGAAAAGAGTATGCTAATAAGGTTTTGAGATGGTAGCTGATATAATCCTGCCCGTTGAACACTGTTGATCTATCATCTATGCCCTTCCCCAACGTCCGTCCAGGCATTGGAAATAGGTTGTGTTTTATTACGGGAAGCAAAAGAATGAAAAGAACATCTCTCTCTCTCATGGATATGGTACAATGTACGTAATATATTTAATAGTCTATAATCATCAATGAAAATGAAAAGAAAATAAAAAAACTATAAGTGATTACATCACCATTTAATTTTAATATTTAAAAATATTGGAGGAAACATGCCCCTCTCAATATGAAAATGACGAATAGCCAACCCTTTCTTCCATTTTATTTCTTTTTTTTTTTTTTAATTTTATTCCAATTGATGATTGACTAGTATTATATGATAGAGTTTTAATTAGTATATCTTAGAGACCCACCAATCATCTTGCAAACTTAGTGAGAAACCAACAAGTCAATTATACCCATCTCCAATGAAATCATCATCTTTCACCATACTATAACATTTATTGCTCTACCCATTTCTATAATGGATTTGCTTTATATCTCCTGTTGTCCTCTTTTGTTGGTTTCTTCGATGCATGCTGACTTTCACTGTTTTATACCCAATATTAGGGATGAGCTTGGTCTGGTTCGATCCATTTTTTTGGAAAAACTGAAAGAATCAGGACCAGACCAATAGTCCGATTCTTAAAAATATGTAACTGGACCAACCCATATGTTCGGAACCAATACATTGGTCCGGTCCAAAACCAATTGAAGACGTACGAGAACCAGGACCGGACCAATACGATGTGTATCTTTGATCAAGAGGATAACTAGATTTTCTAAAAAACAATGATTAATAATCAAATCATGTTCTTCCTCCATACAACATTTTGTTGGGTTCGTTGTTCTTGTGAAAATAAATTAAAGGTAAAAATCAATACTTCCAAATTAACAAAGAGAAACGAAAAAGAAAGTTGTAAGGAAATTTATTGCAAGTCATCTTCCTCTCCGATCTCTTTATGGTTAATTTAATTAATTTACAAGTAACAATCCTTCAAACTAATAATGTTTGGAATCACAAAAAGAGGCATGAAATTAATTAATAGGGAATAACAATGTTTTCACTCTTATCTTCTCTTTAATCAAATAAGGAAACTTGGTTGAATATTGAATCAAATTTTTTTTTTTTTAGGTTGTAAGTTGTATCCCTTTTATTATATATTTTCTTTAGGTTGTAAGTTGCATCCCTTTTATTATCTTCTTATCAATTTATATATATATATATATATATATATATATATATATATATATATATATATATATATATATATATATATATATATATATATATATATATATAAATTATACTATATTAGTATATTAAATATAATAAAATAATAATAAATACACATTGGTTCGGTTCGGTCCGGTTCTACGTTTTTGGTTTCTAGAACCGGGGACCGACCCAATTGTCCGGTTCTGTAAAAATTCAGATCCAGGACCAATCTAAAGTATTGGTCCGGTCCATTTTTTACTGGTCTGGTCCGGTTCCATTAGTTCGGTCCGATTCTGAAAAACTTCTGCTCACCTCTACCCAATATCTTTCTACTCCTATTTTTAAACCATTTTTAACAACTTTCTTTTGAAAATAGTATGGGCAAAATTTCTAGTATGTTATTTCTACCTTCTAAATTCTAAAGTAAACACTCTTAAATACTGTTTTAATTTATTTGTTCATGATGATTTTGCATTGTACAATGAAACCTTAATCCAAAATAGAGTGAGAATATCATATCTCATAAAGTTCTAATACTATTCTCAAAATGAGAATATGTTTGGTTGGTACGGAAATAAAACTGTTGTATTATATGTAGACGTGACTATTGGATGAGTCTCATCGGATACATATTGGATTGAGATAGATAATGAGTTGTAATCTATTAAGATCTCAATATCAAACATTTCGAAATGAATCTGGTTATAACGGTTATCTGGTTAAAATGGGTTGTCATGTATTAACCCAATTTTTTTTCCAATAACTCCATACGCTTATAGAATGAAAACTATCGAGTCAAAACGGGTCACAAGTCCGACCTGCTTTACCAAACTCGTTAATATTTTTGGATTGAAACGAGTTACATGTTTCAACCAAAAAAATGTAATGGGTTTGCATTAATACATCTCAACCTTTGCATTAATACATCCAAAAATGTTGATATTTTAATACACATTAAAAGAATACAAACTATTATTTGCATTAATACATCTCAATCTTTTATTTTAGATCAAATATATAATAATAAGCAAAAACTTAAGTAAGATAGTCTTACGGTCATTTTTTGTAAGACATATCATCCTTACCCGACCCATCACGTGTTGATGGGTTGAGCTATGAGAGAGTGGAGCTCCGTCTTACAAATTAAAATCTGTAAAACAGTCTTAAAGGAAACTTACACACAATTACCATAAACTTTCCATTTGAAGTGGAGTTTTGCTTTATTTACAAACTATTTTTAAATTCTCAACAAACAAGATATACATAATTCTTTTTCAATTTTTAGTTTTTTCAAATTATTTTTAATTCTCAACAAATAAGACAATTATTTTTATATTTATTTATTGAAATAAATATATTAATCAATTTCGTTTATGGCTGACACCTTGTATGTCATTATCATAAAAAAATACCATAATTAAGGAATTTGTCTACCCACAAAAATTTTAGAAATATTGGATGTATTACTTTTAGAATAATATTATTTAGTTTAAGTCTGAGAATATTATTTTTGAAAATCAAAGCAATAATTTCAATTAATATGATAAGTATTATATTGAACATTAGTTTCAATCAATTCAATAATTAAAATATTAAATTAGACAAAAGATTTTAAAAATTTACTACACTATTTCATGCTATGATTTTACTCAGTGGCGGACGCAGGAATTTTCCCAACCGGGTGCACAAATTTAATAAAGTTACAAATTATAATTGTTCCCTACGCGTTTTCATACTTTGAAAACGTTTAATTACATCATCATTTGTAACGTTCCTAAGCAAATATTTTTCAATAAAACATACAAGACAATCATTTATAAATTGATCACAAATTTGGTTTCCGTTTAAAAAATTTCTCCATAATCACTAAAACCAAATTCCTTCAAATCAACCACAATTTGGAAATCTACACAAATACTAAAAAAATCTCATAAATCAACTACTTCAACCCCCAAATTAAAATGTTCTAATTTCAGATTAAATAAATATACATTTCTTACCAAGATATTGAACACACAAATTTAGGAAATAAAACAATATTATCATAATATTAATATATCATCTATCACAAATTCATAAATCACAATTCACAGCAATTACATAAATTAAGGGCTATTTCAAAATTATGATTATTTCAAATTAGGGCTATTTTAAAATAAGGGTTATTAATTTTTTAAAAATTTGAATCACAATTATAATTTGTTTTTTATTTAGGTGGGGGCAAATTGTAGAAATTTGATTCAGGTGGGGGCAAAATGTACAATATAACATATTATTATTATTTTTTTTAAAAAAATTCCTTCACAGAAAAAACCCAAGTGGGGGCAACTGCCCCCATGCCATTTGCCCTGTGTCCGCCACTGATTTTACTATTGGATTTTTTTTTTAACATATATATCCCTTAAATCTCACTTTTCATTATTTTTTTAACAGCCAAATACCATAATTTCTCAAAACTTGGTAAACAAACTTTGTCCTTATGATCTTAATTTTTCAATTATGCGAGATAACTTCATTATAAGCTTAATTGATTATGCATTTAAAATTTGAAAATAAATAAATAGAATAACTATGTCGTTTATTGATGTTTTGAACTAAAAATTACTTAATGTTAGAAGATAATTAGAAAGCAACAATGCAACATTATTAGTTAACTTAATATGAACAAGTAATTATGGGGTTGATTTGTTCAAACATGTAATTATTTAATGTAATATAACTAATGATAAAGTAATCAAATTATGTAGTGGAAATAGTCTCTCACTACATTTTATCGGTGATAATGATAATAATAATAGAAGCTGGCTTTAATTATCTTTTGCGGTGGTCACCAAGTAAGAAACAAGTGGATATACGGGGCCAATCACTAATTACATCAAGAGTAAGTCTTATGTGAAACCGTCTTACGAATCTTAATTCGCAAAATAGAGTTTCACTCTCTCACAACTCAACCCACCAACACATGTACAGTGAGTGGGGTTAAGGGGATCTGTATTATATGATATATCCATAAGACCGTTCTACCTAAGTTTTTACATTACATCAAAGAATCAATCTCCATGCACACATGTAAAATTACTTCGTAGCATGAAATTTGGTACTAATTAATGCAAATGTACCCAAGAAAAAAAATTGGTCTTATAATTAAGGGAAAATTGTTTTTTTAATCAACGTATTAATTGGGGGCGATACAATTGACCATGTACTTTGTATTAGACTAATTTAAAAAATGTATTATAGTTTAAAGACAAATGACACCAAATACGAAACGACTGTTTACAAGCCGTCAAGGATCGATGAGGTGGACACGTACGTGACTGCTTGTGTGGATCTTTAGGAGTTTATATCATAAAATTTTAATGTAAAGGGTTATCTATGTAATAATAAAGTAAATCTTGCTTACGTAGATTTTGACATTTGAGTTCATCTTCGACCTCTACAAAGTAGAAACCAAGCAACTTCAAAATCCTCTTTCAGAAAACAGAGCATTCAATAACCCACCAATCTCATGTCTCTCTCTCTTATCTTCCTCTCTTGGAGTCTCACACCATTTTTCTCTCTCACTCTATCTTCCTTCATTGGAGTCGTACCCCCATTTATCTCTCTGGATTTCGGCCCTACCGAGATTTCTGTGTCGACGCAATTCCCAGAATTGAAATGACTCGAGGAAGTAAATCATTCTCTTTCTCTTCTTGGAAGACTCTGACTCTTCAGCCGATCTTACTCCTTCCCGGAGGAACTGAAAGACCGAGGGTACTACTTTCAAGATCTCATCACGAGAGGCAAGACCGCTTTCATTCTTGAATCCACAAGTTTTCTCCTCTTTTGCCCCCTTTTCAGCACCAAGATACCATCGCGATTAAAGACTGGCTATGGAAGAGAGAGAGAGAGCTCGGAGATGGTGGAGGGAAAGACTTGGTTTTACTTCGTTAGTGATGGTGGGAAATATATCAATCGGATCTGGACTCGGGTTTCGGAGAGAGAATGAGCCATATTTGGGTGAAGAGAAGATCGCACAGTGCTGGCGATTGGAGGCCGACTATGGATGAGAGAGAGCTCGGAGAAGGAGATCTGGACTCGAGTTCTATCGAAGAAGGCCGACTATGGCGATTAAACATATCTTTGATTTTATTCCTCAATAAACAAATCCTGGAGGGCTTGAAATTAAATTCCATCTCCATCTGAAGATGATTGCAAGATGGCTTTATGATTTGAAGTAGAAATTCCTTTATCGAGCATCCTTTGTAATTTGATAGCACGCGGACGCCACTGCTAGTCGAGTGGCTGGCGACCCTACAGAGTTTCTTCCGATGGAAACTGCACAGGAATGAGTTGGGGTGGTTGGTTGAAATTTCGTAGCCATGGAAAGAGTTTCAAGTTCGGTAATGGTTTTTTCAACAATTAATATGTTTGTACGTAAATGTTAAAAATGCACAAAGGGTCTGAGATATTTACTCAATAACGAATTCAATCTTTTGTAGCCACGTCAGCAACTTGTTAACGGAGTTGGATGGTAACTTCACAATTTTTGTCACAGTTTGTATTAATTATTTGTATATTTTATGTATTTTATTTTAAATTTTAATATATTAATTAAATTTATCTTATATAAATTACATGTTCAATTGTGTCACTATTATATAGTAATACATTATTTGAAAAAGCATTTTTCCCAATGGTTAAACGTGTCATTTTGCACTATCGTACTTGGGCTAACTTCGATCACTAATTTTATTTTATTTTTTTCGCAACTTCGAATAAATAATACTCCATTCGTCCTTAATTTATTGTCTTGGTTGACTCGGCACACCGTTTAAGAAAACATATTTGATTGGATTATTAATATTGGTTTAATGTGTAGTTTCCTCTAAAGCCTATGTGTATGTGACCTATAATTAAAGTATGGTGAAAAAATAAGGGTAAAGTAGTAAAAGTGATGTTCTAAAAAAATAAATTTCAAAATAAACAATTATTTTAAGATAGATGAAAAAAAAAAGACTATAATTTAGGTAACATCGGTCAAAAATTTGACAGAAAGGTGACATGGCTGGCCTAGGGTTTACTCACCATTCAATTTCTTTCTAGTTCGTGATCCTTAGGACATTTATTGCCAAATTATCCCCAAATTAAGGTACAAAATCTATTTTTACTTAGGTTGTCATGTGATTGATTGGAATTGGGGGGGGGGGGGTTTCAAAATGGAACTTCTTTCGACTTTCGACTTTCATATTGATGTGCTGTCAACATTCCAGCCTTCAAATTGATGTAAACAATACATTGTTCGTTTCAAAAAAAGAGTTTTTGTTTAAAAATCAATTTTTTTTAAAAAATTATATTTTTAGAAGGTCATTAATAATAAAATAATAATTTTATATTTTAAATTTTGAAAATTGATTATTTAAATAAAACAACTTAAAAAAAATAATGGACTCTTTCTCCAAAACGAAAGAAATATATTTTTGTACATTAATTTGGGAGTATTTTTTGAAATAATGTTATGGGGATTACAAATCGAAAAGAAATTGAATAGTGCATAAACCCTAGGTTAGCCACGTGGCCTTTTGTTCTAGGTGGTCTAATGTTAGATATGTAACTTTATAAAATATGAGGTCACTTCGATCATTTTCCACGCCCCTTAAGCACAAAAAAATTGATAAAAAATAAACATTTAGTAGTTAAGTCGAAGGTACAACGGCATAACATTTGGGAGCAAAGGAAGGAATCATCAATACAATGGGAGGGGTATGGGTAGCTTTGTTGGCTCCGAAAGCCAAGAGGAGCAACTCATCAAAACGACAGCCCACGGAAGAAAAAACGGCATCACAAACATTAATTGGGAAAATATGGTTGACATCCCTTCCACCAACCTTTCCACATGGCGCAATGTGGGTCGTTCGGTAGATTTTTCTTTTATCCCGTGCTTTTTTTCCAAATTAAAAATTATTATTATTTAAAAAAAATTCACACATTTGTATTTATGAATATAAACTTGGTTTTCTGCATTTGAATATATCAAATCGATTTTCTACAATCTTTTGAATTTTCCTTTATCTATTTTGCATTATGCATGTTCTATTTTTAATAATGAATATTAATATTTGAAAAATATTATTATTAAAATTTAATTTAATTTTGAATTTAGTAATTTATGCAATATAAAATATATATTGCATTAAAAAATTATTTATTAATATATAATATATAAAGATATAATATAATTGAGAAAAACATCATGATATATGTAAAGTTATTGAAATTTGTGTCATCATTGGATTGAATTTTTTTGTTGAATAACTTAAAGTAACTTAAAAATATTATTTATTTATTTTTAATGATGTGAGTAGCTTGGGGACTAACATTTTCTTCCCCATTGTAGATGCTCTAAGCAGTATGGTGCAAAATAATATTAGGCCTTGAATTAAAAAAGTTAGGGAAAAATAAAAAGAAGGACGTTGGGTTCAATAAAATAGATATTGAAAATCGTGAGAAAAAAAACATAAATCACAAAACAAACCATGTAGCACAAAGGGCCTAATAGGGGTGTCAATCCGAGCCACAAAACCACCAAGTTTAATCGAGTGGTTCGGTTCTATTTCATGACTTATATGGTTCGATTTAGTTTATGTTTTTGAGAAACCCCGTGGTTTGGTTCGGCTTACGATTTGATATTTCGAGTCGAATCAAATCGAATCGAACTAAACCATTTTGAGTCAAACCACGGGGCTGAACCATCGAGCTAAACCATCAAACCAATAATCTTTTAGAATTTTAACCTTTAGACTTCTATCCTTACTCGTGTTCTCCGATCTCCTCCACACTCTCGTCCTCTTCTAATCTTCACGTGAGGAGCCCTTTCAAAACACATTTTCATTCTAGTATTTGTAAGTTTACATAAATGTTTTAACTTGACATCAAGTACTTTTATTATATTTTGGTTATATTTTTTTGATTCAATGTATTGATTATTAAGTGTTTCATGATTTCATGTGTGAATTTCTTTATTCTAAAGTTTTTTTATTTAAATTTTGGAGATTGTATAAAAAACTTCTAAATATTATGTATTCATATCACATTTGAATTTTTGGTATTTTCTTTTATTTGTTTTCGTATTCTTTTGGTTTGCTTTAATGTTAAAATCTCATAATTTTTTTTAAAGTAGGTCGAACCACGAAATTGAGGCGAATCAAGTCGAACCATCGTGGTTTGATTCGGTTCAGTTCAAGACTTTAAACGGTTTAGCTCGGTTTGAGATTTTTCAAACCGATGACATACTGTTCAGCTCATATTTTGTTGCAAGTCGAACCAAACCGAACCATTTACACCCCTAGGGCTTAATTAACTTTAAAAGGAAAATCGTGTTAGGCGTTGGAGTTAATTTTATAATTATAAGATGTATGAACCACCAAATAGAGGTGTCAAGGTGGATTGGCGGGACGAGCTAGCCCACAATCCACTTTAACTAGTCAATTAACGGGGCGGGGCGAATCAGTCCAAAAAATAACGGGTCTAAGAAATACCAACCCAACCCACTATGAGTCGTGGGTTCGACGGGTCAACCCACCAATTTTTTAAAGACTTCAAAAAAATAATTTATCACAAAAATCTCCCAAAATTTTCCATCATTCATAAAAAGAAATACAAAGTCTTTCAATAATCTCAAAAACAAATATAAACATTCAAATAACACTATTTTCCATTATTTATAAAAAAACAAATACCAAATCTAAAAGGTGGGTTGACAAGATGAGTCAACCCACAAACCACTTCAACCCGTCTTTTGATAGGGTGTGGCAAACCTAAAAAACATCAATCTAATTTCCCTCTTTTTGCATTTTAGATCGCAGGTAATTTATCCCAACAGGTCCAATCCATTTTGACATCTCAACCACCAAGTACATAAACAACGTAAATTTCAAAATGAGAAGGATGCAGTGTAGGGGCCGCTTAACGTCCTGAGTCCTTTCTATCCACATTTGTTGTAGGTAGTACCGTAGTAGTCAATGATATTACAAGTACTATCTTCACCCATATGAGAGAGACAAGGCGCATACACGACTAGTCTTGTTTTTAATCTTTTAATAATTGGCAGTATTAGGAAGTCAGTCTTGTGTGAATAGTTGCACATGTCTAGATGATAGAATTGAATGATAAAAAATATTTACACAATATACTTAGGAGGTAGAGTTTGTGATATTTTAAATAAAAAATATTTTAAATATTAATTTTAAATGAGACTTCAACACATTTAAGATGCACGAACTAGAGAGTTTGTGATATTTTTATAAGTTTTAGTG
>CM028382.1:95277381-95309881 GCA_013146195.2 Codonopsis lanceolata | reverse complement strand
ATATTATTTATTTTGAAACAAAAAAATTCTTTCAAAATATCATACATTTTAGAACGGAGAGAGTAAACGATTCAGATTGCCACATAGCACGTTTGCATAGTTCACCACGAGTGTCATGCTATAATGCCAAAGTCACTTGAAAAGGAAGGATTCATTTATACCCATGTTGTCATTATAGAAAGTCACTTAGAGAAACAGTGATAACACCCAATATCACACTCTACCCACCTCGGATTCATTTAATACACCATTGTTGTCATTATAGACTTAGTGGTTAGTATGCCGTACTAGAGGTAGCTTTTATGTGGTGCTCTTAGATGTGGTGCTCCGTAGAATATTTCATCAACTTCCTTTGACACCCCCTTTCATAAATTCTTATTGTGTCAACAAGGAATCTGGAGTTCCTGTGGCGCATATCCCTTGTAGTTCCCATCGACCATGGCAACAATGTTTTCGTTTTAGTGATCAATGTGTTATTATGTTATAACGTTATAAGTAAGTTAGTTCCTATCCGAATAAATAATGAGTAGTTCTCTTATATGATAGTGTTACAATCTTAATTAATAAAACAAAGTCACACTCCCTCATAACTCTACTCACTAATACATGATGAATCAAAAAGATCCGTCTTACAAAAAGTATCCATAATATCGTGTTACAAATATTTTCTGTAACATGAATTTCTCTAACCCGATACACCATATATTGGTGGACTAAATAATAATAGAGTAGGGTTCCGTTTTACGAATTTGAATCCATAAAACGGTTTCACATGAGATCTACTCAATGCAACCCCTTAGTTTTTGAAAATTGTAACGTCACCCCTCATGTTTATATATGTAGAGTGTCACTTTTTACTATTAACAATGTCACTTTTTAGTATAAAATGTGTCACTTTTAGTCTTAGAAGTGTCACTTTGTATTTTTAATGAATATTATAATTTTTTTCTTAAAAAATTGTTACTTTTTGGGCTTAAATGTGTCACTTTTAGTCTTAAATGTGTTTCTTTTATTCTTAAATGTGCTACTTTCACTTTGAAAAATGTCTCATTTTTTTTATAAACGAAAACCATTACGTTTGATATTAAAGTGTTACTTTATAACATTAAAAGTGTCAATTTTTAGCATTAAATGTGTTACTTTTGACCCTATAAGTGTCATTTTGCCTTATAAATAAAAATCGTCGTTATTGACCTTAAAAGTGTCACTTTTTAGCATTGAAAGTGTCACGTTTTAGTATTAAATATGTCACTTTTGACAGTCAACGTTAGTTTTAAAATGTCACTTTTTAATATTAAATATGTCACTTTTTAGTATTAAGAGTGTTAGTTTGTATTTTAATAAAATTATAATAAATTTCCCTTTATAGTATCACTTTTAACCTTAAAATGTGTCACTTTTGTCTTTTCAATGTGTCACGTTTGACTTTAAATGTGTCATTTAGCATTTTGTTAAAGTACGTTAGGGTCCGTCAAGTATCACAAGACAATTGATGCTAACAGATGATTAACTGAGCTCACAAAGGATTAAATTGTAAGGCGTAGGAAACATAAGAATTTTGGTGACAAAACTTGAAAGTACAGAGACACCGGAGCAAAATGAGGAACTTCACATTAATGTGTAAAAGATTTATTCCATGGCTTGTGGGAGTAAAACCCTAGACCTCCCGCTAAACTTTAAATAACAAGTCTAAACCATTTTGACCAACTTGATTTAATAATTTTTGGTGATATGTTATTTATTTATTATGACTCGCTAATTCATAAATGAGGTTACGTCTTAAGGATTTAGGATCCGTAAGATCGTCCATACAAAGTCTTTGCCTTTATTTAAATAGTTTGTCTCTAAAAAATGGGAGAATTGCATTAAAAAAAACCTGGCCTATTTTAGTATTTGCAAATTGAACCCTGATTTTTGTTTATAAACTCATTGGAACCTAGTATTTTTTTTGTTCCAATTAAAACCCTCTTTCTATAAACCGTTAAATAACTAATGGTTTGTTGAGTAGGAAGCTTATATGACATCCTACGTGGGCTTGGCGGAAGCAAAATCTAAACGTTGAATTCAAAAACTACTTTTCCACCAATTTTATTTCATTATTATATACCTTGTACAAATTTTGTAATTTCATTAAAAAAAACCCTAAAATTTATTTTCACCAAACTAAGCCTTAAAATTTAAAATAAATAGTTATTTATATATCCATTTCATTTAACAATTTTTTTGATTGCTTTTCTAGTTTTGAGTATTTAAATATATTAAATAGTAAATATATTGACCTTACCGGGTCTACCAGCGGTAAAGCTGCGGAAAGGTTTACAAAAAAATAATAATTATAATATATTAATATTTATATTTGCGTTAATTGATTTTTCTTAAATGATATGTCAGGTCAAATGTATTAAAAACATACGTATTAGTATTGTACTTATAAAAGTTTATCGCACATACTCCCTTTGTTCCAATTTTTTTTTTATTTGACCTGACACACGGATTAAAAAGATATTTGAGTTGGTTATTAATATGATATAGTGTGTAGTTTACTTTTACGGGAAATTGTTGGTCGGATCCGTTTTAAAATTGACTTAATTCTCAATTTAGTCACCTTACTATTTCGAAAAGTCCGCTAAGCTCACCCTACAATTTTTTTCTTACCACCTCCAACCAACCCTCCCCCTCCTGATCCCAAAGCTTTGTCGTAGAAGTTATTCCCCCATTTAGACCATCTTCGCCTCACACAACTGAACGCCGTTGATTGCCTAATCTCCGTCATCGCATATTTCTTACCTTTCTTCATGTTCAACACTCTGTCGGTCTGTCCTAATCTCTGCCATCACCTACTTCATGTGTATGCCATGAGAAAAGTATTGGTTTTGTTGATTGTGTGTGTGGGTACCCATGGCAGCCAAGGGTAGGATTGTAAATATAAGAGTTTCAATGGCAACCCAAACGAGGCAAATGCACCAAACTGAAGAACAGTTAGCAAATTTTTTGACTCTAGAATGATAACTATGGAGATTTGAGTGCCGAGAGAGATGCCATGATTGAAAAGACCTCAAATCTAATGTAGATCAAAGGTATCTTTTTCTCCGGCAAGGCATTCCGATGGGAACGAACACCACCAATAAACTGACATAGCACATAAGAGTTCGATTTTGAGGAACAAAAGAAGTGAGGACTGAATCTATCGTGAAAACAAATGGGCATTCGAGAATCGAGATCCTTGGCAGCAACTACAGAAAGCTAGATGGTAGATCTTTGGTGGCTTACGCTTGTGGCGTGGAGGATGGATACACATTAACTTCGTTTTCATTATTTTAATTCTAATAAGGATGCCAAATTGAGCTTAATTGGTCTTCAATTTAAATTATCTAATAATCAAATATTATTTATGAAATATTTCAATTTTGATTTAATCTTTGTTTCAATTTAAATTATCTAATAATAAATTATTATTTTTAATCCGTGTGTCAGGTCAAATCAAAAAATAAATTTGGGACGAAGGGAGTATATGTGAATAAATTTTATAAGTGCAACACTAATACGTATGTTTTTAATACATTTGACCCGATATACCATTTAAGAAAAATCAATTAACACAAATATAAATATAAATAAATTATAATTTTATTTTTTTGTAAACATTTCCCCAGCTCTATTGCTGGTAGACCCCTTAGGGTCAATATATTCACTATTTAATATATTTAAATACTAAAAAATAGAAAAGCAGTAAAAATATTTTTTAAAATGAAATAGGTATATAAATAACTATTTATTTAAAATTTTAAGGCTTGATTTGGTGGAAATAAATTTTAGGAAAAAATAGGTTGGGTTTCAATGAGTCTATAACAAAAGTCAGGGTTCAATTTGTAACTATTAAAATAGGTAAGGGCTTTTTATACAATTCTCTCTTCTAAAAATTATCCATACAATTTCCATAACATACAATTTTTACCCTTCATTTGTGTCTACAATTTTATTTTATTTTTGTGATGGAGAGAGTAATTTTCTCTTTATAATACACTAGTGGTATATCATAATTTTGAACCAAATTTTTTTTTTTTGGCAATCAATGAAAATTTAGAGCTAAAGTTTTAGAAAAAGGACTTCGTTTTTAAGGAGAAAATTAAGATGGGAAACACGAATTTTTCTTTTTTGGCGGAAGGAATAATTTCGTTTGTTGGGGCAATACTTAATACAACACATAAAATACTTAATACAACATTTTTTTGTTATAAAAATACTATATCATCCTTAACAAAAAAAAAATTTGAACACTACCACCGACTGCCCACCGGACCACCACCGCCTGCCCAGCCCCACCACTTCCCCCAGCCCTCCCACCCTGCTTGGGCCAAGCCCTGTCCCTCCCCCAGCCCCAGTCCACCCGCCTGCCCCACACCCAGTCCCTCTCCCACCCCTCCCACACGAACTAGCCCTCCCCAGTACCCCCTCCCTGACCCATCCCACAACCCAGCCCACCCGCCTGCCCCTCCCCCACCCTCCCACACAAACTGGGCCTTCCCCAATCCCTTCCTCACCCAGCCCACGCTCCAGTACAACCTCCTGCCCCTCCCCCAGCCCGCCCAGCCCCCACCACCTCCCAGCTGCATCTACCTCTAATCTTGTTTTTTTTTTCATTTAATTATAAAGTGAACAAAGAGCAAATTGGTAAAAAAAAATTCAAAAAGTATTTTATCGGTGTTGTATTAAGTAATCATGTATAACATAAATTTATAGGGCTTCTAAAGCTTGGAAGACAAGTCAAAACCTCATAAAACTTAGCCTAACCTAATAAGATTTAAATACATCACTAAGATGCATAAATCTACTTCTAAACATAAAAATAATACCCTTAAATATTAATACAAAAATTATAATAAAATAAATATACTTAAACTTAAAAATGAAACTAATTCAATCTTGTCCTACACCATTCACCCACACTTGAAAAGAACTCGTCCTCGAGTTTATCCCAAAACTTGAAAGATATTTTGAGAAGTATAGATTTGTTTGCAACCCTGACTCTTCGAAATCTCTAAACAAATTGATTGACTCAACCACATTAACCTCATCAAATAAATTTGTAACTCCAAAATCTACCGCTTTCCCAAAATTGTGATCCTCATAACCACCTTACTCGAGAAATAATTGTTCAACATCATCATGCATATTTCCAAATGCAAACTCAGGTAAATTTAAAATTTCCTCCAATTTCTAAGTAAATTTCCTGCCTCCATCTTCGCCACCTGCATTACCCTAGAGAACCCGTGCATCTTGCAACTCTCTTGGTTTGTCCTCTTCCATGTACCCATCGAATTCTTTGGGTCTTTAGCAAACATGCTACCCGTGGAGATTCGCTGGACTTTGGTGGCGGCATGTTGCTGCTCTACAGTTGTTGTTTTCTTCTTGGAAAGTTGTCATCTAGATGTAAAATAGTTTTAATCTCTCGAGATATTCTCGATATCCTTCCTCACATTGTGAAAGTCATCCATTAGCTGTGATAGCTTATGATACGGAATGAATTTAGAATTATTCTTAAAAGAATAATCAAAGGGTTCTTACCACGAAAAATCCCTTCAAAATAAGGTTGAACACGTTAAATCTTAACCAACCTAGAATCCACTAGGATGAAATAACTTAAATCCACCGCATAAAAAAGAGAACTATAATTTAATTGAAAATAATGAATTAATTTAGAATTACAATGTAGTATAAATTTATAGGGCTTCTAAAGCTTGCAAGATAAGTCAAAACCTCCTAAAACTTAACCTAACCTAATAGGACTTAAATACTGTAGGAAATAATAAAGGTTTTGAATAATGGCATAGTCTTCCCATTTATAGGGTGAACATATTTATAGGATTACAATACTTGATAAATAAGTTAATCTAGAGAGTCTAAATACAATAGGGATTAGGAGATCTAAATATAAAAATAATTAGGAAAGAATAATTACAAATAAATATAAATATATTATTATCTTATATGCCCCCGCGAGATGGATCCCCGTGAGGAGAGACCAATCTTGTGAAGAAGATGCTGAAAGCGCTTCCGAGGAAAAGCCTTAGTGAGAGCATCTGCGAGCCGATCTGCCGAAGATACATGGGAAGTCTGTAAGAGCCCATCTTGGATTTGTTGGTGAATGAAGTGATAATCCAGTGCAACATGCTTCATGCGAGAGTGAAACACATGATTGAAGCATAGACTGGTGGCACCAACATTATCATAGTAGATGACGGGTTGTTGCGAGGAGGAGATGTTGAGCTCACCAAGGAGCGAGGTAACCCAACGAAATTCAGCAACAGTCGTTGCAACAACTCGGTACTCGGCTTCGGTTAAGGAGCGAGCAACAATACACTCATTTTTCGAGCTCCATGATATAGGATTACGACCAAGATACACAATGTAAGTACTTGTAGAAGTGCAGTCGTCTTTGTTACCTACCCAGTTAGCATTAGTTAATACATGAAGATCTAGAGGAGACTGAATGTGAAGAAGAATACCATTGTCGATGGTGCCACATGGGTACCAAAAAAGACGTTTGGTCACTAGCTAGTGATTCGCGGTCGGCCGATGTATGAACTGAGAAATCTTGTTGATCACATAATCTATATATGGGCGAGTGAGAGAGAGATACTGAAGACTCCCAATGACTGCTCTGAACTCGGCCAGGTCAGTGAGGGTCGTGTTCGACTAAAGAGAGAGGACTGGCGAGGTGGCAAGCGGGGTTGTCACTGGTCGAGCATCAGCCATACCAATGCGAGCAAGTAGGTCGACAATGTATCTTCGTTGAGAGAGCAGTATACCAGTAGGGCGAGGAACCACCTTTACACCGAGAAAGTAATGAAGGAGGTCGAGATCTTTGATCAAGAAGCAAGCTGCGAGGACATTGATAAAGTCCTGGATAGCTGTGGTGTTGTTGCCATTGATGATGATGTCATCAACATATACGAGAAACATGAGGGTGATACCCTGCTCGGTGAAGATGAAGAGAGAGAGAGGTATCGGTCACGAAGTTTGTGAAATGAGCAACGAGCATAAACTGACAGAGTTCATTGTACCATGCCCGAGGTGCCTGCTTAAGACCATTTATAGCCTTTCGTAGGCGACAAACATGTTGAAGGTGGTCAGAGTCAAGAAAGCCATGTGATTGAGCCATGAAGATTTCCTTGGTGAGAGTCCCTTGCAGAAAAGCATTATTTATGTCCAGTTGACGAAGATCCCAACCTCGACTAATAGCAATGGATAGAATGAGACGAACTGTGATGGGTTTAATGACCGGGCTGAAAATTTCATGATAGTCAACCCCCAGCTGTTGATGAAATCCTTTGGCGACCAAACAAGCTTTGTATCTGTCAATTTTGCCATCAGGAAAACATTTAATCCAAAATATCTATTTGTAATCAACAATATTAAGGACCCTGGTGGGAGGTACTAAGTCCCAAGTGCCATTTTTAATGAGAGCATCACATTCCTTAGACATGGCCTGACACCATTTGTTGTCTTTGATGGCATGGGTTACACAGGTCGGTTCAATATCCAGGAGAGTTGAGTAGAGAGGCTGAGTTTGTGGAGAGGTTTGCAAATGTTATTTTTCGAGCGGGTCATAATTTGTAAGGTGTGAGCTGTAACTAGGGGAACAGGCTGCTGGGGAAGATCGGGTTGAGGGAGTTTGGTGGTAGATGGTTTTGTTTGCAAGGTAATGGTTGCTCGGTGGTAGATGATTTTGCCCGCAAAGTTGACTGGTGCTTGGAGGTAGATGGTTCTACCCGCAAGGTGGAGGGTTACTCGGTGGGCGGGGTAGGAGGGACCAAGCTAATGAGAGAAGCTCCAGGCTGGTCGATGAAGTGCGCAAAAACGTAACTCGGGCAAGATTACCCGGCCGTATCAAGTAATAAAGTTCGTAAGTACGATTCGATCCTACGAGGAATGCGTGTAATTCTCACTCCAACTAAGTACCGAAATTATGCTAACTAATTATATTTGAGCGAAAATAAAATGAATTAAAATAAAAAGAAAATAAACAACCTAGAAAGCAATTAAAATCTACACTACTGCGAAGGTGGTTTGGCAACAACAAATCAAGATAGAAATATAGGAATGCATTATTTCTAGTCTAGCCGGTGTTTAATTTAATCATCTTTTTGCTTTTCTTTAACTCAAGTCTTGGTAGTCGGATGTGCTATTTTATTCGCTACGGGCTTTCGCTACGTATAGCAAATCTAGCTATTTCTCAACCTTGCTACGAGCTCATATCATCGCAACACATAACATAGGGGAGAAAATAACCGCATGTGTAAACAAGCATCCAAAGACTATCTACGCACGATCTCCTTTCGGTCTCACGCCATGCAAACTACTATTATGATTTTCGGAATAACAGGAAGGGCTTTCGCTTCGTATCCTATCATTCTAGTGATCATCTAATGGTTTGCTACGCCATTAAAAGCATTAAGAACACACAATAATAACCAAGCGCATGAGTAATACTTCGCAAAAAGAAACTCTTTATATTTTTCTACAATTCATGTTGGTAGCCGAGACAGCTAAAATTGGTTAACTACGGGCTCTTGCATCTTATAGTCAACCCTAACCTCCTCGACCTCGCGAATGGCTAAGGTGGTTCGATCGCGTGTCAAATTTAGTCTCATAATGGCTATCGGTGTGTGTCACAAAACACCAACTATTAAATTGATTGACCCGAAATATAAAGGTAGCTCTCGTGGCTCCTAAATATTTCTAAAATCATTTAATTATTGGCCAGATAATTAAAAGCATTAATTTCATAAAATAATAACCAATATGATTGTGTACTAAATAAAGAGATAAATTAAATTAAAACACTACATTTAACATAGAAAAATAATTGCATTTCCATAAATAATTGAAGCACAAACCAATTCAACAATTACAAAATAAATCATCCCAAGAAAATACAACAATATATAAAAAAGATAGGTTGAAAGAATTAAACCAAGTGTTGCTCGAATCCGGGGTTGAAATCTTTTGCAAACGCGTCCTTGGCCCTTGATTTAAAGCTCTAAACCTTCAATGGTGATCAAGCATCGGAGGAAAGGAGAAATTTCTTAGTAAAATGGGGCTGGTGCCCCATTTTGGGAACAAAGTCCCGAAATGGGGACTTCTCTTTTCAAATTGAGGTTACTGGAGAATAAAGGAAGAAGGCCACAAAGGAGGGCAGGCTAGAGGGTTAGTTTAGGAAGATCAAAGGAGAATTGAGGGCTGTTTTGGAAAGGAAATATAAGGCTGGGTCGCGCTAGGGTCAGGGTCAACCCAGTAGAGACACGGGGGTCCAACCCAGGGAGAAACGGGCAAAGCTGAGAGAGGGAAGTGGGCCGGATGGACGGTTGGTGGAGCATGATTGGGCTGGATGACACGCGGGTTGCCCGGATCCATCAAGAAGTTCGCGGGTCAGCACTAATGGAGGGGGCGTGGCAGATTTCGACACGTGGCTCCAGCGGGTCTTCGACAGCGCACAGGGGCCTTTCTGGATTTACGCCGGCTTCCCCTTTGGTTTCTGATATTTACTCCGGTGCCCCTAAGCTTCCTGGATTGAGCGCCGCTTTCCAGACCATTTTCAGCTTTTCAGTTTAGTCATTTGCTGGTCCAGTTAGCTCGTTAGCCTCCAATTGCCTTTGAACTCTTGACGGACACTGAGAAAATAATTTCCAAATTAACTTTTAAGCCTAGAATTGTCTCGAACTTCGTGCTAAACACCATATAAAAGCTCGATTATGCATGGAAACCTACATTAAGCACAAAAACACAAATAATAATATTTTCAAAGCATAATTAACTCAAAAATAGCACAAAATAACAGAAAATTCCCGGGAAAATTTTTGGAAATCTTGCGCTCATCAGTCACTGTGAGAACTATCTATCAGTGGTGTGTATGAAGCCCTGAGGATGTCATGAGGTGGTAACCAGGTGTTGTGGGTGGATGTATCCGATCGAGGAAGAGCCATAACAACCTTGGATAAGGGGAATTCAGACTTGACAAATTGAACGTGGCGAGAGACAAAGAGCTTGGTAGTGGATGGATCATAATGGAGATAGGCACGCTAGGTGAGAGAATACCCGATAAGACACACAGAGGGTTGACTGAGTATCTAGTTTGTGAGATGAATATGGTCGCAGCCATGGATAGTAGAGACAGCTAAATGTTTGAAGTTTTAGGAAGTTGGGGGCAGAACCGAATAGTTTGTGATAAGGTGAAAGCATTTGGAGAGTGGGTGTGGGAAGAGGATTTATGAGATAGGTGGTTGTAACGAAGGCATACGACCAATAGGTGAGGGGGAGATGGGCATTGGTCAAGAGAGAGAGACCGGTTTCAATAATATGGCGATGGCAACGTTTAGAAAAACTATTATGCTCGGGGGTTTAGGGAGGTAAGGTATGGTGCGAGATGCCTTTGGTTGCGAGGTGGGTTGCCAGACCAGTGACTTCGGAAATTTTGGTATACTCCTCCTTGTCTGAGTAAAGGGTGAAAATTTTCTTTTTGAAGTGGTTTTCAACCAGGGCTTGGAAATGAGGAAAGATGGATGCAACATCCGACTTACATTTAAGTGGGTAGAGCCAAATATAATGTGTGAAATGATCAATAAATATAACATAATATATGAACCCCATCAATGGAATGAATTAGGGAGGTCCAAACATCGGAGTATATAGTTTGAAGGGGATGAGTAGAGACAATAATAGATACATTAAACGGAAGTTTATGACTTTTATTGCATAGACGCGCATTACAAAACGTGGTAATAACAGAAGTATGCTTAAGATAAAACTTAGACTCTAGATAACTCTGGACTTGAGTAGAAGGATGACCAAGACGATGATGCCAGTCAGGAGTAGACACCTTGGAACCTGTGAAGGAAGTGGGTTGGCAAGGAGGGAGTGAGCTCAACCATTCATACACACCATCCTTAGTGTCCTATCAGCAGCAAGGTTCCTGTCTGTAGATCCTTCACATGAAACGCGGTTGGTAAGAATTCAATAGATGCTTTATTGGATATGTAAAATTGAGAAATAAAAATAAGATTTCTTTGCATGTTAGGAACAAAAAGAACATTATGCAATTGAAAGGTGGTGGAGGGTGTAGAAAGAGAAGTAGAACCCGTGTTGGCAATGTGTAACACGGTGACATCACCAATAACCATGTCATCAGTACCCGAGTACTGATGATGAAGAGAAAAATTGCCGAGGTCATTGGTGGCATGGTGGGAAGCACCACTGTCGAGGAGCCAGGGGTTGTAGGTGTGTTTGCTCACGACTCCCAGTTGTTTCCTGCAAGTGAGGAGCGAGCGGGATTTGATATCGAGGTTGGAACTAGCTGAAAATTGGGGCACTGGGTCACCGTGTGTCCCTATTGGTGGAAGCCTTGACATTTGCCGATGTAAGGTCGGTGAGAGCCTGAACTGATTAACTGTGCGGAGCGAGGAGATTGTTCGGGCTCCTGGGAGCGAGGATACTGAGACTAAGTAGATACATAGTGCCTTGGGGTCACGGTATTGGCCATGGCGGGGAGGGAGGTGGAGTCAGATTACTTCAGAACAAGTTCGCGATTAATGAGCTTCTCGTGGAGTTCATCAAAATGAATGGGAATGTCGCGACCTTTAATCACACCAGCAACCTAGCGATAGTCCTTTCACCCAGGGCATCTAATACTATTTCGATAAGGTCCTCATGGTCGAGAGGTTTACCGAGGGCTACAAGTTCATCGAATTTGCCTTTGATGAATTGCATATATTCGGAGATTAACTGAGACCCTTTTTTTGTTGCCCGCTTGAGTTGGTCCTTAATTTGCTTGGTATACCCACGAGAGGGGCGAGCAAAGGTGTTGGCGAGGACTACCCAGACATCCCGAGTGGTTGTCACTTGGCCAATGAGCGGTACCAACGGTGAGGTTAAGAGGCCGACAACGACAAGAGCTCTGAACAACTGTTTGTCTTGACGTATCCATGGGAGGTAAGCCGGGTTGGGGACCAACCTATTATTGGCGGTGATGGTAGTTGGTGGACATGGGGAGTTGCCATTGAAGAACTTGTACTGATCATACCCAATGAGCGTGGATTCGACTTGAAGCTTCTAGGCTAGATAGTTGGTGGGTGTAAGCTTGGTAATGTTGTGGTTTGAGATGGTGATGAGTTGGTAGGATTTGGTGGTATCGGTGGGGTCTTGGACGGTGATGATGTTAGAGGCCGTGCTAAACCTAGGTAGGAAAAGAGAGACGGTAGCCTGTGGGAAGGACGGCGACGGTGGTTTTAGGGTTTGGAGAGCGAAGTTCTAATACCATGTAGGAAATAATAAAGGTTTTGAATAATGACATAGCCTTCCCATTGATATGGTGAATATATTTAGAAGATTACAATACTTGATACACAAATTAACCTAGAGAGTATAAATACAAAAGAGATTAGGAGATCTAAATACAAGTATAATTAGGAAAGAATAATTACAAATAAATATAAATATATTATTCTCTTATAAATACATGACTTAAATGCCAAAATCTACTTCTAAACATAAAAATACTACCATATTAAATATTAGGGATATAACTGGGTTGGTTCTCTTCCATCGATTTGGAACCATTAAGGGTCACGATTTTTGTTTTTAACTGTTAAAGGACATTTTTAGAGTAAAAGGACGAGTATATCCTTAATGAAATTCGATCAGGCATGCGTTGCATCGCAATTCTATGTCAATGAATCGTAATTCTAATGTATGCATCGCAAATCCAATTTGAGCATCAACACTTTTTGCGTCGTACATCTGATGCCTACATTGTGAAATCCAATTTGTGCATCAAGATTTTCTTGTGTATTTTAATACCAAATTGATGCATCACAATTTTAAAACAACGCATTCCAATTCTAACTAGATGCATCGAGATGTAAAAATAATGTATCGTGATTAAATTTCTCCCTCCATCGGGATGCAAAAACAACGCATCGCATTTCCAATTAGAGCTTCGACATGAAAAATATCTCATTCACATTCGCACTATAATACCCCACCTAAGACTAGTCTTCTATCGTGCAGTATATGATTTGTATCTTCTTTCGTTTTTTTCTCCAGGCCATGATTAGACTCTCGATTCCGCAACGGTAGGTACAACTGGGCCATGAAAAACCAACCATCGCACTGTAAAAATTAGATAGGTTCGATCTATGGTCATTGGGGCCTCCTAAAAAGATCTACTAAATATATATTATAAATAAGTCTCCAAAGCTTTAAAACATAAAAGTTAATTACTTGCCAGGATTAAGTTTTACCAAACATAACTACTGGTCAGGATTAACTCACACCCTCCCCAGCTTACACTCTCCCCAGCGTGCGAATTCTACACAACTATTGCCTCTTGCCAGTGCGTCTTGCGAATACAACTCAACTTCTACATCTCTGTATCTATATACCTTTTCTTTTTTCTTCTCCCTCGCCTCCCGTCCTTTTACTTTTCTTCTTTGTACGCCTCTCCGACCTAAATTAACGGTAAGGATTTGGGTTTTTGTAATTTGTTTCTTTCAGTTTTGGGTTTATTGTTCTACTGGTTTTTTTAAAGCCTTTTGTATTTGGTTTTGAGGGTACGAAATTGGTCCTTGAAGAATAAGCATGGTCTCTTTCGATTTTACACACATTGTTGGGTGAAATTGCAAAAAGAAACAGGGTCTCCAATTCGCTGGAGAGAATCGTCGATTGTCGATTCAAGGTGAGGTTAAATTATACTAGTCCCTTTAAATTATAATGGTAAGAGTGCTTGAATCAATTTTGGGGTAAGACTATCGTTGTTTGTTAGAAATCAAAAAAAAAAAGAGAGAGAGAGAGAGAGAATGGAAGGAAACAGAGAAAGAGAAGAACAAATAGTCAGGAGGGGGGTTATTATTTGTAAGTATTGTGTGTGTGTGTGTGTGTGTGTGTGTTTGTCTTTTGTGGGTTTAATGTGTGTGCAGAGAATTCAAATATGGAAGATGAGTATCGGGTACTCATCAAATGATGAAATGAAAATTAATTACAGTGAGACCCAGAGTTTCTTATTATTGGATCTTTTGGTCATGTAAGTTTTAGAAATTAATTACTTATAGGTCTCTAAATTCAAGATTAATTACTTATAAGTTTTGGATTATAGCTTAGTCTCCAAAGCTTTAAATCTTAAAAGTTAATTATCGGTCAGGATTACGTTTTACCATACATAACTACTGATCAGGATTAACTCACACCATCCACAACGTACACCCTCCCTAGCCTACATCTCTGTATCTATACCTTTTTCTTTTCTTCTCTATGTATATAACCTCTCCCACGCCCCCATCCTTTTACTTTTCTTCTCTGTACGCCTCTCCGACCTAAATCAACGTGAAGGTTTTGGGTTTTTTAAAGTTATTTGGTTTCTGTAATTTGTTTCTTTCAGTTTTGTGTTTTTTAATTGTTCTACTGGTATTTTGTTTCAATTATTTTTTTAAAGCTTTTTGTATTTGGTTTTGTTGGGAAGGGTACGAAATTGGTCCTTGAAGAAGAAGCATATGTCTCTTAATTTGCTCTTTGGGTCTATCCAATCCGCACCTCTCCGACCCCTCGATTGCATCAACAGTAAGTTATTTGGTTTCTGTATTATGTTTCTCTTTTTTTCTCATGGTTTGTTCACATTTTGTTTCCAGTTATTAGTTTGACTGTTTTTTGTTTACCATTGTACACTTTATCTAATAAAATTCATTTTTATCCAAAGGAAAACATTGAATTCAGTTCCCTTTTACATAATAATTTAACGGCAGTTACTAGAAAGCTACAGCTCTTACATAAACCAGATTGATCTTACTGCATAGGTTAGTCCTGTCAAATGTAAATTATATGAAACTCAGGAAGTTAGTTTCTTGCATTCCTTTCTATTTGTCCCTTTTTTTCTCCTGTTTTGTTCATATTTTTGTTTCCACTTATTGCCTTGAATGTTTTTTGCTTACCAATATACACTTGACCTAATAAAATTCATTTTTTATCCAAAAAAAAACAATAAAAAATAGTAAAAATAATTTTTTTTGATGAAATTTCATATTAACGTCGTGTCATAAGCACGGACACAAAAATTAGTTGATAACTAAAACAAATCAGAAGGGAGTTTCCCCCAAATCCGTTTTCCACCTTTTTCTTTCTCCCCATAGTTCCCTGTAAAAATGTTTACTTTAAATTAGAGGTGCAATTGTTGTCCGCGCTCATTCATCTGCTCAGACGGTCCACTAAATAATGTATATGGACAAACTCTAAATTTTAAACGAACACAAATAGGAATGCCCATTTAAAATTGTTAACATGCTAGGGTAAATGGGCGGCCACTTTGCCACCCAAACTTAGAGCATCACCATTGTTTGTTTTTTGGTATTTTTAGCATTATTTTTAATTAAGAATACCAAATCTATATATATATATATATATATATATATATATATATATATATATATATATATATATATATATATATATATATATATATATATATAAAGTTGGTGAGGAGCACTATGGTTGTGCCACCTCACCACCTTTAGATAAATCTTTATTTTAAAGCATCCATGTGGAAAGTTTTAAAAACTTTTGGTTTGTAGCCATTAGCTAATAATAATACATAATAATAATCAATATGATAAGTGGTATTAGTATTATGGTGTGTTTGGTCCCGCGTTTTGTCCAAAACGCTTGCCAAAAAAGGAGCGTTTCCTCAAAATAGGTGTTTCAACGGAGCGTTCTACAACGGAGCGTCTGAAAAATGTTTCGCGTTTCTGAACGCTGAAAATCAGAGCGGTGGTGGAAAACGCAGCTTTTGTAACGCTGCTGCAAAATAATTTTCCCAGGATACCCTCCTTTCTTCTCTTCGTTGCTGTGCGACTTTCTTGGGAGGTTCTCTACAGTGCTGGAAGGCGCACTATTCAGCTCTCATGTACTCCGCATCTTGGCAAATCCCACTCAGCAACCTTGCTTCGTCTTCGAGTAGAGATGTGAGCTTTTGGACCACGAATCGGACAACACCTTCGGCCATTTTTCTCTCCGATAGTATTCTTCAATTCTTTCTACTGGGTGGTGTCTATATTTTTTAAATAAGAGACAGGATCATCAGGCTGATCGATATCTTACAAAGTTACAAGCCAAAACAAAAAAAGTCAACTCTAATTGTCGGCTAGCTACTACTAGACCACTTCAAGCATTTTCTATATATATCTTATACAGTATTTCATTTTTTTAAAGGTGACCTAGTTTATTGGGTACTAGTTAGAACCCGTAAGTGTTTTAATAAAAAAATTGTAAAAGTTGTTTATATTAATAGGATTTTCTAAAATTTTAATTATTTTGAATAAAACTAAAATAAGGTGATCGAGATTGGATAATTAAAAGATGTGTATTGAAATTTTCTGAAAAAATATGTATTTTGGACTAAATAAGTATGTTTAGATATTTTTAAAATTATAGTTGATATTTTAATTTTAATTTATATGTGTGTGTGTGTGTGTTATATATATATATATATATATATATATATATATATATATATATATATATATATATATATATTCAAGAAAGGGTAAAATCGTCATTTTGACAAATACTCAGATTTATGAAACTAGCGTTTTGAAAATGTATCCCAAACGCATTTGTAAGAAAAACGCTGCGTTTTTAAAACGCTGTACCAAACAGGCCCTTAGTATATATAACTTCTTCTATTGTCAATAGTAGAAGACTTATATTTAAAAACTTTTACAACTAACATTACTTCTAACTAATGTGAGATAAAACTCTTCAAGGTTAGATATTAATTCTAATGACTCACTTTTAACATTATACTTTAAGCTTTGATATCTTATTCATCCAAAACTTGATTTGGACAAATAAATATATCATTTCGATGTTCTTGACGAGTAGAACACATTTGCACAATTACTTTTGTCAACAAACAAATGACACGTAAAGAAATTTGTGCCTCAAGTTACACAATTTCTTTCACTAAAAACACTAATTTTTTAATAAGTATTATACTTTAACTCTTGATATCTTATTCATCCAAAACTCGATTTGGACAAATAAATATATCATTCCGATACTCTCACCGAGTAGAACACAATTATGCAATTACCTTTACCAACAAACAAATAACAAGTAAAGAAATTCGTGCCTCAAGTTGCACAATTTCTCTCACTAAAAATACTATTTTTATAATAAATATTATACTTTAAGTCTTGATATCTTATTATCCAAAACTCGATTTGGACAAATAAATATATCATTTTGATGCTCTCACCGAGTAGAATACATTTGCGCAATTACCTTCGTTAACAAACAAATGACAAGTAAAGAAATTTGTGCCTCAAGTTGCACAATTTATTTCACTAAAAACACTAATTTTTCAACAATAGAAGAGATGTATCCCACATTGGTTAGAAATTGATGTTGGTTTTAAAAATTCTATTATTAAGTACCAATAGAAGAAATGCATCATAAATTGGTTGGAAAATGATGTTGATTTTCAAAGTCACTAGAAAACCAAAAGTTTTTAAAGCTTCCACATGGATGCTTTAGAATGAAGATTTATCCAAAGGTGGTGAGGTGGCAAAACCATAATGCTTCTCACCAACTTTATATATATTACCATTATTATCAATAGAAGATGTATATCTCACATTAGCTAGAAAATGATGTTGAGTTTAAATTATTTTATATTATTACCAATAAAAGAGATGTATAACACATTGTTTAAAAAGAAAATATTAGATTTTAAGGTCTTTAGACTAAAGACTTTCACTTTTAGAAGAGATGTATCTCACATGGTTACAAGATATTCTACTATTATTACCAATAGAAGAGATGTATCACACATTTGTTAGAAATTGATGTTTATATTAAAAATACTATTATTAATTACTAATTGAAAAGATGTATCATACATTTGTAATAAAATGATGTTTGTTTTCAAAGTTTTTTGATAAAAAAAACTTCTACCATTATTACCAATAGAATATGTATATCTCACATTGGTTAAAAAATAATGTTGATTTTTAATTATTTTATTTTATTTTAGATTATATAAAAGATTTACTATTATTAGCAATATAAGATATACATACTTTTGATT
The DNA here is from genome assembly GCA_013146195.2 of Codonopsis lanceolata. Lineage (NCBI taxonomy): Eukaryota > Viridiplantae > Streptophyta > Magnoliopsida > Asterales > Campanulaceae > Codonopsis > Codonopsis lanceolata. The sequence continues at coordinate 95,291,751 of CM028382.1, read as the reverse complement.
TTCTGACCATTAGCTAATAATAATACATAATAATAATCAATATGATAAGGGATATTAGTATTAGTATATATAACTTCTTATATTGTCAATAGTGGAAGACTTATATTTAAAAAAATTTACAACTAACATTACTTCTAACCAATGTGGGATAAAACTCTTCAAGGTTAGATATTACTTCTAATGACTCACTTTTAACATCATACTTTAAGTTTTGATATCTTATTCATCCAAAACTTGATTTGGACAAATAAATATATCATTTCGATGTTCTTGACGAGTAGAACACATTTGCACAATTACTTTTGTCAACAAACAAATGATACGTAAAGAAATTTGTGTCTCAAGTTGCACAATTTCTTTCACTAAAAACACTAATTTTTTAATAAGTATTATACTTTAACTCTTGATATCTTATTCATCCAAAACTCGATTTAGACAAATAAATATATCATTTCGATGCTCTCACCTAGTAGAGCACATTTGCGCAATTACCTTCGCCAACAAACAAATGACACGTAAAGAAATTCGTGCCTCAAGTTGCACAATTTTCTCACTAAAAAAACTAATTGTTTTAACAAGTATTATACTTAAGTCTTGATAACTTATTATCCAAAACTTCGATTTGGACAAATAAATATATCATTTTGATGCTCTTACCGAGTAGAACATATTTGCGCAATTACCTTCGTCAACAAACAAATGTCACGTAAAGAAATTCGTGGCTCAAGTTGCACAATTTATTTCACTAAAAACATTAATTTTTCAACCATAGATGAGATGTATCCCACATTGGTTAGAAATTGATGTTGGTTTTAAAAATTATATTATTAAGTACCAATAGAAGAAATACATCATACATTGGTTGGAAAGTGATGTTGATTTTCAAAGTCACTAGAAAACCAAAAGTTTTTATAGCTTCCACATGGATGCTTTAGAATGAAGATTTATCCAAAGGTGGTGAGGTGGCAGAACCATAGAAAATGATTTTTACTTATACACATTTGATAAAAGATTTTTACCATTATTACCATTAGAATATGTATATCTCACATTGACTAAAAGAGTTGTATAACACATTGTTTCAAAAGAAAATGTTAGATTTTAAAGTCTTTAGACTAAAGACTTTCACTTTTACAAGAGATGTATCTCACATGGTTAAAAAATGTTCTACTATTATTACCAATAGAAGAGATGTATCACACATTGGTTAGAAATTGATGTTTGTATTAAAAATATTATTATTAATTACTAATTGAAAAGATATAGCATACATTTGTTATAAAGTGATGTTGGTTTTCAAAGTTTTTTGATAAAAAACTTCTACCATTATTACCAATAGAAGATGTGTATCTTACATTGTTTAAAAATGAATTATGATTTTAAATTTTTTTTAACAAAATGACTTCTAATATTATTATCAAGTTAAATGTTAATTTTAAAAGTCTTTAGATAAAAAAATTACTATTATTATTAATATAAAATATGTATCTCGTGGTAGCTAGAAACTTATATTAATTTTAAAAATATTTAGGTAAAAAAAAATCGTTTAATAGTATTAACAATATAGAAAAATTATAATCATGGAAGAGATTAACAATCTAATTATAATGTCTAAAAGTTATATTATTATTATAAAAATATATATATCCCACATTATACCCGTGCATAGCACGAGCTAAATAATTAGCGATAACAATGAGAAGACTTCTTAGTTTTATTTTTAGGAAGAGAGAAAAAATTTCTTAGTTTAGAATTTTTAAAAGATATTTTCTTAACTTTTTCTAGAAATATGTGTGAGGTTTTGGTGAACAGGGAGCAAATGCAAATATTTTTTATTGAAATGTGTTAAATTTAATTTTTTAATATAAGAAATTATGTAAAAATATTATACAATAAAAAAGTATTATGTAAAATATTATACAATAAAAAGAGATACTTTTAAGTGAGTTAAGATGGAAAAATTGTGTAGTTACGGTGAGAACCAACTAAAAATCTATGCAAGAATTTTGAACAATGTGATCGCTATTATATTATTCTCTCGCTCTTCCGTCGTCGATCAAAGACTACGTCCTCATTCGTCTCTCCGATTTCTCAAACTGGTGCTCTCTCCGCTTTCGGACATTCAATCTAATCCACCAGTCTCTCCCTCTCCCCCACGTTTCTCCATCAAGGTACGGTATCCTCTCTCTCCTCCCTTCCCGATTTTCTTTATTTTTCTTTCAGAACTTTCCCGATTTTGATTCCCCCTTCCTTCTGTAACATCCTGTTTCAGTGCATCCCTTTCTGTAATTCATCTATGAAAAATATATCTTGGTTTTGGGTCTGTTTGTTTGTGAGGAATTTATTAATTTTTTCAGGAAAAAGCATGCACAAAATCGGGAGCCAGGTGTTTTCAGAATTGAGATCCAGCTCTTTTTTTTCAGTTACCAATTCATTTCTTTGAAAATTCTTCTGTAAATTTTACTTTTCATTTTTCTCTAAGTCACCAAACAGGGTTTATTTTTTGTCCCTCAAGGTTGGTTTTTATCAGGAACATAATTGGGTTTTGAATTTTTGAAAGAAAAAAACTCTTTTACATCCTCTTTCTTGATTTATTCTTCTGGGTTTTGTTTAGTTTCTCTAGTGAAAAATCATCACCTGTTTGCTAATTTTTATTAAGGAACATAATTGGGTTTTGATTTTTATTTCAGTCAGATCCCTTTAGGGCTGGTGAACTCATGGAAGCATTTCAACCTTTTATGGCTATTGTTTCCTAAAAGTTGTAGCAAACTAGCAGTTATATATGTTTGATTAGTAGTAGTTTTTTTTTGAGTAATTTTAAAGGAGAAGGTTTTTTTGTAATTTCTATATTTATTTGATATTTTTTTTAATAAGTATTGTTCATTTATATATATTCATGTTATTAAATAGGTACTTACTCGTCTATCTATTTAAGCCATTATATTGTCCCCGGGGCATAGCCGAATGGTAAAAGGAGGGGGACATAAGATTCTAGAGACATGTAGCGTGGGTTCGATACTTGGTGGAAGTAATTTGCTTTCTTATGAGGTTGGACCTTGTATGTGTTATTAATTGACATGTTTTTAAACCCTGTATCATTCGGGCAAATCCCGCGATTTTTCTGATAGTAGCAATGAGGGATCAAACTACTACCACATGATTCAACCTGATTAAAAAAAAAGCCATTATCCATATATTTGCCACCTCTACTTTAAATCTTCTCCTTTCTTCAAATGTCACCCTTAACAAATCCAGCCATAAATACCCCATTAATGCCTCACTTTGTGATCCAAATCCTGGAGGACCCCTAATCAGACACTTCCTCTCACCAAACTACCCCAATTAGGCCTCCAAATTTAAAGCTTCACCAAACTTTATGGCTACACATTCGGCCTTCTCCCAAACCCTCAAATCCAGCCAGAAGCTTAATGCATGAAAAGCATGCCTTCATTTTCTTAGGTACAGCCCTTTATGTAATATGGGTGGTACAGTGGATTTACTAGAAAGAGGAAAGAAGATGGTTAATGAAGCTTCAAATTTGGGGGAGAGGGAACCATTTGATTTCAATAGAGCTTGGCGTGAAAATGATGGCATCTAGTTTGCAATCATAGAATTTACGATCTTTTTTCTCCAGACTTTTACTTGTAAGGGTATTTTAGGATGAAAATTATAAGTATCTTTCTCGGGTTAAAAAATATTGAAGACTAAACAGATTAACAATTTTGAAAAATGTACCTGTCTAGAATTATTCATAAATATTAATATGAAAAATAAACCATGTTTCTAAATGGAGCTAATATATAAAAATTATTTAGTGAGATTGTCCCACCATGTTATCTTTTTGATGTAGCACGGTGTTGACATCATATTTAAACTTAAAACTCATACATTCCTTTCAGTAGATGCCGAAAATTATTAAAATAAATTATTTTTGTAGTTATACAGTTTTTGAGGTATGTCTTGAGATTCTTTTTAAAAATTTAATGGCTTTTCATGCGTTTTGCATTTGTAGCCTTATGAAAGTTACAAATCCACCCTTATAATCCTCTCAAAATGCTAAGTAGTGCCCATATTATATAAATAAGGGTTAATATTAGTTTTGATACCCTAACTTTGTTTTCAAGTTTGATACCCTTTGTACCAAGGCAATCAAATTTAAGCCAAACGTTTCACAAATTGATCAATTACAATCCAAGTTGTTAACTATTCGTTAAATACTAACGATTGACCTGCTATCCTAGTTTGGAAACCGGCAACTGGCTTGGCTAACTGGTATGTGCATACGACTAGGGGTGAGTTTTGTCCGGTTCGATCCAGTTTTTTGGAAAAAAAGAGAAAACCAGAACCAGACCAATAGTCTGGTTCTCAAAAAATTTAGAATCGGAACCAACCCAATATATATGAGAACCAAAACATTGGTTCGGTCCAGAACCAATCAAAGATGTATGAGAACCAGGACCGGACCAATACTATGATTTTTTTTACTTTTTAATTGTTTAATACAAATACATAATAAAAATTTTAAAACTGAAACTTCATAAAAAAAAATTAAAAAACCTTCGATAAAAGTACATTCAACAATTAAAAATGTCGAACTCATAAACTCATACCATAACAAACCGATGTAAACAAAATAATAAAAGAGTATCAATTAAAAAGTAGAACAAAGAAAGTATTAAGAATTAATATATATATATACTTATATAATAATATTATATATATATATATATATATATATATATATATATATATAATAATAATAATAATAAAATAAAAAACATAGTGGGTTGGTTCGGTCCGGTTCCATGTTTTTTTACTTCGAGAACCGGGACCAACTCAAATGTCAAATTTTATGAAAATTCAGATCCAGGATCAAACCAAAGTATTGGTCCGATCCAGTTTTGATTGGTTTGGTCCGGTTCTATTGGTTCGGTCCGGTTCTGAAAAAATCTTGCACACCCCTATATACGACCCTTGTTCATTTCTCCAAAATTTCTCCTATCTTCCATTTCCCCCAATTGCTTCTTGTGCACTAATTTCTTCCATCCCAATATCCACATTGTGTATAAAGTTCTCTTTCCTCAATTTGGAACCCTAAATTATTACAATTACAATCCTAATTTAGCCTTCCCTAATTTCTACTTTCCCAATTTAGATACTGAAAATCAAGATTCAGAAGAGGTTGTCGATTTGGAAGCTTCCAGAAGTTCAACTTCGATTTTGCATTGCGTACTGGATGCCAGATTGTGCATCGAGGTGCAAGACGTGAATGAACTGAACCAAGTTGAGGAGGTTGTCGAGCAAAAGGGTGTCATTAATGTCACCTTCGATTACGAACACATCGACGCGATCGAGGAGCGCTTTGCGTCACTTCTTCAGGTCAATATTGTAATACCGGTTGAAATTGTCGAGTCCGATGACGTCGTCACCGTGGCGCTTCAGAGCGTAAGCGATGCATGGGTCCTAACGGAACCGGCTGCTCCATTGACCAAGACGGTGTGGCTGAAGAGTGATCGGGTTCTGGCATAGAGCCAGACCTTTTGCTCCCAAATTTGGTTTGGTCAAATGAAGTGGAGTTTTGACTTGGATTGGGATAATATATATATTTTTTCATTTCTGTTGGGAATCAAAGATGAAAATGGGGAAGAAATGGGAAGTAATTGGGGGAAGAAATGGCACTGACACTTACATTATACGAATTGTACCCGGTACCAGCCTACAAAAACATGTCAATCGTTAGTATTTAACGGATAGTTAATGATTTGGATTATAATTGTTCAATTTGTGAAACGTTTGGCTCAAATTTGATTGCCTTGGTATAAAAGGTATCAAAATTGAAAAGTGGGTAAAGTTAGGATATCAAAAGTGACATTAACCCTATAAATAATTACTTGGCTAATCTATACTAATAATTTCTCATAAAGCATTTCTTCGCATTTGGGGATATGTGCCTCCAATTAGGCCATAGATCTCCGTATGAGTAGATAGCTACAGTAAAATTGGGTAGGGCCCAGAAAATTTGACTAACTCTCTAGATAAGAGTATCTCCAATGTGATAAATTTTTATACAACTTCTTAGCTGGGTCTCACTGCCACCTATACATTTTTATCTTCTTATCCAGTTAAGAATATATATTTCCATTGTATCTTCTTACAATCTTCTTACACAAAAAATATTAAATTTAACACCATTCCAAATAAAATAAAAAACCCTCCCCCCCCCACACCCCTTGTGGTGGCTGACAGCCGCTCACTTGATTTGTTTTTTTTCAGCCAAAAACAACTTCTTATTTTGGAAGTTATTTTCTCTCTCTCTCCTACTTGGCACTTTAAGAAGTGCTCCACCATTGTTAATATCACATTATTAATAAGAAGTGGGATAAGAATTGAGTTTTTTTTTAAACATTGGGGATGCTCTAAGGTCGCCGACAAACTGTATTACTATGATTTATGGAATATGTATGTGGCATCGATACATAATACTATTGCTATCAAAATGGGCCCGTCGACCTGGAACAGAAAACCCGATATGCGTCGGGTTGGGTTGGGAAAGCCCACGGAGATGACGATCCCTAAAACTCATGACCCAGTCCGTGCAGAGTCGTAGGCAAAACGGGTTAGCTCACTAAAATTACATTTATTTAATTTTTTTGGCTTAAATAGCAATTTGGTCCTCCAACTTTCCAGTTTTTTTCAATTAGATCACTCTATTATTTTTTTCTCACTTAAATCATTGTACTTGACATTTGTTTCACATTCATCACTCCATCCAATTTTTTGGATGAAAAACTTATAATTTTTTCAAAAACCCAAAAACACCCTTACATATATCACATGCTAGTCACGTTTATTACCACACCTCAAACTTCGTCTTCAACCTTGAGATGTGCTTCTGACCTCCCCTACCAACACCTACCAATCCACCACCATTGAAACTCTAAAACCCCAATTAACCAACACCAAAGTTTGATTTCGACAGCAATCAATTCACCAAACATATTTTTGAAATTTCAAATATACAATCACACCACATCGAAGAAAAACAGAATGATAAATCTACAAAATCTTCACTTATATCAGTCAAAATTTTCAATTCCACTAATCTTATACATCTATCACTACTCACTAGCAAGCACAAAAACAAAAACCCAGAATTGAAAGCCTAAAACCCCAATTAACCTCCGATCACCATCATCGGCGAACTCATGTAGAATCAACGAACTCCAAACCCCATCGTTTTAAAATTCTCTAAGATTTTAGAAGTTTTAAAGATGAAAGATCTCAAATGGAACTAGTTGACTTACCCAATTTTTCCTCCGAATGGAAGTGGGCGTGAAGGGTTTGGGACGGATTTGGGAGCACAGAATGTGGTGGGGGTGGTTTTGGTTCGGGAAGGATGGTAAAGAGGATGTTGATGCGAGAACAGGCCTTAGAGATAGACTCTCACCATGAATGCATTGGGTCGGTATTGGTGGTGGTATTGCAAGTAATAGTGGAATCTGTGTGGCGCGAGCCATTGCGATGGTTATGGAGGTGGTTATGGTTTAGATCATTTGCAGAGGTGGAGGAAGGCGAAGAGCCGATGGAGTTTTGGTGGAACTGAAGACTGGAAGAGAGAATAGAGAAGAGGCTTGTCAGTGGTCCGTGGAGGCGTGTCCCGTGCGTGGAGGAGATGAGGAGGTCGTTGGTGATGAAGGCCAGAGGAGTTGGACTGCTGCTGTCGTGTGTCTGACGGAGCGATTAGCGCTGGGATGGGAGGGAGACAGGGAGAGGAGTCGAGAATGAGAGAGTTAGACAGGGCACCAGCTGGGATTGGGTTATGCTTTGATAATAAATTAAAGAAGGCTTAAACATATTAAATAATTTGATCGTTTAGTTTGACCCCTTAATTATTTACAATTTAAATTGAAAACCTTTAACATTAGTAAGAGTATTTTGGTTATTTCAAACATTTTTGTCCATCTAACTAACGGAAATGATCTCCAATGACCTTATTGACTTGATTGACCAAGTACAATGATTAAAGTGAGAAAAAAATAGTTGAGTGATCTTAATGAAAAATGCTTAAAAGTAGGGTGACCAAATTGTTATTTAAGCCATTTTTTTAATTATCAATTATATACCAATTAATCATTATATATCATAATAGAGCTCAAACAAAACAGAAATGTGTGTAGATGTGAATCATGCGATTATACGAACTAGAGGAGCCGTCAATCAGGAAGCACTGAAGCAGGATGAGAGAGAGAGAGAGAGAGAGAGAGAGAGAGAGCGTGAGATGAGACTAACTCTCAAACATCCAGTAGCGAGTAGCGAGAGAGAGAGAGAGAGGCGATGTCGTGCTGAGCCGGAGAGGAAGAGACGAAGTCAGCGAGTCACTAGAGACTGAGACGAGATTGACTGCGTGAATCAATGAATGTTATCTTAGATATGTATATGATATTTTCAATTTGGATGAGAGAGACGGTGTCGGACCAACACCGAGTTGAGAAAGAAGCAGTGAGTGTCAAGTGTTGAGTGGTAGAGTCGATGTTGATGGGAGACGGCCGACGATAAAGATAGATGAAGGGAGTGATAGATGGTGTGAGACGAAGGGAAAGAGATGGAGTTTGTTGTGGCTGTGAGAATTGATAAGAAATTAGGGATTTAGGGTAGAAAACTAAAAAGTTATGAAGAGAGAGAGAGAGATGTGGGTGGCGACTTTGATGAGAGAGGGAGGGATATATTGGCTGTGAACTAAAGTAATAATGTGAAAAGTTTTCACATATATTAATGACTAATGAATCCCACTTGCCAAGGATTATATATTAACTTTTAATCAAGTGACGAACAGCCCGTCCTCGTGTCGCTCAAGCGCACAGCCTGTGCGGTCTTTTTCCCGTTAGGCCCGCTCCCAAACATTTCAGTATTTCATTGACACAACCCGCCCTTTTTCGATGGTTGGAAGGCATGCTCGCGGGTTTTAGCCCAATTTAATAGCTCTACATAATACTTCGCATTATAATACCGGGCTTCATTGGTGCTTTCGCTACCTACCTCTTCCTTTCCATTGGACAACATCTCCAAGCCTCACTCTCATTTACATAATTGAGAAAATTGCATCACCCTATATTTTGGTGTATTTTTAATCAATATACCCTATAACGCTATCAAATTATTAAAGTTGAATTTGATGCACCGCCGTGCATCATTTGATAAGACAATACATTGTTTCATATAAGATTATGTATGCATTTATTATCACGATACATCAATTTGAAATCACGCATGAAAGTAAACTTTAACGATTTGATTGTATTATCGCGAATGAACTAAAACAGTTGAAAATTCTCTAAAATAAATCTTGTCGAATTTTTTTTCCAACTTCGTTTGGTGCTTTATTCAAAACGTGGCATTTTCAAAACATAAATTTTTTTTCTTGTAAACACGTTTGAAAAACTATTTCAAAATACTAATTTTTATAAACATAGTAGTTGTAAAGACAACACATTTTTAAAATGCTTCAAATTGAAGCGTTTTAAAACGATGCATTTTTTGTCAGCGTTTTGGTCAAAACGCTCCACCAAACAAACACTTAGTTTTCATTTTCATAAACTTGAATGGGCCTGTAGACTGCTGCATCTTGGGCCCCTGTCAAAATTAAGGAATAATTATCAGTCGATACACTTTTGTAAAATTGTAACCGCTTCACTCTCCTATTTTTTTATTCAACCGCTAAAATACATTTTTATAAATTTATTCCAAAAATGTCAACTCCTCTACCATTCTATCTCTCTCACCTCGAGAATTCAAACTTCTACACTTTCTCTCTCTCTCTCTCTCTCTCTTTTACATTTATGAATTACTATGGATTAAACAAATGAAAGTATATTATATTCAGATCATTAACACAGACATAGAGACTTCCACTTATTTGTCGAGCCTCAGTGAGGCATTCAACTCTGTATATTATTATACAAAACTTTCTTAAACACTTTGAACTTAAGGACAGAAATTCATATATTATATTTGAACCAAATGATCAAAACCTTCCCATATCATTCATTGATTTGCATAAATATAATTTATATGACTTCACCATCATGTGAATGTGGATCTCAATCTGGAGGGCGGTATCCAGACCCGTCGACCCTCAATCCAACTAGCATTGTTTCGATGAAGCTATCTGGTGTCCATGACTACCGTTTATGGGAAAGTGTCCATGAATATTATTATTTACTGAGCCTTTGTCGGAATCTTCGATGCGGACGTCAGAATTTTTTATGTGGGCATTGTTCATTTTCGGAGTCGTCAATGCGGGCGTCAGAATCTTTGATCTTGTAGTGTATGAACCAACTTGGGTTGTGATTAATGGATAATAAAGTCGAACAAAGTAGTTTATGTTTTGTTTGCTCATCTCATCAATATTGTTCTTCCAGCACAAGGTTGGAGGAGATGCAAAAGGATTGCTCGGTGTATCATGTGGCCACTCACCTTTGAGAGTCATTAAGGCCTCGTTTGGTTCAACATTTTGAAAATGCAACTTTTTCAAAACGCAATGTTTTTAAAACGCAACATTTTCAAAACACAATTTTATTTTTGTAAACACATTTGGAAAACTATTTCAAAATGCTATTTTTCATAAACAGAGTAGTTGTAAACGTAACATATTTTTAAAACACTACAAATTGGAGCGTTTTAAAACGCTTCACATTTTTAAAACGCTGCGTTTTAAAACGCTACATTGAAACACTTTTAAAGAGAAAACGTAGCGTTTTTTATCAGCGTTTTGACCAAAACGCTTCACCAAACAAGTACTAAGTTCCAACCCCCCACAATTTAGGCATCGTAAGTTCCGACAACGCCCACAATTTGGGCCTCGTAACTTTTGCTATGTTAATGGGTGAACTTGTAACATGAAACACTTGTATCCTTGTGATATAGTGGGAATCAACATGGAAAGCCTTTCCAACTTTTAGCCAAGTCTTCTCAACTCCATGGGGTGAAAACTGAACACCTTCCCAACCTTCGCTAGAATCTCGCAAAGATAAGACTTTTCAATTGAAGATTTATTCATTAGTCTCTTCTACGAGGATGTGTTGATTAATACTTTATAGACGCAATCGTTCAAATTATAGGAGCAACCATAATTCAAAAGGAAAAGTTATCCTTGCCAAAAGGTTTAACAGATGTACATATGTGTTTGCAACGGAACTTTATCCCTTGATCCGAGAAATAATAAGGTTGCAATTCTTGAAGATGGAATAACTTCCTGATATCGATGATGATAGTTTCTGAAGGTATATTTGCTGTCAATATTGTTGAAAACTTGGTTTCAAACGAACTTGAATAAGCTAGTCATGTAAAGGGAAAAGTGGGAATCCCACATTGGGAACAAGATGAAACAAGCTCTACCTTATAAAGTAGAGCTTTGAGGCTTTACTTTCGGCCCTTGGGCCACTACACTTTTGTGTAGGAGGGAAGACCTAGCTAGGTGCAGGTCCAAACACTGCTGGCACGAAGCCGGTCGGCCACGGTTGGCTTGCTTGCTTGCCTAACTGAACTTTATCCTGCTTGCTTCGACAATTGACAGAGCTATGTCTAAACGGTGTCCATTTCTACACCAGAATCGCTACGGTTGTGTCCGCCAGCCAACCGCTCCCAACTTCCATCCCCAAACTGCCACATAAATACTGCATCAAACCACAGATTTTGGCACTGAAAAAACTCTCCTCTTTCTGCACAACCTTTTTGCCCTTACAGAGATACAGCAGTGGTGTTCGATTCGTTGGTGACTGAAGTTTGGAAGACTGCCTCTTCAATCACGTAAGTATGCTAAACCCTGGGAGACTCACTAGCAGCACCCGTCCAGTCTGCAAACGGGGCCAGTTTTTGTCTTAAGGAAAGGGCTTAAGTGTCTCGAGGATCTTTATCATTCTGTCCACACACACACACTGCCGGAAACTGAAATAAATCAGACCATACCTTCCTAACAATCTTAAGACAAAATTTATGGCTTGGTGTTTTCGTTTCCAGCAACAGTGCAGATCCTCTTCTTCTTCCAATTTCTGACTCTGCATGCTGTTATAAACTGATTCTGATTTTCTGTTTCTGCTTCAGTATTAAAATCAGTGTCATAGAATCTGTGTTCAGCCTGTTTCTGAATCTGTCATCTGCAAACATGTTTTTGTTTCTGTTCTTGTTTTTGTTGCACTTCCTGTTTCTGTTTCAGTTTTCATAAAACCTACAAACCTGATTCTGGAAAAGTTTGCTTACTGCATTAGTGCACTCATCTGCTCGCTCATAGATTCGTAAATCGCATTAATCGCTTCTATTAACAGTATGTAAGATATATTAATTAATGCCAACATACATTAACTGCTTCTGCATATGATTTCAACCATATGTTTTAATCTGTTTAAGTTACAGATTCTGCTTCATGTTTTAAAATGTTTATGTTACAGATTTTGCTTCAGTTTAATCTGCTTCTATTAACAGATTCAGAACTGTGTTTTAATATGTTTCTATTAACAGATTCAGAACTGTGTTTTAAGCTGTTTCTATTAACAGATTCAAACCTCTGCATATATTTTAATCTGTTTATGTTACATTCTCGGCTTTAACTGTCTGTTACGCATTCTACTTACTCGATCGAGATTCTTGGACTTAAATCAGTCTTAACTCTAACAGTGCTACATCTGTTTTAAGTTTACAGCATCCTAATCTGCTTGTGATAACAGATTCAGACATCTGTAATAATCTGTTTGTTGCAACATATTCAGTCCACTGCATTTTTAATTTGTTTGTTGTAACAGATTCAATCTACTGCATTTTTAATCTGCTTGTTGTAACATATTCAGTCCACTGCATTATTAGTCTGTTTGATTAAGTATAGAACACTTAATCAGCCTACTTTAGAACTGGATAATATCTGATTATTACTTAGTATTAGTAATCTGTAATCAGCCTGTGATGGGAATCCAAAAGTGTAATAAATTTAGTTGGTTTTATGCTTATTTTAGAACAAACATTACACTTTTGGTTGGTTTTGTGTTGATTATGATGTAGGATCACAGGAAGCTGTAAAAGAGGAAAATGCTGGATTCAGGCTAAGAGGGAAATTCGGGAGGTCACATGGGCATGCGAAGTCAACAGTTTCGGAGCTGAGCTGGAGCCAGTTACTGAAGTTTCGGGCAGATTTGGTAGACATTTAGACAATGCAGTTATTATTGTCTAAATTCAGTTCATGTATTAAATCAAAACATTAATGTGCAAGTAGTGGGTGGTTTTGATAAGTTAGTGGTAGTTTTAAAACTACCAAATAGTGGAGTTAGTGGGGAGAGATAATGTTATTTATGGATGTGTTCTCTGATCAGTGGAGGGGAGTCGGCCAAGGAGTAAGTTTGAGTAGGCAGTAAGTGTGTGAAAAGGAAAACAGTGTGAAACAATTGTGAGAAAGAGTGGTGATCAACTTGTAATTTCTTTGGGAATTCTTAATCTGCTGGAAACATCTTATTAATTTTCTGTAAGTGTTGTTATTAATTATGTCTATTAGCTAAGTAATCTTTTCCAGTCAATGGGAGATTGAGTCTCTTCCCCTTTATTTCCATGAGATCTAATTGATCTAAATCTTGTGTGAGTTTCGAATATTTATTTGTACTCCGAGTTACACGTAGGATGATTATTGTACTTAATTAATATTTAATGGCCAGAATGTTAACTAATATAATAATCTAAAGCTAGTTAACGCCTGATCCGTAATTGTCCTGATTTAACGAAGGGCAAGTAGAACACCGCTTAGGCATCACAAGATAATCGGATCCATCACTAAAACGAATAATCCTTGTTACATGATATTGCTTCAATACACATGGCTTTGAATCGGTCTCTCGCATCTTAATGCAACCGAGTTATTAAATCTACGAGCTGAGGGGTTGTAACTCTGTTAGACGGTAATTAACGAGCGCCTTTAATTATCAATTCGGTAAGGAGAGATTGAGTGTCATGCTTGTCGACATTTTTAACCGGTTTATTTGAAATTCCATAAGACATTTTTGCATCGATGACCGGAAATAAAGGGCGAGATAAAATTGACTCATTAATGGACTTAAATTTTATTGAGTTAAAGTAATTGTTAATTTGTTAGTCTAATTAAAGTTGCTTATTTTTAGCTTACTAGTCGTTAAATTTATTTCTAGCTTAATTTAAAGTCCAAAATTGTGTTCTATCATCTCGATAAAATTCTAAAAAGAAATAAATTCTACGTTCCTCTGCGATACGATCCCGACTTACCTTATACTCGTTATTTGGAAGAAGGTGAATTATTCTTGACGATTTGACATTCGTCAAATTTTGGCGCCGCATGTTTGAATTTCGGTTTTGATAAATATT
>CM028382.1:95199400-95277281 GCA_013146195.2 Codonopsis lanceolata | reverse complement strand
ATATGGGATGAACCTTATCTTTGGCGTGGTTGATCAAGTCATTAAATCGGTGTGTGGCTAATGATGAGATTCATTCCATATTAGTATCTTGTCATAACTATGCTTGTGGAGGTCATTTTGGTCCAAGACGAGCAGCGGAAAAATTTTGGATTGTGGATTTTATTGGGAAACTCTTTTCAAAGATGCCTATGTTTTTGTAAAAGGCGTGATAGGTGTCAAAAGATTGGGAATTTAACTTTGAGAGATGAAATGCCCCAAGTTCCAATTTTAATTTGTGAAATTTTTGATGTTTGGGGGATGGATTTCATGGGACCATTTCCAAGTTCTTTTGGTAATCTATATATTTTGCTTGCGGTAGATTATGTTTCCAAGTGGGTAGAAGCAAAGGCTACCGGACTAACGATTCGAAAGTTGTGGTGAGTTTTCTCAGGTCTAACATATTCGGCGGGTTTGGCATTCCAAGAGCGTTATTAGTGATCAAGGGACTCATTTACGCAATCGAGCGTGAAAGCATTGATGCTCAAATATGGTGTACATCATAGAGTAGCAACTACATACCATCCATGAACAAATGGGCGGTGAAATTTCAAGCGAGAGAAATCAAAGGGATTTTGGAAAAGATGGTAAATCTAATCGGAAGGATTGGAGTTCGAGATTGGATGATGCACTTTGGGCTTATCGGACGACATACAAAACACCAATTGGTATGTCGCCATATCGATTGGTGTTTGGCAAAATGTGCTATCTTCCGGTTGCGATCGAACATAGGGCTTATTGGGCAGTGAAAGAGTGCAATATGAATCTTAAAATGGCTGGATTTGAAAGGAAGGCGCAAGCTAGAAATTAGATGAGTTGCGATTGGAAGCCTATGATAGTGCGCGATTTTAAAAGAGCGGACTAAGAAGCTTCATGACAGGTTGATTCGTCGAAAAAGTTTTGCGATAGGACAAAAAGTATTCTGTTTAACTCACGACTTAAGCGATGCCGGGAAAGTTAAGGTCTAGATGGATGGTCCTTATGTGGTTGTGAGTGTTTTGACCAATGGAGTTTTTGAGATTGAGTCGCATACTCGAGAAAGTGTTCAAGGTCAGGGACTCGGCTGAAATTGTATTATGAGAATTTTGATGAGTCGGAAGCCGTTGAAGAAATCACGTTGGCCTACCCAATTTATGAGTAATATTGAGGGTGGGCATTGGGTCTAGCTCTGAGACGGTAAATAGCGGCGCTACTTGGGAGGCAACAATGTTTTCAATGTTTATTTTAATTTTGTTTTATTTTATTTTTTTATTTTATTTTATTGCAATTTTAATTTTAGTTTTCTTAGTTTTAGTTAGGTTGTTTTTGTTTTCGATTTAATGTTTTTTTTTTTAAGTTGGTTGTCACAGCGGGTTTGAGAGCTTTGTGCAGCGAAGTGCATGCAGAGGTTAGGAGTGCATGCAGTGGGAGATCTTGAGAGCATTCCAATTTTTCGGGGCGTCTGCGGGAAACTACAGGGGCTAAATGTTCGGTTTGGAAACATAGGCACATAGCGGGTGAATAGTAGAGAGGCGTTCACATAAAAGCGGCTAAGTTTCAAATTTGGGGCTTTTAAGCCCTAATTTCTCTTTTCTCTCAAACACGCAACCATTCTTCTTCAATCAAATTAGCGAATTCTTCACCCTGGTTGTTTGTTTCTACTTTTCAGCCTTAGAAAAATTTGCTGTTCCAGTAGGCTAAGTGCAAATAATGCAGCCAGGGTGGGCATTACTTCGAGATGCACAGTGGAAATTCAACTTCTCTCTTCTTCTGGCGGTGTCCTCTCCTTCTTCGCCGGATGCGTATGCGCTGTAGCGTCTCTCTTCGAGTTTCCACGGTTTACCGGCATCTCTTCGGTCCTTGAGCTTGCGCCACCAAGCGAAGCGCTCCCAGATCCACTTTGGAGGCTCGCGAGCCTCGGCCTCGGTCGCCGGTTGAAGTGCACTGCGCATCTAGAGCCTCGGGAACCATTGACATTACCAATGTCAATGTTTCCTCATTCGGCAGCGAAAGAAGCCTCGAGTTCTTCAAGGAAGCGGGTGCTTGAGAGAGTGATTCATAGAGGGCAATGTTTACACTTGACACCGGATACTATCAGCGCGGCCACAGATATTAAGGTCGCGGATAATTGCGGGTAAATCCTTTCATCTTCCCACCTTGAATGCTCTAAATTATGCCCGAGATAGCCAATTTTATGCGTAATATAGGATGGGATAATTTGTGGGTTGTCGATTTTCTGCTTTTGATGAATTGACTCGTGAATTTTCTTGCACTTTTGTGTTCAATCTTGAAAGACTTTTCTTTGCGGATACCCCCAATTTGATAAGATTTCGTTTAATGGGGAAAGTTTTAATATGTCTCGAATGCCTTTAATGATGCTTTGCGCTTTATGCGGGGACGTACCTCAATCGAGCAGGAGGATTCGTTTTGTGAATATTGTGAGCCGTTCAATGCTTGCGTAACTTGGCAGCATACTCTTTGAGCAGCGAGGGACCCGTATAATCGATCGTTCGAAAAGTAGGCTTATAAAAAGATAATGCTTTGCAAATCATTCATAAATTTTTGGCTTCTGGTTTTTGGTAGAAAGGATGGCTCCAATATTTGTACAAAGCGGAATTATTTTTGTGGTGCATGATAAATAAGAAAAAGGTGAACCTTGGGTATTGGCTAGCAAGCCAATTTGTTGCCGTGTTAAAAAGAAAACCCGCCCTTTGAGTCTAGGATCGGTCATCACTTGTTGGCGATAAATTTAGGTGTTTTGAATTTGCAACAACATGATTTAAATGTGGCTTGTGAATGTGAACCTTTGGACATAAAATGTTTGTATCGAATGGGGCTTGTGAAATTTGTTGATGAGGCAATCCCTCCTCGGTAGGGTGTATCTACACCGGCGACCTGATTCATGCAGTGCTACCGGACCATCTTCTTCCTCATTCGATTTGCGTGATCTCCATCTTTGCGATGCGGCGTTTAGATGCCAACCAACGGCGTTTAGAAACCAATCGGCGAAATTTGCGAGGCCATCTTGATGGCTTATTTTGATTTTGTTGGCTTTCACCTGACCTCCTCTGCGTCTTCTTAATCGGGGAAGTTCTTCTTCCTTTTTTTTGTTATTTCATTTTTCATTGAGGACAATGATGGGTTTTGGTGTGGGGGTGTTGGTTGGTTTGTTGGATTTGGTTGGTTTGTTTGATGTTGGTTGGTTTGGATTGGATTGGTGGTGGTATTTTGAATGTTGTTGAATTTTGGGTTTTGATAAACAAAAATGCATGTTTTTAATCTTGTTGTTGGAATCCTTGGTTATGAAGATATGATTTATGATTGTGATATTGTTTGGTTTGTTTGAAATTGTAATGTGCATGATCGTGGTTAAAGAGGATTTTTAATTGGTGATGGAATTTGAGTTGAAATGTGCCGTTTAAAGTTACTTGCATGTTTTTAGAAAATTTTTCTTCAGCCCGTTATGTATGCATTTGTTGACTTTTAGCCAATTAAAGTGAGATTTTGGGCCATTTATTATGGAGCATGTCATTCATTGTGCTCTCAGTTATTCTTGTGTGTTTTCTCACCCTCGGATGTTAATTCTAGAACTTGCATTTTTGTATACATCTTGAGATCACATTAATGAGTTTATGCACTAATATGATTAAGGCATTTAGGATTTGCCCAATTTTGGCTATCTTTTTTCTATCTGACCCTTTTTAATATTAACCCTTAGTTAACCCTTTTGAGCCTTACCTATTTCTTTGTTTAAACCAAATTTAATTAAACCTTAGCCTTTTTAACTTTCTTTTGACCAATGCCAAGAATTGTGGGTTTTGCATGTTCATTATAGGCTTTATGCAGTTGGTGAGCTGAATGTTAGAGAAAATAGGTGTTGTTTAGTCCAAGATAGTCAAATGCTTGATTTTTGGGTTGGATGAAGTTCTGTTTTGAAGTATGAAAAAAGAGTTTCATGTTGTTTAGTGGGCTGTAAAGGCTTCACCAGAGAAAATAGTGGTGGCGGCATGCCAAGATTAAAAAAAAAAAAAAAAAAAAAAAAAAAAAAAAAAAAAAAAAGAAAAAAAAATATAAAGAAAAGAACTGAAAGTTTGAAGCAGTGAATAAGTGATTTAGAAAAGAAAAGCTGGAGCTGGAGCAATGATACTAAGGTTATAACTGAGGAATGGAGCTTCATCGGATTTTGTTTTTTAGTGAAGCTGAGAGGTAATGTGCAGTCCCACAATTTCATTGGCATCTTTACCTTATATCCCTCTACCTTACCTTTTTTTTGAACCCTTAGCCCCATTACAACCATGAAAAAGACCTTTTGATTAGTGCAGTAATCTCATATTTAGTGATGGAGAGTTGATCAACCTGCAAGCTTATGGTAATTGCATTTCGTTGTGTTGAGTCGAGTGCTTAATTACACATCCTTGTTTAAACACTTGAGTGAATGAGTGTCTCCGTGAGGGTGGTCGAAGCATGCATACATGAAGGTTGAAGATTCATTTTCTGAAAACATGTTAGTTGTTTTAGATGGCACATTTCAACAATACCATTACTTTGCTTGAATTTTAATTTTTCCTAGGGTCATGCACATTAGAATACTTGCATCAAAGAAAGTTCATGTCTTCATCAGTTGTTCTGTATACAAGATTAAAACATGCATTGTTGTTTTGTTGAGGATGCTTGAGGACACGCATCGGTTCGGTGTGGGGGAATTTTGATGGGAATCCAAAAGTGTAATAAATTTAGTTGGTTTTATGCTTATTTTAGAACAAACATTACACTTTTGGTTGGTTTTGTGTTGATTATGATGTAGGATCACAGAAGTCAGAAAAGAGGAAAATGCTTGGATTCGTAAGAGGGAAATTCGGGAAGGTCACATGGGCATGCCCATGTGATGTCAACGCTTCGAGCCGAGCCGCCACATCAAGTTCGAGATTGGTAGACAATTTAGACAATGCAGCTTATTATTGTCTAAATTCGGTTTATGTACTAATCAAAACATTAATGTGCAAGTAGTGGGTGGTTTTGATAAGTTAGTGGTAGTTTTAAAACTACCAAATAGTGGAGTTAGTGGGGAGAGATAATGTTATTTATGGATGTGTTCTCTGATCAATGGAGGGGAGTCGGCCAAGGAGTAAGTTTGAGTAGGCAGTAAGTGTGTGAAAAGGAAAACAAAGGTGTGAAACAATCAGAGAAAGAGTGGTGATCAACTTGTAATTTCTTTGGGAATTCTTAATCTGGAAACATCTTATTAATTTTACCAGAAGTGTTGTTATTAATTATGTCTATTAGCTAAGTAATCTTTTCCAGTCAATGGGAGATTGAGTCTCTTCCCCTTTATTTCCATGAGATCTAATTGATCTAAATCTTGTGTGAGTTTCGAATATTTATTTGTACTCCGAGTTACACGTAGGATGATTATTGTACTTAATTAATATTTAATGGCCAGAATGTTAACTAATATAATAATCTAAAGCTAGTTAACGCCGTTGATCCGTAATTGTCCTCAGATTTAACGAAGTGGCAAGTAGAACACCGTTTAGGCATCACAAGCATAATCGGACCGTACTACGGGTACGAATAATCCTTGTTACATGATATTGCTTCAATACACATGGCTTTGAATCGGGTCTCTCGCATCTTAATGCAACCGAGTTATTAAATCTTACGAGCGTTTCGGGGGTTGTAACTCGGTTAGACGGTAATTAACGAGCGTCTCTTAATTATCAATTCGGTAAGGAGAGATTGAGTGTTGGGCGTTTGTCGACATTTTTAACCGGTTTATTTGAAATTCCATAAGACATTTTTGCATCGATGACCGGAAATAAAGGGCGAGATAAAATTGACTCATTGGCTGGGACTTAAATTTTATTGAGTTAAAGTAATTGTTAATTTGTTAGTCTAATTAAAGTTGCTTATTTTTAGCTTACTAGTCGTTAAATTTATTTTCTAGCTTAATTTAAAGTCCAAAATTGTGTTCTATCATCTCGATAAAATTCTAAAAGAAATAAATTCGACGTTCCCTGCGGATACGATCCCGACTTACCTTATACTCGTTATTTGGAAGAAGGTGAATTAATTTTGACGATTTGACATTCGTCAGCCTGCTTACCCTGCATTAATTAGTGTTTTCGCTAATTAACTGTGATCAGCATATTATTAAGTAATACTTAACTGTATTAATTAAAGTGTTTTAATCTGTCACACAGAAATAAAACAACAAGACTGCACATAAAAGTCAATCTGATTGGTTGCTAATTGCATAGAAACAAAAGTGTTTCATACAACTTAGCATTGTACTAATCTTATATTATGTGCAGCACGGCTTCCAACTCGGAAGGAACCCGGTTGTACACATGGCGCAAATGATGCATGCCACCGTTCACACCCATGGTGAATGCCCGGAAAAGTTTGTTGGCAAAGAATTCAAACGATGGCAACAAAAGATGCTCTTCTACCTTACGACATTGAACCTGTCAAAATGCCCGAAGGAAACAACCCCTATCTTGAAAGAAGGGGAAACGGATCGGACCACCGTGACCGCTGTCGAGTCATGGAAACACTCCGACTTCCTTTGCAAGAACTACATCTTAAATGGACTGGATAACTCGTTATACGATGTGTATAGCCTATTTAAGACGGCCAAAGACCTTTGGGAATCATTGGAAAAGAAGTACAAAACCGAAGATGCCGGCTCGAAGAAATTCGTAGTTGCTAGGTTTTTAGAATTTTTTATGAATGATTCCAAAAATGTTATGACACAGGTTGAACAACTCCAACTAATCTTGCACGAGATAGCAGCCGAAGGGATGATAATTTCATAAGCATTCCAAGTTGCGGCAATGATCGAGAAGCTACCTCCCGCGTGGAAGGACTTCAAAAACTATCTCAAGCATAAGCGCCAAAGATATGTCGTTGGAAGATTTGATTCTAAGGCTAAGGATTGAGCAGAATAACCAGGTCGCCGACAAGAAGTAGCTTCGCTCCATAGAAGGGGCACATGTGGTCGAGCAAGACTCCAAGAACGGGAAGCGTAAAAGCTCCGGTGAAGGGACATCTACGCAAGGGAAAAAGTACAAGTTCAAAGGCAAGTGCCTGAACTGTGATAAGAAAGGCCATAAAGCTGCGGAGTGCCGAGGAAAGAAGCGAGTCCGCAAAGAAGCCAACGTGGTTGATGAAGACATCAGCATGATCTGCGTGGTTTCCGAGACAAACTTGGTCGGCACGGGTCGTGAATGGTATGTCGACACCGGCGCCACACGTCACATATGCGGCGATGCAAAGATGTTCTCATCTTATTCCAAAGTGACGTCCGGCGAGAAGCTATTCATGGGCAACTCCTCCACCTCTGGAATGGAAGGAAAAGGGCGAGTGATACTGAAAATGACCAGCGGACGGGAATTGGTGCTTACCAATGTCCTCCATGTCCCGGATATTAGGAAAAACCTAATCTCCGGCTCCCTTTTAATAAAGCATGGGTTCAAGTTGGTCTTCGAGTCTGATAAGTTTGTACTTACTAAGAGTGGAGTTTTCATGGGCAAGGGTTACTTCAATGAGGGCTTGTTCAAGTGTAATGTTAACCATGATTCTATACGACGATTAATGCAAATGGAATTAATTCCAAAAGCTCGAATCAACACTAAGGAAAAATGTCAAATATGCGTTGAGGCCAAACAAACAAGAACCTCCTTTCAAACAATACAACGTGACACTCGACCACTAGAGCTAGTTCATAGCGATCTATGTGATTTTAAATCCATAGAGTCATGTGGCGGGAAAAACTATTTCATTACCTTTATCGATGATAGCACACGTTATTGTCATTTTTACTTGTTAAATAGTAAAGACGAAGCGTTCGAGGCATTTAAAATGTACAAGAACGAAGTAGAAAATCAACTTGAGAAAAAGATAAAAATTCTCAAATCTGATCGAGGAGGTGAGTACGTACATCCTTTTAAAGACTTTTGTGCAGCACATGGAATAATTCATCAAGTGACTCCTCCTTATACTCCACAATCCAATGGGATTGCGGAAAGGAAAAATCGTACACTCAAAGAAATGATGAATTCATTACTAATTCAATCAGGCCTACCCGACGAAATGTGGGGGGATGCAGTGCTCACAGCAAATTACTTGCTCAACAAGTTACCACACAAGAAACTGGAGCAAACTCCTTACGAATTATAAACTGATCGAAAACATTCCTACAAATTCATCAAAGTGTGGGGGTGCCTGGCCAAAGTGGCAGCACCATTACCTAAAAAGATGAAAATCGGTCCAAAAACCGTGGATTGTATCTTCATAGGATATGCAGCTCGGAGTAGTGCCTATAGGTTCTTAGTGCACAAGTCTGACAATCCAAATATTGAAGTAAATACAATACTAGAATCAAGAAATGTCACATTTTTTGAAAACATATTTCCATTAAAAAATAACCAAAATACTAATGGAAAACACTCATTTCCTTGGAACACAAGCGAATATGAGAACGAGGTCCCCACGGACATTGGTCCCATGGACATTGTCCAAGAAGACCGTCCAGCTGCACTGGATGATGAACCAAGAAGGAGCAAACGGGCAAAAATAACTAAAACCTTCGGACCCGACTTTGTGACCACATTTATAGTGGACAATGAACCTCGCACGTTCAAAGAGGCAATGTCTACTCCCGAAGCTCCTCAATGGAAAGAAGCCATTAATGGCGAAAATATCTTCCATTATGCAAAACCACACTTGGGAATTAGTTGATCTTCCCAAGTTGGGCTGTAAATGGATTTTCAAAAGAAAATTAAAACCCGATGGTTCCATTGATAAATATAAAGCATGATTAGTCGCAAAAGGGTTTAATCAAAAGGAAGGTGTTGATTATTTTAACACTTATGCCCCTGTAACCCGAATTACGTCGATTTAACTAATAATTGCTTTTGCAGCTCTGCACGGTCTTAACATACATCAAATGGATGTTAAGACTGCCTTCCTAAATGGGGAACTCGAATAAGAAATCTATATGAATCAACCCGAAGGATTCATAGCTCCGGGCAACGAAAAGAAAGTATGTCGATTACTCAAATCGTTGTACAGATTAAAGCAAGCACCAAAACAATGGCATAAATGTTTTGATGACGTAGTACTTGCAAATGGGTTCAAGATCAACGAATGTGACAAATGTGTGTACGCCAAAAATACACAACATGGTTACGTCATTATCTGTCTCTACGTAGATGACATGCTCATCATCGGGAATAACGACAACATGATCAAGGACACCAAGAAAATGTTGGCCAACAGGTTCGACATGAAAGACATTGGGATAGCTGATGTCATCTTTGGTATTAAAATATCTAGAACATCCGAGGAGATCATATTATCACAATCTCATTACATCGAGAATTATCGGAGAAATTCAAAGAATGGTGATAATAGTATTGCAAAAACTCCAATTGACCCAAACTTTCATCTCAAAAAGAACCTACACGAAAGTGTATCTCAAATTGAATACTCTCGTGTAATTGGAAGTCTAATGTATCTCACTTAATTGCGACGATCGATATTGCCCAAACAAGCAGCTAATCGTTTGAGCAGATTTAATAGCAATCCCGGACATGATCACTGGAAGGCTATTGTAAGAGTCCTTAGGTATCTTCGATACACTAAAGACTATGGGTTGCACTATTCCAAATATCCAGCAGTAATAGAAGGTTATAGTGATGCCAACTGGATATCTGATACTAACGACTCAAAATCCACAAGTGGATTTGTATTTACACTTGGGGGTGGTGCTATCGCATGGCAATCTTCCAAACAAACTTGCATCGCAAGATCTACAATGGAATCATAATTTATCGCTTTAGATAAAAAAGAAGCCAGAATGGCTACGCAACTTCCTAGAAAATCTTCCAAAGATGGCCACAACTGCCGCTATATACATCCATTGCGACGCCAAGCCGCAATTGGAAGGGCACAAAATAATATGTATAACGGTAAATCGCGACACATACGAAGGCGTCACAATACCGTTAGGCAACTTCTCTCAAATGAAGTGATCACCATCGATTACATTCGATCGAAAGACAACCTAGTGGATCCACTAACTAAAGGTCTGTCTAGAGAGCAAGTATGCAACTCATCGAAGGGAATGGGCCTAAAGCCTATGAAATAAAGAATAGTTTAGCGGCAAACCCCACCTAGCTGATTGGAGATCCCATTGTCTAGGTTCAAAGGGACAACCCAACTAAATTAATCTCCAAGACAACACTACAGGACTTAACTCCTACCCATTCCTATGGTGAAACACACTAGTGTTATCTGTCACGGTAAAGGATAAGTTTTGCTTTTAATGGTTCCTATGACTTGACTCGACAAGCGGAGTTTTGACAGAACAACTCCTTATAGGCAATCACCTATGTGAATGTAAGACTGGCCGATCTTATGAGAATTACGAGGCTGAAATTCTCTAACAAACATTCACAGAACCAGGTATCGTTCAGGGCCAAAATGAACACAAACGAAGAATCACACCTTGTTTGAGGTTAGCTGTGTGATTGCTATTGTCTTGGTTGACATCAAACACTAATCAATTCAAGACACTCAAGTCACTAATTAGTAAGTTATCCCGATAGTATATCATAAGGAAAGGTTCAAAGCCAAAAGCCACCTATTCCAATACAGTTACTCTCAGTTGTATCTCTGTAAATATCAATATGTCATCAACTTACATGATATCTCATTCAATGTGGGGGATTGTTGGAAACTTGGTTTTAAACGAACTTGAATAAGCTAGTCATGTAAAGGGAAAAGTGGGAATCCCACATTGGGAACAAAATGAAACAAGGTCTACCTTATAAAGTAGAGCTTTGAGGCTTTACTTTCGGCCATTGGGTCACTACACTTTTGTGTAGGAGGGAAGACCTAGCTAGGTGCAGGTCCAAACACACGCGCGCGCGCTGCCGCCCGCCCTTCCCGACTCGGCTGGCTGGCTGGTTGGCTTGCTTGGGTCACTACACTTTTGTGTAGGAGGGAAGACCTAGCTAGGTGCAGGTCCAAACAAACGCGCGCGCGCTGCCGCCCGCCCTTCCGACTCGGCTGGCTAGCTGGCTGGCTTGCTTGCTTGCCTGACTGAACCTTATCTTTTTGCTACCAGTTCAATTGGCGTGTGACCCTTTCAGTGTGAACCTTTCTACAGAACAAGTTCAGCAGCCTTGACAGTTACAGATAGTTATGTCTGAAACGGTGTGTCCGTTTTAGACACCCGTAAACAATGTAAGATACACCTTTTTCATATTCTAACAATGTGAGATACTTCTTTTCTATTTCTATTGGTAATAAAAGTTTAAGACTTTTATCTAAAGACTTTTAAAACAAACTTCTCTTTCTAAGCATGTGGTATACATCTTTTCTATTGGTAATAATAGTATTTTTAAAATCAACATTAATTTCTAACAAATGTGAGATACATTCTTCTATAGTAATAATAATAGTCTTTTATATAAAAACTTTTGAAATCAACATCTCTTTCTAAATAATGTGGGATACATCTCTTCTATTGGTTATAATATAAAAATAATAATAGTAGTATTTTATCTTAAATAGTTTTGAAACCAACATTTCTTTGTAAACAATGTGTGATACATCTCTTGTATTGATAATAACATAAAAAATCGTTTATCTATGAATTTTATAACCAATATATGTTTCTAAATAATATGGATCTTTTTGTAACCAATGTGATGTACATTATCTAAAAATATTTTAAACCAATATAACTTTCCTAACTAATGTGAAATACATTGTTTTTCTATTGGTATTAAGTCTGGCGGCATTGAAGGATGCCTTGGAAGTCGTTGAGGAGAAAGAAAAAAAGGTTGGTCAACACTTTTTGCTCGATTGGAAAGAGCTGGTGTGTAACCCACGCAATCTGTGCTTGCCTGGCGTGATGCAGGCTGAAGTTTCGGGGGTGGAGCCCCTCTTAATTCACGTCCCTGAGAGACCCCATCCGTACTGGGGCGATTGCCACGGGCAAATGTTCAGACGCGGGTGTGTAGAATGCTAACGGTTAGGCCCTGGTGCGAACTGTCAACCCGTTTACGAGGATGAGAATTTTTTCCTGCTACCCGCAGACACTTAACTTTTGTATTAATTAACTTTGTCTCGTAGCAGGTCTGATCGCGTCTTGCCTTTTCCCAGGGATGAAGAACCTGGCTATGCTGAAAAATAGGAAGAAGCAAGCTGATCAGCGGGTAGCCGATCTGAAGGCCAACGAGCTCGTGACCTTGCCCAAGGTGTCGTTTTGTCCGCCAGCGAAGAAAACCCCGACCTCGGGTAGGGCCTCGAGTCCGGTTAAGAGAGCAACGGTGTCCGAAGTCGTTCCCCAAACGCTGAAAGAGGCTGTTATTGTTGTTGATAAAGCCGCCAAACCCCAAGCTGCCAACATCTCTGTGGTCCCCGCTGCCAAGGATGCCAAGGCCACGGGGAAAAGAAAGAAAAGTCCCACTCCTCCTGCTAGGTCCATACGCCTCCGGGGCTCGGGCTCTGACCCTGTTTTATCTGCCCCTCCCCAAAGTGGAGAAGCTACCTGGAGGCAGGCCGGTTTTGTAATGCCTTCCACCACCAGCACTGCCCGGGTGCTAGTGAAGGAAATATCCGCGGATGCCCCTATGCTAGAGGGATTAGATCTGTATGCCCGCGGGAGCCCGGGAGGCCTGGTGGACAAAGGCATCATAGAGAGGGCCATGCATGATGGCCTAGCCCAGGATCGAGATACTGCAGGCCATGTCTTGGTCGGGAACATGGGTCTTTGCCTGAGCGAGGTAAAATATGAACTGTAGCTTGATTTCCTTTCTCTTTGTTCTTTCTTATGCTGACTACTCATTTTATATATGTAGATTGCCTCCACCTACACCTTTATGATCGGTATAACGAAGAAAAAGATGCTCACAAAAAGGTATTTCCCGATTATGAGGCCCTCGAGAGCTTGCTGAAGGAGAAGGTGGAGCAGGTGGCAACTTTGGCTGACCAACTGGGGACCAACGATGCGGCGGCCAAGAACAAAGAAACCGAGATGCTCGAGCGAAACTTGAAGCTGGTCGCTTAGAAGAGCACTCTGGTCGCTGAGAAAACTGCATTGGTGGGCCAGATGAAGAAAAACCAGGCCGCCTTAGAGAATGGAAATGAGTCTCTGGTCGTGGTCACAAAACAAAGGGACTTGTTGCAGGCAGGCGAGATGCCCTCAAGATGCAGGCCATCAAAGATGAGAACATGGTGACAGAGCTGTTGCGAAGCTGCCTGTGTCCCAGGAGAAGGCGATGGAGGATTTTAAGAGCTCCCCTGCCTTCGAGGATGCTGTGGACGCGGACATTGTGCCCTACTTCGCCCATGGCACCAACTATATACTGAGGATGCTCGCAGGTCATGGCAGGGTGGGGATGAAGACAATGGCCGAATGGGCTGTGCTCAACTCATATTCTGACGTTGCCCGCCAGTTCCACCATTTTGTTCCCTATACCAAGGACGAGCTAGAGGCACTTGCCAAGAGCGACGCAAAGGCTGGTCGTGTGCCTTGGGTCCCACCTATCCCCTCTGATGTAAATGTTTGCTCGTTTATCCAAGTCTTAGAGTCTGAGGATGAAAAGTTGAAAGAAAGCGATCAGATGGAGGCGAATGCCGCGGCCAAAGCTACTGAAGACGAAGCTGCTCGGAGAGAGTTAAACTTTCAATACGAGATGCAGTACGGGGCAGTGCTAAGGATCTTCCTCCCCCTCCAGAGCAAGCTTAGATTAGGAGTGTTATTTTTTGCTCAGCCTGCGTGCCACTATTTGATTTTTGATTGTAATTCATCCCCAATTATGAATAGAAAAACATCTTTTGTTTGAGAACTGTTTCCTTCCTCTGCATTTGGTTTAGTACTATAATGTATGTATATGAAATAATCATAACGAAAACAATACCAATAGGACTAACTTAGCATGCATACTTGTATAATTATCAACTTGAAAATAACAAGGCTAAGTAAGCAAACATATTTAAGTTAAGAGGCTATATGGGCAGATGTCCGGTCTGAGTGCTTGGTTTCGACCAAGGCTTCGACCAGACATAATGAACGTAATTGCCCGATACGAGTGCTTGGTACTGGCCAAGGCTTTGAGTGAGCATGGCCCCTATTGCTATGAGCGAGCATCCTGAAGATAGCCTTGCGGGCAAGACCACATGGTCTTTTCCTCGATCTCTACCTAAGGGTCAATTCTATTCTTAGAAACCCTACCAGAAATGCATGAAGATGAAGAGAGTCAACCCAGAAACCTTCATTAAACTCAGAAAGATGAAAAATGTATCAGAAAAGAGGGATGAAAAACTTACTGTCGAAAGCGAATGAGGGGTTTTCCTTCAAAGATTATGGAAGATGGACCGATGAAACCAAGGAGAATCACGAACTTCAGAGGCAAACTTTGATCGAAATTTGGAAACAGGAGGGTCGGAGTCAAAGATGCACAAAGCAGCAACGGTAAGAACTCACCAGGAAATTCTCTCTCTAAAATTCAAGAACGATAAAAGGTTTAGGGGAAGAAGAGGCAGGCTTTATATAGGCAGAATTCTGTGGTTTTAGGGGGAAAACGGATGCCTAAATGGCGCTCCACAGGACGGCTGGGGTCATGTCACTCAAAGCACGCCGCATTAAATGCGCTGCTTCGTGGTCCGTGCCTAATCCCGTCACACTACTTTTTGACGGCTCACGCGCCCCCTCGTCTACTCGCCCGGTGCACCTCAGCAGCAAGCTTCCTCAACACGCTCCAGCTGTCCACCAATCAAGATTCTAGAGCCTTCCACAAGTTCATCCGGCCCATCTACAGTTTTCTCAAGAAAATTCATAAGTGTTGGAGCCCGTAGCCCGAGCAACATTATCCAGCATATACGCTCCCTGCTCCGAGCATGAATACTCGCTAGACAAGGAGTTACGGGCCACTAATGTGCCCGGCCCAAGCCGGGTCACGAGCGAAGCACAAGCTAGCATCATGTGTTAGTCACGAACATGATTAGTATGGGGCTCACCATTCTAGTGGACAGTGTAACCGAGGTATCGGGCAACGAACATTGTAGTTCCTGGTTAAACCTGGACGGGCGTAGGCCTTGCCCACCCGACCATGGGCCATGCCCGAGATCATACTCACAACAAGCAAAGAATCAGGCTCATCCTACCCAAAACTGGCCGAGCACCAGCCTTGCTTGCCCGACCAGGGGCTAAGTCCGGAATTTACATTTTCTTCAACTCAGTCAACGTCAAGTAGCCGGGCAATGCCTTGCTCGCCCAGGCACGCATCGAACAAGGAACTCTGGAAATTTGCTCCCCAAGACAAGTCAAAGGTTTCCATATCCGAATAGGACACTTGCCTTATCTGCTCCTACATTTACGCGGCCAGCCGCGTATCACGCCTAAATCAAGGGATTCTCTCCTAATCCTACAACTCTACAAGGTATTTAAGGAAACTGAATCCTAGACGGATTCAATGACATTGAGGGCCTATAAATACCCATCCATAAACCACAAGCAAGGTACATATACTTTCTTGAGCCTAAAACCTCTGTCAAATTGTTTTCTGACTCTCACACGATACTTACTCTCACGCCGTAGTAGTTTCGCGAGGCCCTGCCTTGCACTTCCACTAAGGTTTTTTGTGATCTTAACTAGGTTCAAGGGAGCAGATTCAAACCCAGATATCCTACCCATCATTCGGATGACCCAAGCTGTGCTTTTGCTACATCAACTAATAATATCACGTAATTGTGTTCCTATCAGAACAATGTCATTTTATAAAAAACAAAACACTTTTTTCAAAACAAATCTATACATATATAAAAGGAGAGGTGCGATTTTTGGAAAGTTCCCGCCAAAATGCACTTTCCAAAAATGACAACACTTCTACATTGTATGTGTCATTAATGCATTGGGAAATGAAACGAATTTGTAATCAAAATTAATTAGATAAATAAATCCAAAAACTTTTGGCATCCTTTCTTTGACTTGAGACAATTGACAACCATATATATCAAACTATTTCAACCTCATTCACAACCAGCAATATAAAAAATAGTTATGATTTTTTTAACTATATTGAAATTTCAATGAGCTAATAAATAATTATTTATTTCAATCATTGAATTTAATAATCACTTATCAATTGAATGATAAATGAATAAATTATCAAAACAATTACATGAATTATTATTGAAGATTAATTTCTTCGGCTACAATTGGACACCTAAGGGAGTTAGATAGTTCCTTCGCTTTTCTCTTCTCGAGCAGTTTTCAAAGATAAAATCACTATAAATTTGTTACAATTTTGTTTGTTAAACATCATTGTTAAAAACAACCGAGGACACACAAATATAGAAGAAATCTATATAAAATGTCTCCCTCTCTCATTTTGCTTAGAGACATCAGACAGGCCAATGGTAAGCCTAGATAACTCAACGATTTTTGTGTAAAATGTATATTCTACCATGTAAATGTATCTTTCCAACCTACAATACTTATTGTATTCTTTTTATTTCGATTGCTTAGGATCTCATGTACTTGGTCCTCTTTTTTTTCTAGAGGTCATGCAGCTACAATAAATTAAAAACAGTTATATATGGGAAATTATTAAATTCTCAGGGTATCTTTGTAATCAATAAATAGCTTAAACATATGCAATGCCTAGGATTAAAGATGTAGGGAATAAATTACGATAATTTAATAAACTTCATGTTCAAGTGTATGTGCTAAATTTAATACAATTTAATGTTCTTCAAACTGATACAGATTTATTGGTAACCAATATATATTTATATTTATTTATTAATATGCACTGTGATTACAAATTTCTCAATTTTGGTTTTATCAAATCAGAATAATGAACATTTATAAATAAAATCTAATTAAATCAAAAGAATTTGAAATTTAGAGACGAAAAACAAATTAATTAGTGACTACAAAGAAACCAATTTTGAAGTGACCAACTACATTAGATACAAGTGATTTAAAATAGATGTATTTTAATTATAAAAATGTTAAAAAATGGATCTTCAAAATACAAATCTAAAAATTTGAAATCTATATTTTTTTCTATACTCAAAATATAAAAAATTAGTGTATAACGTTAAATACTGAAAATATAAAAAAGTCTCGACTTATTTAAATCGTATTTTAAAAAATAATTAGGTAAAGAAGCATAAATACTTGGATCTTATTATAAGTCATTTTTTTCCAGTTCATTAAATAAAATTAAGCTCTAAGATTTTAAAAAAATCGAAATACAAAATTGAATACTTTATAGAAAAAAAAATCTAACGCACCTTGCTACGAAATGGTTTGATCTGATTCTATTTTGGTTGGGGAAAGTCGACGGATAAATTTTTGAAACGAAGGGTTTGAAGAGATGAAGAGTCATTGTCTCATGTTCACCGGAGGAATTTCCTAGGTATAATGCTATAAAAATAAGAAATGTGACATTTTAGACGACTTAATTGAGTAAGAGTGAGAGTGAGGCGATGTGTATATATGTTAGAGTGAGTGGGGGTGGGGTTTTTAGGTTAGAGAGTGAGAAGCTCTTTATCTATATGATAAGTGCTTAGAATTTTTTTGGGCTATATTTGTTATAATTGGAGTAATATTTGTTGTTTATTAAAGTAATAATAATTTGGATGAATCAATTGAGAAATTTGGGTAACGTGAAATTTTGAGTATTTTTAGTCCTTTTTGTTGTTGTTTGTTTTAGGAAGAAATTCGGGTCCGTCCACTATGTAAAATTTTCAACCGCTACAGTTTTTTATGATTTTTTAAACTAAAACGGACACTTTTAGAGCAAAAAAACTACGACTCTTAATGAACTGAAGGTACACTACGGATCACTTAATCAATTCATCAATTTAAATCACATAATCTAATTTATGCATCGCGCCTTAAATCACAATGTACCAAACATTCATCTCTCTTCTTTCATGTACACAATAAATATATGATTCAAAATTAATGTATCTTACCTACATCCCATATCTAAGTCGATGCATCACAATTTACAAATGATACATTGTGATTCAAAATTGATGCATCGAGTTTCAAAAAGGGTATTTAAAAACGAACAAATTTCTATTTTTACCTTTCATCAAACAATATATGCACAGTAATACAAACACAAAAGTAAATTTATTTTGAATCATACACACAAACACAAAATGAAGAAGAAGAAAGAACAAGGTATGAAGAAGGAAGAGAATGTGAGGACATAAAATGTATTTTTATATGTTTATATTTTCAATAACGTACCAACGTTTTTTTATAGCTACTACATTATTACGAAATATCTGAAACTATTATCTCTATCAAATTTTGTCATTTAGAGGCACATGTCTATTATCAATTGTTGACTTAACGAATGACGAAGATAGTTGAATTTCATCCAATCTTCCTTTTCTGAATAAGGAAATACATCTAAATAAATTTATAATTACTTTTTCAAATTTATGTGATCTATTTTTAATTTTACTTTTTATTAATTTTTTTATTTTTTCATATTAAACCGGTTGCACGGAAGCATCACTAGTTAAAGAGATAAAAGTAGCTGTTTTTGAAGAATGAAGGATATATAAATTTATTAATTGGCTCTCAGGTTTGCTTCAGAGTATCGATCAAACATATGCAGTTTGATTCGTTTAAAACTTCACACACACTGTTCAATTTTTAAAAGAATGATCTCTCACTTGGACTCTTCATGGCTTTATATAACTCCATTAATTAAGTCTTACCATCACTAATAAATGTCCTAAGCTATAATTAACAATTACAGAAAATTAGAATATAGGATTGTACATACTAACGCCCTTGCTTTATGTTTTTTGTAATCATAATCCAAAATTAAAAAAATTATACAATTGTTTGTCTCTAAATAAGTATTTAAATAATTAAAAAAACCATTATGCATAACTTTTGGAGAAAAAAATAAAAATCCAAAGGTGTATGCAGGTACGGCCAAAAAAATCAGTTGTTCAACTCGGTTATTGAAAGTTGAAACGTGGTACATAACCTCGCATAAAAACTCGTGTCAACGACATTTCTTCCCCTTAAAAACTCGTTAGTTTTGTAACGGGAAAGTGACTAGGCGTTCTAGTTGACTGCCTTCGTGAACTGAGCGGGAGAGCTCATGTCAACGGCATTTCTTTCCGTCAAAAACAATTTTGTTATAAACTCTGTCCAATTTTGAAATTTCAAAATAAACCCTGATAATTTGGATATATATATATATATAATTCATCAAACAATTCACAATTTTCATTTGATCATCTTTTTTTCTTAGTTTGAACAGAATGAATAGAGGAGTTCGTTGTCATTATGGATGATAACTGTCATGCGAACATCATGAACATATCAAAATCCAGGAAGAAGGTTTTAGGTTGTGAAAGATATAAAGTAAGTAATTTATTTTATGTGATTAATTAACTAATTAATTTTGTGAATTGTTAAAATCATGTATTCATTATGTTAAAACTAAGGCTCCATTTGTTTCACGGAAAATGATTTTCAAAAAATGATTTCTGGAAAATGAAAAGATTTCATTTTCAGGAGTTTGATAAATATTTTGAAAATATACCAAAAAACATTTTCGGGTGTTTGACAAACGCACGAAAAATATTACGGAAAACAAAATATAAAAAATATATTATAATATTAATACACATATTGAATATAAAATAGTGTTGAACTTTAAGTTTTTTTTCTTTAAATAACTCGTTATTTATCATTAATGGTGTCAAATCAATAAAGCCCATCTTTTTCAATCTCACAAATACAAATTAAATTTTTGATAATTGATATGAAAAAACAATTAAAAATGAAATGTATAATGTTTGGGACGTCCTTAAATAATATAGTGGACATTAATTTTAAGGCGTAGTGAATATTTATTAAAATTACAACTTATAAATAATGTGCACAAACTTCATTTATATTTCTAAGCAATTTATTTGTTGAGTGAAATATTATGCGTGTATGTAAATATGCGTAATTATGGAAGGGGGCGGAAGGGTACTCGAACATTCAGAAAAATGACTTACGGAAAACAAATATGTAAGTCATTTTCCGGAACAGAAGGTTTCATTTTCAATTGGCTCGGAAAAACTTTTACGTTGATTACATTTTCCTAAGATTACCAAATACCTGAAAAATGAAGAAAACGTTCTCCATAAGTCATTTTCCTAAAAATAAACGGAGCCTAAGAAAAAATATATGATCCAAAGAAAATTGTGAATTGTTGAATGAATTATATATATATATATATATATATATATATATATATATATATATATATATATATATATATATATATATATATATATATATATATATATATATATATATATATATATATATATATCCAAACTGTCATGATTCATTTTGAAATTTTAAAATTTGTATGAGGTTTGTATTGCAATCAAATTAGAGAAAATCTGATCAAAAAATGGGTTGTTCTGGAATTTCAAAATAGGTCAGAGTTTATAACAAAATTGTTTTTATCGGGAAAAATGATGTGGACATGAGCTCTCCCACCCTGTTCACGTAGGCAGCCAACTAGGATTCCCTGTCACCTTCCCGTTACAAAACTAATGAGTTTTTTAACGGAAGGTTTTAATTGAAAAAAATAAGTTAGGTTGAGGTTTTACAAGCAAAAAAATAATAACACATGGTTAAAAACGAAAAAAAATAGGTAAGGTTTTTTATGCAATTAATCTTAAAAAAAAAAAATACGGGTTTGTTCACTTTTCAAATTACATCCCTTTTTTTAACCGAAAAAGGGTCTTTTGCAACTCCAAAATTGGCAACTCTCTAGGATAATTTCTTCTTTTATCCATTGCGATGAATGGAAGGTTTATTTTGTGTATCTTGATATATGATTTTGCGTATCGCGATGCAGTATATGTATTTTTTTGGTTAGGAAAACTATAAAGATGCAAAGCGGTTGAAAATTATGTAGAGACCGCTCGATTTTCTCCCTAAAATATTTACCACCACATATGGGCTACCTCCAATTGAGCCATATATCTTCGTATGAGGAAGAAAACTTGTGTATGTGATAATAAAATTAAAATGGATAAATTGTAGGTTGGTCTACTTTTTCAAATATCTGACCCCTTTAGTGTTTTTTTTTTTCAAATGCATAAGTTCACTTTTATTAATTTTTTTCTAACAATGCCCAATTTTCGTCTTTCCTCTTCTTGAGACCGACCACTCTGTCTCCATCTTCGTCTTCGGTTGAGAGAGAAGCATTGAACCAAAGAAGTCGACGAGAAAGAAGAATATGTACATCTCCCACTGTGGAGTGGATTGATGAATGTATCTACTTCATTTGTCATCTTGTTTTATGATATTATGAGTCTTTTTTAGTCTTCTGACTACACCGATGGGTCTTCTAGAGATTTCCAAAGCTATCATTAGTTTGCATGATTTTTTAGGAAGATTTATTGGTGGCAAGTTATGTGCCAAAGATTTCAAGCTTCTTCCCCTTACTCTATTGCTCTATAGTTGTTTATGCTAGAAAATTCTTTTATGAGGTTGAAGGAGAAAGAAAGATCTTTTTTTAATTAAAGTATGACATTTAATTGATTTCGATCCTTAGGAATTTATGGAGAAAAATGAAGGTGCGATTTGAAATAATATGAGGAAGTGCACAACTGTGATGTAATGCGAGGCTTTAATTCGTACTCTCCTAAGTCTCCTTTGCTTATTTGAATTCCAAGCATCCCGATGCATAATTGTTGTATCTTGATGCACAATTGATGGAGCAAAATATAAGAGAGCAAATAGATCATGATGCACAATTGTTACACCCCGATGCACAATTTCTATTTTTCAATGCACAAACTAGATTACTCATGAAGAAAATTCTGATGCACAATTTTGTATTTGTGATGCATAGTTTGGAATTAGAATATAAAAGTGGATCCTTGTGCACACTTTTTACTTTCCGATGCATAAATTGGATTACCGATGCACAAACTAAATTTCTAATGCAATGTGCTTAATCAAATTTTATTAAGGATATATTTATCATTTTGCTCAAAAAATGACCGGTTAAATAAAAGGGTGAAATTCTGGTCGGTCCTTTTTCCAAATGTCATTTTCGAAATAAATATTCCTATAATACCCAAAGTCAAAAAACGATGTAAATTTCTTCTTCTCCTTGTGTCTTCTTCTTCTTCTTCTTCATCGTCATTGAATTCGTTCGTTAGAAGAGGCAACAACACTGGCGGATACAACGAGAAGGGTTTGGGGGCAGTTGCCCCCACCTGGGTTTTCATTTTATAAGCAAATTTATTTATTTTTTAAATAATAATATGTCAAATTATACAAGTTGCCCCCACATGTTATCAAATTTTACAATTTACCCCCAGGTGAGTAAAAAAAATGTAACTCTCGTTCAATGTCGTTCTCTTTCCGAAAATTCCCCAATTCCCGTCTCCCTCTCCACTCTAATTTCCCAAATTTTACACCTCACCTGTTTTATTTCCTAAATTTGTTTAATATGACAATCTTGGTATGAAATGTTTATTTAATTAATATGAAATTATGGCATCTTAATTTGTTGAAGTAGTTGATTTATGTGTTTTTTTTTTTATTTTGTGTAGATTTCTAAATCGTGGTAGGAAATGTCTATTTCCAAATATGCTTCTATACAATGAATATTGTCAAGACAGATCTACGAAACCGAATTTGTGATCAATTTTTAAATGATTGTCTTGTATATTTTATTGAAAAAGATTTGCTTAAAAGAGTTACAAATGATGATGTTATTAAACGTTTTCAAAGTATGAAAATGTGTAGGGAAAATTATGATTTACAAACTTTATTAAATTTGTGCACCCGGTTGAGAAAATCTCTGCGTCCACCACTGTGCAACAAAAGTATGAAAAGGAAAGAGAGTTGAGTGGTGAAGAAGAACGGTTGTTATTACTAAGTGTTTCTTCATTACCCTAACTTTTCACTATTTTACTTATTCATATCATGTTGTTGGTGGTGGTGTTGTTGTTCTTCTTCATCATTGTGTTTGTGTGATTTAAAATAGATTTACTTATATGTTTTGTGTTGTTATGCATGTAAATTGTTCGATAAAATGTTTGAATAATTTTTTTTTGTTGGTTGACATATTTTTTAATCTGATTTATCAAATTTGAATCATAATGCATTATTTGTGAATCGTAATACATCGATTTGGATTTGGGACGCATGAAAGATGCATATACATTTGAATAATTTGTTGATTGTGTAGAGGAAAGAAGACAGATGAATGTCTGTTTCGTAATAATTTTTACATCAATTTTTGCATCGCGATACAAAATTGGACTTGATAAATAAAATTGGAGTATTAATTAAAATTAATTTTTGCATCACGATGCAAAATTAGACTTCGTAAATAAAATTGAATTACGTAATCTCTCTCTCTATATATATATATTTCTCCCTCCAAAATCATACTTTTGAATTTTTGACTTTTGAGTTATCATTTCACTCTTTCTCTCTCCTATCTTCTCTCTTTAGATTGTATTTCTCTTTCTCTCCCCCGTCTTCTCCATATTTTATCTATCATCACCACCATTTCCTCTCTTTTAATTATGTTTAAACATTTTTCTCTCTTTAAACAAAAAAATAGTAACTAAAACCAAAATAATTGTTCCGGAGTCAATAAAACAAAAATATAAAAGGTTAGTAAAATAAAAATAATTTATGGAACAAGTCACTCTAAAAATATAAGTTCCAGAATCAACAAAGCAAAAATAATTTAATGCGAGGTTAGTAAAATAAAATAAAATAATTTACGGAACAAAAGTTTTAAAAAAATTCTTATATAAAAAAGTAAAA
Organism: Codonopsis lanceolata; assembly: GCA_013146195.2. Classification (NCBI taxonomy): domain Eukaryota; kingdom Viridiplantae; phylum Streptophyta; class Magnoliopsida; order Asterales; family Campanulaceae; genus Codonopsis; species Codonopsis lanceolata. The sequence goes on along the minus strand of CM028382.1, from coordinate 95,253,397 downwards.
AAAATATGTTAGTAAAATAAAAATATTTGATGGAATAAAAATAATAGTTACGGAGTCAATGAAACAAAAACAATTTAAACTGAGGTTACTAAAATAATTTCGTTATTTTTTATTTTAGCTTAGTTTTTTATCAGCAAATTATTTATTCATAAAATACAAATATAATTTAATAAAAGTAATCATTCAAAATGAAGAACTTATTTGAGTTCAGATTTTATTTGTAGGGCGGAAAAAATTCAAGTTTGTTCGAAGACATTAAGAGTTTTTGAATAGTATAAAGTGTTTAGGATTGTCAAGTCATAAATTGACACTTAAAATTGATGTTCTAGTAATGCTATTGAGAAACATTGACCATGCTGCAGGGTAGTGTAATGGAACAAAACTAAGCATCATAAATCTTGAGGTTCATATTATTGAAACAAATTTTTTGAAAGGAAGCAATGTTGGAGAAAAAGTTTTTATCCTAAAATTGTCATTAACTCCATCTGATGTAAAATTGTTTTTCATATTTCAAAGAAGACAATTATCATTGCTGGTATCATATATAATAACAATTAACAAGTGTCAAAGTCAATAATTACATGTAGCCGTAGGTCTCTTTTGGAAGAAAATAGATATTGATATGCGGTGAAAATAAAAAACCAACTAATAAGATAACAAATGTTGTGTATAAAGAATTTTTTTTAGAATCTATAATAATTAGTGATATACTTATGTGTAATTGTTAATAAACCGATTATTCTTATTTTATCTTTTAAAATATTTTATCCTCTTTATTTTGTTTATATACGATTTAGTTGACGTAGTTTAAATTAATGCATCGTGATACAAAATAGGATTAAGTAATTTAAATTAATTCATTTAAATTGATGCATCACATTATAAAAATTTATGCATCATGATGCATTTTTGTATGATGCATTAGGCTGATTGACTCATTAAAGATATTATAGTTATTTTGTCCTTAAAAATAACTTTTTATGATCGAAAAGAAGAACACGAAAATAGAGTTATTTCAAAAAGAAGAACCGGTCCAGTTGTGTCACTAATAAAATTGGGTAGGGGCCAAGTAATTTTGACGAACTGTACGCAAGGTCGCCGACAACATGTGCGTGCTCTCTCTGTCTCAGACATTTACTATACCTCCACTTTCGGCTTATACTTCAATGGGCCTGTGGGCTGCATCTTGGATCCCTGTCCACTGTTTGGAATTATTTAAGGAACAGACAAATTGAACTGTGGCTCTAAAGTACCACACGACACGTGGATACTAGGATCTTAAATGGACCTTTAAACACATGTGCCATATGCCACAAGGGAGGGTAGGTTTGTAGTGATTTCAAAACCTAACTCAGCTAAGAAAGAATATATATATATAAAATATATTGCAGAAGTATTTTAGAATCGAAATAAATCAATTGAATTGGACCAAATATTTTGATTTGGTCATGAATCTAAATTTTTATAGAATCGGGTTGAACCAACCAAATAGATTAGTTTTTATATATACTTAAATATATATATATATATATATATATATAAATTTATAACCCTAACCCAAACTCCCGTATAAAATGTGATTTTTTATTTTGCCATAAAAAAGAAAGAGTTTTAGTTTTTACTCACTTTGTAATTTTATTTCCACCGGATTGTTTTGTTATAAACATATTATTCCGTCATTTTGAATTGTTGAATGTTCTATTATTGATTGTTTTTAATATTTTTATGAAGTTTAAGATTTTATTATTTGTATTCAATAGTTAAAAAATAAAAACAGTAGTATTCGTCCGGACCTGGTTCTCGTACATTTTGGATTGGTTCTGGACCGGACCAAAGTATTGGTTCTCATACATATTATTTAGTTGGTTCTTGTTCTAATTTTTTTGAAAATCGGACTATTGATCTGGTTCCAATTTTCTCATTTTTAGCGAAAAACTAGACCGAATCGAACCAAACTCAGCCCTATGAATATATAATTGCATATATGATTTTAACACATCCCAATATAATAATTTCCAGCCTAAATCATCTTGTCAAATATGGAAAGTAATCTTTCTATAATAAATAGTTGTCACTATCTTGAAAATATGCTTCTTTTTTTAAAATATGAAAAGTTGTCTCCGCATTGGAATGTGCAATTAGTTGGAATATGAAAAGAAGTAATCAATACAACACATGAACACATGTATTTGAACTGTTGAACATATAGAACTTAAACATCTCATTTTTTACTGCACTTATATTACAAATTGCGTTAAACATCCAAATATTTAACTTTGAAATCCGGATAATGCATACAATAGAAATGGTAAAGTCCATCCTAAATCCACCCAATTTTAGCAGTTAAGAATCATTCGCATATAGCCTTTAATTTTGTTTTTAATTTGTTTTCATTTTGCTTGAATATAATTTAATTACAAAAGATACGTCTGTGTGTTCAACGCACCGGTAAAATACTAGTTTTGTTAAAAGGAAATCAAAATGATTGGGGCTAACCACACCCCAATTTTCTATCTCTTCACCCCTTATATTACATTGAGTTCAATGCAATATAAGAGATGAAGAGATAGAAAATTAGGGTGAGATTAGCGTCACTCAATCAAAATTTAGGCGCAAAGAATTATGCTAAAGTATTTGGATTTGGTTTATACAAGAGTCAATATTATAATGAATATCTTTCTCAAGTTGATTTTGAGGTTAGTTTTTAAACTTTAAATATTCGTTTTGTAATTACTAAAGATAAAAATAAGTGATAAAAGAGAGACTCGGATGGGCCAAAGAGATAAAGTAAAAAAATTAGAAACCAAGGTCCTGAGGTTTCCATCTTTGTGCAAGTTTTCAAAACTTTGTTTTTGGCTTTTTTACTGTCTTATTTTTGGCCTTACTAATTTTTGTTTCTCTCTTACTTTTTTTCAAACATTATCAAAAGAAAATTAAAAATTAAAAAAAAAACATGCTAAACACACTCTATAAGGATTACATCGAGCAGGAATCATGCTTGCAGATAAGGCAAAAGCAACCACAGTCAGAAACCAGACTTATCGATACTAAGTGGTCAGGGAAGTCATATACAAACGATATAAGGTCGGACATATGCTTCGTTGCATTTCCCTGAAGTTAAGTCAAGGATTCATGTACGAAGTACACGAAGGAGATTGTGGCGGTCATCTAGGAGGAAGAACCCTAGCAGACAAAGTCTTATTCGCAGGTTATTACAAGATCACTCTTAGAAAGGATGCAGCCAAGTACGTTCAATAATGTGATAAGTGTAGACACTGACATACCAAGGCTACCTTTAACCAAGCAGGCTTCAGTGGTCGCTGCCTGGTCGTTTGACATGTGGGGGATTGATTTGGTTTGACCAATTCCCCTTGCGAAATCCCAATTCAAATATGCAAAAGTTGCCATTGACTACTTCACAAAATGGATTGAGGCCAAGCCACTAGATACCATCTCCGAGGAAAATGTCATCAAGTTTGTACACGACTTCATTTGGTGCTGATTTGGGCTCCCGTGGCCAATCATTTCCGATCATGACACTCAGTTCTCGAACAAATTCACAGCAGCGTGTGCGCGCTTGGGAGTTAAACACTGCCAGTCATCGGTAGCATACCCGCAGGGCAATGGCCAGATTGAAGCAGCGAACAAACAGGTCTTGCACGCACTCAAGCGAAATCTGGACGATCGAGAAGGAAAGTGGGCAGACGAGTTACCAGAGACTTTGTGGGCGGTCAGAACCACTGTCCGAGGATCCACAGAAGAAACTCCTTTCATGATTACCTACGGCTCGGAGGCCATGATCCAAGTAGAGATGGAATTGCCGAGTTACAGAGTTGCTCACTTCAGCGAACAGAATAACGAGATAGCCCAAGCAATCGAGCTTGACTTACTCAAAGAAAAAGACGAGATGCGTGCATGAGGATGATTAATTACAAGTAGCGGGCAAAGGCCCATCGCGACAAAAGGGTCTGAGGAAGATCCTTCATGGTCGGAGACTTGGTGCTAAGAAAGATTGAAGTGACTGATAGTCGGGCAGAAATGAGTAAGCTATCACCCAACTGGGAAGGACCTTTTCAGATGACGGGTATTGTCCGGGAAGGAACTTACACGCTGCGGACACGGGAGGGTAAAGACTTGAAGCATCCCTCGCACGCAGACAATTTAATAAAGTACTACCACTGAGTAGAATCTTAGATACTAAACGGGTAAGACCCTCGGTTCTGTTAGGGGTCACTTTACTATACAGATGAATAAAACGAGCAGCTTTTCCTCTCAGATTTGACTACAACAATTTCAGTTTCATATGCAAAACTCTCAAGGGATTGTCTGGTAGCTTTACTGGCAAGTCGAGCAACCAGGGTCATGCCCGGCCAACAATCCTCGATACCTAGATAATAATTGGACAAGTCTTGTCTTCCAAGTGAGCAAGACAGGGCCTTGTCCGGTCTATTTATGTCTTAGATACCTACAAGACAGTAGAGTCCATGCCCATAAAATAGCGGCTAACTACCTTGGATTCCTAGTGACTAAGTAGTACTATTGGTTGTCTATTTCACTACCTAGGTGATACACTTGCAACAACTTCGATGTACAAACATCGAACATGGCCAAGCCCGGTTAGTCGGTCGCCGAAAAGAGTAGGGCCCTACCCGTTAGGTAATCATTTAGATGCTCGCAACATGTGATAAGGGACATGCCCGCTAAAGCCATGGCCAGTTCCAAGCATCCTACCCGGGTAAGAACCACTTTTACCTGGGCAATAAACTTTTTGAATGGTTTGATTGCCGAACTACTACTTTTTAAGTTATGTTATTTTGCACAAGTATGCATTCTCGGTCTGTTATGTTCGTTTCTATTGTTATGCTCGCTGAAACAGCACATGTATGCATGTAGTTACTAATCACTCACAGGAAAAATGCAAGTAAAGAAACAACATTGATCAGAACAAAACAAAATTCTCGTTAAAGCTTGGAATTACATCATGAAGGACACGCTTTAGGCACGCATGCCGAACAGAAAAATCTAAAAGCTAAGTTGTGTCCGGAGGATGAAAAGTTGAGGTAGCAGCAACTTCGACATCAGGGGTCGAGGCTTTTATTTCCATCTGCAGTTGGGTGGAGGTCTGTTCGATCCGGGCTTGCTTCTCCGCACACTTGGCCTCGATCAGACTATAGACATTAACAGCCAACGGGGTGGGAGGAATCCATGGCTTCAAGCCATCATCAATATCATCCTGACCTAAGACCTCTAGCTCGCCCTAGGTGTGAGGAACCAGATTGTGGAACTTCCGGGCCTCCAAGCTATAAGGGTCGAGCAGAGCCTAATTCCCCATTGTTTGCATGTCCACCCCACCATGGCCAGCAAGCATACCCAAGATATGATGGGTTCCCCCTGCATAGTACGGAAGGATTTCCTTGCACACACGGGAGTTATACTCAGGAGAAACCAAGAAATTTTCCACCGCCTTCTTCTCAGCCCCAGCTAGCTTCTCGAAGAACTCAGCCATAGCCGCATCATCTTTGGCCGCATGGGCCTTTAAAGTATCCCGCTCTCGTTGCAGCTGTGTCTGTTGCGCGGTTAAAGCTTCTTCAACGGCTTGGGACTTCTTCTGTTGGTCCACTACCACATTCCTCTCCTCGGTCAGAGCCAGATTCTCCGCCTCGAGCTTTTTCACTGAAACCTCGCTCTCTTTCAGCGACTTCCCAATAGGGGAGAGCTACTCTCCCTTACGCTTCAACGAGCCCATCAGATTGTCCTTCTCGGACTCAAGCTTCTTAAGGGCTTCCCTCTCATCGGAGTATCGATCATGAAGGTTTGTACAGAAAGAAGCAATATAGAAAACAAATAAAGCAAAATTCAAAAGAAATCCGAGCATGACATGGCTGACTGTGTCTCTATCGTGCATAATACTATCGTGCAGAGTCCGCTTCACAATGCCCTTACCGACCAACCCTGCTGGGCTCCTGCGGACAGCCAAATCAATGCCCGCGAGCGTAGGGATAGCAACAGAGAGCTCATTCATAATGGCCCTCACCGCAGCAACGGTAATGGGCATCTCGAAGTCAGGTCATTGTCATGAATGTTGTCTGTAGTGGCTGGAAGAATGGCAGAGGCACGTTTAACACCCGCATCACAGGAGCGAGTAGATCGGTCTGCAGGGGAAGGCAAATCTCTTTTCCTTTTACTCGTTGCCTTGGCATCCTTGGCATCCTTGGCAGTGGGCTCGCCAGTATTGCCTTAGGAAGGACGGGCTAAAGCCTCAGCTTTCTTCACCGGGCTTGAACCTTTGTACTGGATGGTTTGTTTCTTGGCCGGAGGTCCAAACGGGACCTTAGAAAGATTTTGGGGCGCTTGTCTACTTAGTTGAGCAACGACTCTCTTGTTCTTCTAGCCGCTGAATCTACCTGGGAATCAACATAGTTGCAAAGAGAGCAGAACAATATTAGTGTAACTGAGAACAAATCTAACATACATATACGTGAAAGCAGAAAAAGGATAAGGTGACCACCAGCAGGCAGCAGCGCCTTCCAGCACGATCCGACAGTCACGACCAAGTCTACGACAATCTGGGCACTCCTCTTTGAACCTTTGCCCGTGGCAGTTCCCTCAGTAAGGATGATTAATCTCAGGTTCGATGGCCAGTAGGGGCTCCACCCCGGGCAATTCTCATTTCTGAGTGCAAGATCCCGGCCAAACGCAGATTCCTCAGATTACATACAAGCTCTTTCCAATCGAGCAAGTATTCTTGGTCGACCCGCTTGTCATTTTTCTCTCAGACACCAAGGGCATCTTTCAATGCCTTCATTTGAACTCCCTCTCCAGAGCTAAAATCCCGCTTGGAAGCTTTGGGGACCTTCACCGCGTCGATCTCTGTTGGCCTAATCGGCCAGCCTACGTGGGAGTAAATTATAATGGCCCTCTTTTCCTAGGCCCCAACCTTGCACGAGACATCGCTCAAAGTTCTCAAAAAGATAAAATTCGATTTAACCCCAATTTAACCAGCGGTACTTGGGCTAAAAATAAAGAGCTTACGGAGGAGGTTCATGTCTGGCTTAAAATCCAGCAGGCAGCAGGCCACGGTGTAACTATGTAAGCCATTACTGCCCGAACAGTGTTCAGCATCAGATCATAAGGCATGGTTTTCGTCTCGCGCAGGAATTTAAGGAAGAAGAGGTCCAACTCGGAAGAAGTCGGCAAAAAACAACAATCCATCACCAAGCTCACAAGATAACTCGACGTCAGTGGGCAGCTTCATTTTACTCACCCTATAATCATTAGGGTTCACACCCGAGGTGAACCAGGCAGTGACCTTGACCTTGGTGTCCAAAGAAGCCCAGTGAGCGGCATATTGGCTCTTGTCAGCATCCACGAGCCAACCAGGCACGGTGGCCGAGGAGGTAGCCTCACATCTTGTCCTGCCAAGGTTCTTCTTTCTTTAGGCCAATGGGATATCAAAGCTCGCCTCCCCGGAGTTGGAGGCCTCACCGGAAGCATCCTTTGTTCAAGTGTAGACCGCACTACTTCGTCACTGCCTTGTTCTACCGCGAGCTCCTCCCCCTTAGCCAGCTGTTTAGGGCCATGCCCATCAGCGGCCATACTACCCTGTGCTACTTCCTATTCAGACGAGTTGTGCCCACTGGAGGAATCAGCAATCTCAACTACAGGAATGCGAGCACGTCCACTAGTGGTCTCCCCGGTCACCGACTCAGCGTCACCATCCATCTCCACATATTTAAAAGGAGTCTTCTCGCTACTCAATAGATCATCATGCCCGTCGTAACTGAAAGCCTCTTTCTCACTCCCTGTAGACTCATCGCGCAACCTCATCGGGGAAGACATGTCTACAAAGAGATCGAGGAAAGAAAGGTCAGAATCTGCCCAAAACGACAAACAATTCATAAGGAATAAAATTCTAAGTCTAGGTACACCAAGGGGCCATGCCCGCCAAGCGAGAAAGACGCTTTGGGCATTTTTCCTCGATCTCTACCTAAGATTTGATTCTAACCTATGAATCCTACCCAGAAAATACATGAAGGAAGAAGAAGAAACCCATAAATGCATGAAGGTTTCAACACAGAAAATGAAGAACAATGCAAAAAAAGGTAAAGAATTAAAGACTTACTATCAAGATTGAGTTGGTTCTTAACAAGCTCCTTTGAGACAAGAAACGGTGAAAAAATTGGTATCAGTGATCCTTAAAATGACATACTTTTATTCTATACTTTAAGGATTTGCTATTCCTTCTTGCCAAAATATACTTTTAGTATACAAAAACTCTTATGCAAGAAAGGAATCGGAAACGTTTTAGATTTTGCTCAAAGAACATTTATATCTCATGAATGATCTAAAAATGTTTTTCTATCGCTTTCAGTACATTGATTTATCGAGTCTGTAATATAGCAATAGGAAACTATACATAAGTCATCGCTTGTAAAATCAACAAAGGACATGTCTTGAGATAAAATGACTATTCATGTATATGTCATTGAGTAATGGTTCCAAGCAAATAGGAGGAGATTGTTGGAATATTGACAAGTGTCAAATCGTCAAAATTAATTTTCCTCCTTCTTTAATAACGAGTATAAAGTAAGTCGGGATCGTATCCACGGGGAACGTTGTACTTATTTCTTTTTAGAATTTTATTAGTAAATAAAAGAACACAAATTTTGATTTTAAATTAACTAAGAATAAACTTACAGACTAATCAATTGAAAATAAATGACTGTAATTAAACTAACAGATTAACACTTAATTTAATTCAATAAAATAAAATCCAGCCAATGAACCAATTTTCATCTTGCATTTTACTTCTGATCATAGATGCAAATATCTTGTTAAATTACAAATAAACCGGTTATAAGTGTCGACAAACGTCTAATACTCAATCTCTCCTTACCGTATTGATAATCAAGAGACGCTCATTAATTATCGTCTAACCGAATTACAACCTCCGAGACACTCGTAAGATTTAATAACCCGGTTGCATTAAGAAGAGAGAGACCCGATTCAAAGCCATGAATATTGAAGCAATAACATGTAACTAAGATTATCCGTTCTCGTAATACGGTCCGATTATGCTTGTGATGCCTAAAAGGTGTATTACTCGCCACTTTGTTAAAACCGAGGACAATTACGGATCAACAGCGTTAACTAGCTATAGACTATTATGTTAATTAATATTCTGGCCATAAACATTAATTAGACACAATAATCTTTCAACGTGCTAAACGGAGAACGAATAAATATTTATAACAAAACAAGAATTAATTATATTAGATCTCACAGAAGTAAAATGCTAGAGAGTTAATTGTTCATTGACTGAAATAGAGAAGTTAGCTACTAAACATGATTAAAACAACTTACAAAAATAACAAGAGTTTATGTTCCCAGCAAGTTAAGAACTTAAAAGAGGATTACAAGTTTCTCACACTTCTCTCCTAGCAATTGTTAGTGACTATTCTCTCTCAAAGTTACTGCCTGATTCTCTCCCTTTTTCTTCCACGAATCATCCTCTGATCTGGACACTTTACAGCTTTAATACCACTCTTCTTTCCCACTAAAGCCACTACTTGGTAGTTTTAAAACTACCAATAACTTCCTAAAACCACCCAAAACTTCCAAATCAGTTTTTCCTTTAATAAATAAATAGAATTAGGAAGAAATAATGCCTTTCCTAATCGCCAACAGATCTGGCTGAAAATTCAAAGAACTTGACAACTTTCAAATTTGAACAAAGACATGCCCACGTGACATCACGAACTTCCATTTGCTTGCAATCCAACATTTTTTAAAGCTTCCCTCTGTTGCAGCTCCCTTCACACCTACAAAAATAAACCAGCACAAAACCAACCAAAAGTGTAATATTTACTCTAAAATAAATCATAAAATCGGCTAATTCTATCACACTTTCGTGCTCCCATCAAATATGCCTGTCGATGAACAACTTATTCCTTTGCATATTCTGAACACTTTAATTTGCTTGTTCTCATTGTTGTGTGTCATAACAAGTGACTAAAAGAGCTATGTACCGATTAGTGTGGCAACTTGTTTGATATCACATAGGTCTTAGACTATGAGAGTCCTTATCTAGTCCTACTCTTTCATGATGATCAGCAGACTAGCGATTCCAGTACACCAGCACCAGCAAACTTGCTAATGCGTGAAAAATATCCTGAAGACTCGTCACCATCAGACATTCTATGAACCAGCAGTCCTATCTACTGGAAGACACAACTTTTATAAATGAACATCATACCAGTAGACTTAGCTCTGCACGTGCTACATAGAGAAAAGATTATAGATGTTCAGATACGACAAAGTGTTCAAGCCTCAAAAGTCATTCAAACTTTAAAAAGCCTGACATCTCAAATTCTACAAGATATCCTATCTCTACATTTGGTTTGGAAATTCAACAGAATCTATTTTATTGGACAGACCATCTGTCAGTGTACTACGCATCACACTTACTTTTCAGAGACATATCAATTCAGTCTGATAGGCAACTATTCAAGATCTACAGAGCAAAACCTTTATCCAATAGTCTTTAATGTCAACACTGTTCCAACGGATAGAAGTTCACTCAACATATAGTCTTTAATGTCAGACACATGCCTATAAAAGAAAAAAAAAACCTCTTATCCCCTAAAAAAATAAATATAGAGATCAAAGCATGATCGAGCTGATCGACAAGGCTGTGAGATCTACAAAGTAAATCGCCTTTAACAACGATTCTTTTAGATCTTCACAAGAGATCACAGTGAAAGAACCCAGACCTTAGCAAAACACTTTATATGGATTGCTAGGAAGAAAAGGGAAAATGAGAAGAGAGAGATCAGAAAATCACAAGACAGAGATCAGTGTCTTGATCAAGAACTTACTTCTTGATTTGAGTTCTTCAACCTCCTTCGAAGATCTCAGTCTCTACCAAAGCTTCAAAGACTTTATACTTAAGCTAGAGGCAAAGCACTTCAAATCCGTTGAAGATAGATCTTGAAAGATGCCCAAGGAAGATGAAGAGATGTCTGTCTGCATTGCATTCATACCTCTAGACTTGTATTCTATTGCAAGTGATGTTGGTTATGCAATCATAGATAAGGAGTCAAGTGCTCTGCACTTAGTCGCTCAGATATCTTACATCTGAGTGACCCTAAAAATTGTCTTCTCATGTCTATCACTCGTTGTCGTCTCCTACTACTACCTATGCTCAGGAATTTCTGTAATGAATTCTTGAGTAGGGATTTAAGTTATAGACCAAAAGGGTAGATAATTTAAAAAATGAATCTAGGTTGATGTATTAATTATATTTGTTTTATAGCAAACCTCTACTGAATTTTAATATAATATATTTATCAAACTCAGCCATGATTTACCTATTAGCTTTTACAAACTGTTTTACTTCTCTAAAAGTTATCCTCTCTTGACTTCCTAAACCTGCATTTGGAGAAGGATTAAGTGTGTTGTTATTCTGAACATATATTCGTGTACAGCTAGCTTAAGACTTCTTAGATAAGTCTAAGTCTTACTATTTCCGTTGCTAAAACTCTTTATACTGGCTTTCGATTTATTAGCAGTCTGCAAGCAGAGATTATTACTCTGCTTAGAGCAAGTTTGTTGTTCTGTGTTAACAGCAGACATGCTTCCTCTGCAGATTGCTTATGCCTTAAATATGCTCTTTATGAATATCAAAAGATTTTTTTAAATTGGCATAATAGGCTATTCACCCCTCTAGCCTACTTGAGCATACTTGTGGACCAACACTGAGGAGTGGGTGCATAAGAGTTATTTGTTGAAAACCTAGGCTAAGATATATGAGCATAATATTAATCCAATTAATGGTATTGACATGTGGGCACATCAAGATGGATATGCTATCACTGCTCCTATCCTATATAAGCAACCTGGCAAACCAAAAAAATATGAGGAGAAGAGAGCCTGATGAGAGGCCAAAATCACATTCCATTTCAACTAAGTTGGGAAGAAGGCAGGTAGTGTTGAGATGCATTAGGTATGGAAATGTTGGGCATAATATTATAAGATGTACAAAGGAAGGAGGGATTGGTTCCCAACCAAAGCCAACAAAGAGAAAGAACACTAAAGGAAACCAACATGTGAAGAAGACTAATATGCTTTGAACCTGCTCATTTCTTTTATATGCTTTGATGTTTTTGGATGTTTTGGTGTTTAAACAAGGTGGATGCAAAAGGCAGAAAAACAAGAAACATGCTCAAAATGTTAGTGTGCCACAGCCTGCTCAACATGTGACTGTGTCACAGCCTGCTCAAAATGAAACACCAACAACTCTGCCACCAAGACCGAGCACCCAACCCCCACCACAAGAACAAACACAATCCTCTGTGTCAAGGCCTCTAAGTTTTAGGAGGGGAGGAAAGAATGTAATCTTACGATCAAGCTTGAATGAGTGGTTTTCACAAAGAGCAGCGAAATAGAATCTCAATATTTGGTCCATATGGTTGAGGCTGAGAATGTCAATATTTTTATATGGGTGGGAATTTGACTTTTTGTATATGGTTGGGAAATTGTCTTTTTGTATATGCCCAACCCAACAATAGTGTTTTGGATGCCTATTTGGGGACAAATGTGCAATGACAATCATATGACTTTATGAACATAAACCAAGTGGATTGCAATGATAATGATATGGTTTTGGATGCCTTTTGTCTATGTTCATTTTACTATGTTTTTTTTTCTTTTTGCTTAATGACTTTTTTTTGTTCCTTTTGATATGGTTTGATTTGAGATTGTCGTACCTCTATTTTTTGCAATGGTTTAAGTACAAGCATCTCTGTTTGCAATGGTTTAGGTACAAGTAAATTTTCAGTGCTCTTTTGATATGGTTTTGCAACAAATTGTCACAGCTCTATTTTTTGCAATGGTTTAGGTACAAGTAGCTATGTTTGCAAGGGTTTAGGTACAAGCAAAATTTAAGTGCTCTTTTGATATGGTTTTGATTACACAATTGATTAAACAAATTGAACAAATTTTCAGTGCTCTGTTTTCTTTTATGCAAGCAGCTATGTTTTATTTGTGCTGATAGGAGCAACTAGTTACAATAACCATCTCATTTATTTCATTGTTTTGTCTAAGTAGGAAAACAATAGTCAACAATTTGATTACACATATTGATAAAAAACAAGTTAGAAACTTCTTCATAAAACAAGTTGCTATTGCAACAAATTGATTACACAGATCTTTAAAACAATTCCAACATTTCCAAAAATTTAAGGGCTAGTACTATTGTTACATACAATCATTACACTTAATCAACCTAATGCATAACTAGTCAACATTCCCTTCAATTTTTAGAACCACCATCTACATCATGTCCAACCCAAGCCAGTAGGACAATAGCAAATACAATCCAAGAAATACTGAGAGCTATCCACAACAATATCTCCCTCCAACTTCTCCTTTCAGCTGTCCTTAATCCTCAAAGCAGGCCATGGATAATATTTTTTGATCTCACACACATGGGTGGATCAAACCACCTGAAATACCCATAATTCGCACCCTACAACCATGACAATTACAAAATCAAAAATAATCATAATAATAGAAGGGGTAGAAATACGACTCATAGAGAAAAGAGGAAAAATTATGAATAATCGGGTTTGTTAGGATATGAAACATATGAAATCTAGACATATGTACTCACCTTGCTCTTTGCACATGTGAGAAACCTTCTTCCTATATTTGCCTCAATCCACGATGTCTTCATCACAATCGATCTCCCACAATGACATCAATCTGCCATGGAACTCTCTTTCTTTCACTTCCCTCTCTCTTTCTCCTGCCAGTGTTAGACTTAGGGCTTTATTGGGGAAACCGGGAAATAATGGGCAACTTCGCACCAAGCAGGGGTAGTGAGAAATACCGCATTAGCCCTTGAGAAATTGCACATGAGAGACACATGACTGAATTAACGGTAAAGAACAAATGGTGTCCATCAAAAGGACTGCCTCTGTCAAAATTTAATAATAGTAGACCCAAAGTTGACAAAAAAAAATTTAAGGGACCATTACTGAGAACGGCCCATAGTCAAGGGACCAATAGTGTCATTAACCCTTTTTGAAAATCACAATGTTTTGACTTATGGAGTGAATAGAGGAGGCAAACATGGAGATGTTATTTCTCAGAACGCATGTGATGCATCTTATGATTCAGACAATGCACAAAATTTGAATCGTGGTGCATCAATTTGAAATTCCAATGCATCGCAATGTAATGAGGGGGTATCATCATCACAACAAAGTAAGTACAACAATTATGCAAGTTTGGAAAGTAAGGATGAGAGTGAAAATATTATGACATATGTCCTATTCATGCACGAAAGGATGTTTTAACAGTAGGTTGGGCATATCTTATGCTAGTGCAGATTGGGCATGTAATGACCTGAGCCCGAAAGCCCAGTTGTTTACGTGTAGTCCACACACTAGCCCACTGAGCACGCATCACCTTGAGTCATCAGGCTCACCACAAGCCGACCCAAAAGTCCACGGATGATGTTGGTGCACAGATGTAATGTGTGACCACCTTATAAATCGAACACAATTCCCACACATACCCAATGTGGGATGGGGTATTACAATCTCCCACACTTAAATCCTTGACGTCCTCGTCAAGGCCGAATCGTTCTCCGGGCGATGCAAGATTTAAGAGGTGGCTCGTACGGGGATCAAGAGATGGCTCTCACCTTCTGCGGTGTAGCACTTTAGTCCGTACAACACTTTGTTCCCACATTTCCGACCGGGACCCGCTCTGATACCATTTGTAACGATCCAAGCCTGAAAGTCCGGTTCGTTACGTGTAGTCCACACACTGACCCACTGAGCATACATCACCTTGGGTCAACAGGCTCACCATAAGCCGACCCAAAAGTTCATGAATGATGTTGGTGCCCAGAGATAGTGTGTAATCACCTTATAAATCGAACCCAATTTAAACACCTACCCAATATGGGATGAGGTATTACAGGGTATATCTTATTGATGGTGTAGGACAAACAATTAAAGGTGGAATGAAAGATTTTCATATGCAACCTATAAAATATACGTTTAAAATTGGATTTAGGCGATGCATCACAATGTAGTGGAAATGACGATCACAATCACACGATTGAAGAGTACAATACAAAAAAAAATCCCGATGCATAGGTCATTTAACGCGATGCACATAATAAATCCCAATGCATAGGCTATTTACAAACGCGATGCATATGACATTCATCGCGATGCACAAATCGTATAATGCGTTCGAGACTGATACTTCGCAAGCGAGTTCAAATTCTTAATAGTATAGTCAATATTTCGTCACAAAAGTGTTTTTTACTGGTTTAAAAAAAGTATAGGGGAGCAAAGCACTTGGAAATCTTCAATCCCCTCGGGACTGACCTGAATTTCACTAATTATCAACCACTACAATATCCTATGTTTTTTTTAACCGAAAAAAAACACTTTTGAGATGAAAAGATGAATGAAAAACACGTGCAGGAGTCACTCAATCAAACAAAATCTTGCATCGATCGTAATACATAGTGTTCGAATTGGTACCAAGCGGGCAAGCGTGCATAAGTCTTAAATCCAATGTGGTGACTCAGTACTAAGCAAAGATTAGTCTCAAACCCAATGTAGTTTGGGGACCCTTAGTGAAAGATTAGTCTCATGCCAACAAAAACGAAAGAAGTAAAAGTTTTGTAAAACATAACCATCTATGCAGTTATACAATAGTCTCATGCCAACAAAAACGAAAGAAGTAAAAATCGTAAGTTTTGTAATTTGAAATTTTTTTTTAACTGTTATCATAATTAGCTTAGACGAATTATAGGTAAATATTAATTCATTTCAACATTATCTGCTTTATTTATTGATAAATTTACAAACTGGCACCGTGCCGATGGCACGGGCAAGAGTACTAGTGTATTTACAAAGTAACTCGTCTACTAAACCATTATCACTAACTATTTAATTAAATATCATCACTACAATACGTTTAGCTTGCTGTATGACTAATATACTTCGATGTTAACAAACCATTACACTGTCTCCCACAAGTGAAGAATACATAATCAGTAAATAACATGAGCATTACCTAAAGGATGCTAAAACAGCATAAATTTATATTGAAGCTACCATGTCAACCTCACGCATCCAAGACTTCATGGCCGAGGTTATCCTTGATAGGGAGAACTTTGTTGTCTCTTCTTTGTAGCAGACTGGATGGATGGGGTTCACTCTTTCCTTGCGAATGGGGATGCGGTTAAGGGATAAGTTACTGCAAGCTTGGGGCACATTGGTGCCTTTGTAAGCCTTACAGATGAAGGGTAAGAAGTTATAGTAGTCCTACAACAAGCAAAGTAGAATATTATAGTTTGCGCAAAGGGGATTTAAATGGGATATTTAAAATATCAGTGTTTTGTTAAAGAAACTTACATCATAAAGTGGTTGTCCATCTACGGTTACCCATGGCACATACGTATGAGGAGGTTGGAGGGCTTTTATTTCAGCTGCATATTTTAGCTCAAGCTGCAAAACGAGTATAGTTCAATCGGCCACAGAGGAAAGTTTCACAAAACAGAGAATCCATGGCAATATCAAGTGAAGAGGGTTCACCAAAAATTAGAAGAGGGTCGACCCGGCTAATAATAATATAACATATGTTTTTAAGGAAAACCTGGACAATTGGAATGAAATTATAGAAACCAATTGTTTCATTTTCTTTCTTTTGGAAAGAAGTAAGCCACACCACAATAAATAAACAATATTACAGCATTGGCAAGATTCTCGAATGTTAAATGTGAGGAAACTTGTCATTTTTATGGCAGTCACATTTATTTTATATCCTTACACCTTCCCAACCCAATTCAAGGAATTCCAAAACCAGTGTTCCTCAACCTTGTTCAACTTAAAGCTCCCGATGTGAGTAATTGGTGGGAAAAAAAAAAAAAAAGCCACTCAGATGATGCTCATTTGGTACTGGTCATGCCATACCATGCTCTCATTTGGTATTGGTCATTCCAGTCCATGCTATCTATGCTATCTGCATTCCCAAAGAATGATAATTGCACTAAAATGGCATCTCACTCTGGCATACCAAGCGAACACTATAAGGTTCTCATAAAAAGCTGTCCATTAATAATAGATGATAACAAATAACGTAGAAGAGAAAATCACCCATGCAACACCATTTTCAGTCACTTTCATGACACAGAAAGTCAACAACTACGCATAAAGAGGAGAAGTTGCAAGTCAGTAGCAAGTTCTAACAAACAGTGAAGATAACAAAACGATGTCTTAGATACTCTGATGATCACCTCCAAATGGTAAGGAAAGTCATGCATTCTTCTGATAGTAGCATTTCAATTACCGTAGCATATGCGAGATAAGCTTTGAAACATCACCTTATAAATGCATGAAGCTCAATTCGTAAATAATAGGAGAAAAATGACCTTTCTTCATTCAGTCAGAGGACTAGTTTTTGTTCGGTAAAGTCTTGTAAATTACAAAGCACAATAAATACATGACAGAATGTGGACAAACCAATAATAAAACTACATGAAGTTCAATAATACTTGAGGCGTTATTAAAACTTATTGATGCGTCCTTATATACACTGAAAAGAAAATCAAGCAAACAAAATCAAAATGGCTACACAGTCGGCCAAGAAATCAAACCTCATTTCCATATCCGCTCTTGTAGCAATCAAGAACAGGTTTTGAATCCAAATTCAGTTTCTCAAAACACGTCTCCCATTGGTCTTGCTTGTGCTCATAGATCAAACTTTCAACACAGTAAAGGAACGGAAAGTACTCACTCTGCATCAAAAAAAATATTCATATAGGCCATGGTCAAATGCAAACTCGTGGCGTTCACCTACAAGGCAATTCTTGCACTACGATTGATATTCTGCAACTAGAATCTAGCAATGAGAAAGTTCTACATCGAAAAAACCATAAACTTTGGAATCTTACAAGATCAGGCCATGCATCAATAGCACAGGCCTCAACAGTGTTCAGCAAGCATTCCCACGGGCCATGCTGCAACATCACAAAAGTAAAATCCCTCAGCCATTAAAACTTTTACATACATCTAACTCAAAAACCATGATTAATAGTCATGTTACGGGTATATATTTGGTGCTAGTACTACAATAAATCAACGTACTACTATTGACAATATAGATAGTAGTATATATAGAGTAAGAAATAACTACTACACGTTTTTTTATCTCGAACAGTTAAATTTAACTTAGCTTGGAGTAAGACCTGGCAAACGATGGCGTTGTTGTCACTGATCTTAGCATTGCCCCAAGGAGCCAGATGTCAATCAATCCATCATCGAAAATTTTAACCAGGTCATTGATGATGAATTCAGCACTGTAAGGGCAAAGGCTTTCGTAGTACAAAGCAACCAACACTTTGTCAGAAGATTCAAGGGCTAATGCAACAGAAGAAAGGGTTTGTATCGAAATAGTTGGGGAAAATGAAACGGAGAACAGGAGTAAAAGGAGGGACAGAATAAAGAAATTGGAAGAAGTCATCAGCATTTTGTGATGAAATTGGCAGCTTCGTGGAAGTATGGTATGGAGGAGATCAGATCATGAAAGAACTGTTAGTCACTTTTGCTCAAAAAATAACTAGAGTTAGTCACTTGGTCCAACCATTCAACGGCCAAATCGAATTTGGCCGTTTGCTTCGATTTTAATGGTTTAATCTCGATTCTAAAAATTTAGAAATTGGTTCATTTGTGATTTTTGCAATTAAACCGAACTACATACTCCACTTATTTATTATAAATATTATATAAATTCTACTAATGTTTTTGTTAATATTTTATTCATGTTCTTTTGCTTTTAAAAGCTCATCGATATTAATTAGAAATTAGACATTTTATTTGCCTTTCAATGTTATTTTATATGGCAAAACGCATCTTTAAGTTTAGAAAAGATTGTAATTAGTTCACTTAAACTTAAATTTTTTATAATGATCACTGTACTTAAGTTTAAGCTATGTTGCAAATATTTATAGGATGGACGATAAGTTCGGCCGTTAACTTATGACCTATATGCTCATCTTGTGACTTCTTCTTCATCAATTACAGTCTCCCGTACATAAAAATGAAACCCCATGCCCCGACCACGAAAACTAAAAATCAAATCTTTGACAAGTAAAGATTTGAGAGAGAGCACAGCTCAATTCGAGAGAGAGAGAGAGAGAGAGACCGTGAATCGCAATCGCAAATAAGTCTTGCAACTAGCAGGCTGCTGCAGCTAGGGTTTGTTTTTGCGATCTATCTCTCCCTTCACAGGTTAGTCATCTCTTGTACAACTACACATGGAGATGGGGCTGCATAATGAGCAGGAACCCACAAGCAATCACCTGCCGAAACCCATCTGGGTTTTTTTAGCAATCAATAACTGGCAATCTTGACTTCCAAATTGATGGGTTTGAGTAATGTTTCTCTCGCTCTCCTCTAAAACCCATCACATCTGGGGTTTTTTAGACCTCTTGGATTGTGAGGGGATTTTGACTTTGACCGGATGAGAAGAGAGGGGAAGGGAGGTAGGTTTCGGTTTTGTGGGGAAGAGGAAGTTGACGGGGAGGAGTACTTTGGAGAGAGAGGGGGGGAATGGTGGCGGGAGGAGGAGTTGGGTTGGGGTTTGGTCGTCGGGTTTTTCCTGAGATTAGGGATTAGGATCCATAATTTTGAAAAGAAAAAAAGAAATGGAGGTGTGGGGTGGGGGGTGGGGGGGGGGAAGCTTTGGATATGATGATAATGAAGATTAATTTTTGTTCCAGATGAAGCTGCTTTTGGGAGTCTGAGTTTTCCTCCTCTGGTTTTGTGTGTACCGTCGGTGTGAAAAGGCAGTAAGCGAATCAATGAATATATACTTGGAATTTTGTAGCAATCAAATACAAAACACACCAAAAAAATGAACTTCACCTCTTCTAATACAATTGAGGACAAACATGGTTGTGTAATTCTTAGAGTCCTAGCCTACGAATAAATAAAAACATCAAGTGATGGAAAAGCGAGGCCATAGAAAACCTTTTTTGTGTACGTTGAGAGTATGAATCTGAAATAAGTCCATTTTTATCCTCATAATTTTCATTTTTTTTAAACATAGTTTCATTATCCTTCCATTGAGAGTATGAATCTGAAATAAGTTCATTCTTATCCCCATAATAACTTAGCCTATGAATAGTGATAGTAACTCATAATTGAACACATGTTTAGATAGATTCATTTGCATCTTCCCTCCCCCTCCCTCCCTCTCTCTCTAACCTTTTTTACCCACCTCAAACTCCCCATAATTTTCATTTTCTTATAGTTTCATTATCCTTCGATTGAAACTTGAGAGTATGAATCTAAAATAAATAGATAGAACCAATGTTTAGATAGATTCATTCACATCTTCCCTCCCTCTCTCTCTCTCTAACCTTTTCTACCCACTTTTTTTCCATATTCCATACCATCCCAACCACCCCAACTTACACTCTGCTAAAAACACAGCAAAAGTAACACTCCAAAACAGAGTAGGAAAGAGAGATTGAATTTTGACGTGTTCATGGGGCATTAATGGGTGACTTCAAGATTGAAATTTATGAAGAGAAGAGGCCCCTCTGTTTTACTCTCCCTCCATCCTCTTGTTCATCTCGGCTCTTCTTGCTATCCTCAACACTTGTTTCTCCACCAACCCTTGTTTAGGTACTTGGCCTAATCCTTAAAACATATTTTTATCCTTCTTATTCTCTCTCTTAAAATTACATAAAATTCTGATTTTGGGTGCTTTTGAAAACATCATTTTAACCATTTGTTAGAGAAAGGGAAATCTGCAGAAGCCACTGCCACTGCAAATGAAAACAAACCCAACTACGTCTCTGTCTCTCTTCTCCCTCTTCATGTTATCTCTAAAATGTAGAAGGGGACAAAGTGAGTGTGTAAAATCGGAGGAAACCCATTACATAAAATCCATGTGAGTTTTTGTGAGAAATTGCGAGGTAGGGGCGGATTACAGAGTATTTTGTGAGAGAAACTTACATATTCCAGCTGAAAAGGGTGGCGAACTTAAAGATTCCAACCGAAAGAGAAACCTTTACAACGGCGGAGATGGCTTGATGAGGGCTCGAGAAGAATAACTCACTTACGGATTATTTAATTTGTGAGGTAGAAGGTGGGGGTTATAATTCAATGACGGATTATTTGGTTGACAAAGAGTGAAAAACTTACAGATTCCGGCAAAGGGCGGCGAACATAAAGATTCAGGCTGAAAAAGAAAGTTTACGGTGGCGGCTATGGCTTGATGAGGGTTCAAAAAGAAAAGGGAAACAGGAAGGAGAGAAAAAAAAATTGATAGAGAGTGGACCATGACAGGAGTTGGAGGAAGAATAGGGGGAAGAAGAATGGGGCATCGGGTCGAAGGAGTTGTAGAGAAAACCGTTGTTCGCACACTTGTGGATATTTTGATTTAATCCTGACCGGTAGTTGTCTTTAATAAAAGTAAATCCTTGTCAGTAGTTAGCTTTTACAAAATGAAGCGTGTGAGTGTGACCTGTATTATAATATAGATTAGAGAAGATGATGATGATGATGATGAAGATGTAACCAAAATAGGTATTTAATACTCCCTCCGTTCCAGACAAAGAATCTTCGTTTGAAAGTCAAACTTTTTAAGAAATTAACATTTTTAGTAGTCCATTAATAATAAAATGATATTTTAATTCCTTAATTTTTAATGTGAATCTTTAAGTGAAATATTCTAAAATGAAATAATGGACTCTTTGCTTATAACAGAAGGAGTATAAGTTAACGTTCAAACTTAACATCCATCTAAAAAATGGGTTAATTTGCAACACAATTCAAATAGAGTCATTACAAAAAATTTAAAGTTCAAGTGACTTTGCAATCTTTTATAATGTACAATAACCCAATGATGTGTTTTATCTATTTTATATAGGCAAAACACAACCTTTGGGCCACTGTACTTTTCAAAAAATTGCAATTAGGCTACTGAGACGTCAAAATTTTCGGGATGACCACTGTACCAGACTTATCTTGCACGTTAACCCCTTTTTTGGATGGACGTTAAGTTTGGACGTTAAGTTAGGTTAAATACCAATTTTTCCCTCATCATCATCATCACTGTCTTCTATAGACAAAGTAACCCAGATCTAGGTTTTAAAACTCAGATCTGGGTTTACAAAGTTTCCCCAATAATCATCACTTCTATCAGTTAAGCGTTGTGTAGCACCATGCCCCCACTGGTACCATTTGGTCGTTCCATTAACGTCGTCTGGCCGGTTTTAATGGCGGCACCCTCTATCTCTACCCTCAATCTTCGTATGCAAATTAACGGATGATTCCACTACAGTGACAATGTTGATGTCCTGGCCTCCATCACACCCCCACTGGCACCGTTGGGTCGTTCCATTGACGTCGTCTGGCCGGTTTTAATGGCGGCACCCTCTATCTCTACCCTCAATCTTCGTATGCAAATTAACGGATGATTCCACTACAGTGACAATGTTGATGTCCTGGCCTCCATCACCTAATCTATGTCTCGCTTTCACACCAATAATGGCTTTCTTCTGCAATGGTGGGTTATTGATTTGTGATTTCCTCATTATCGGAGCTCCCGTTTCTTTCA
Source organism: Codonopsis lanceolata (assembly GCA_013146195.2). Classification (NCBI taxonomy): domain Eukaryota; kingdom Viridiplantae; phylum Streptophyta; class Magnoliopsida; order Asterales; family Campanulaceae; genus Codonopsis; species Codonopsis lanceolata. The sequence continues at coordinate 95,230,738 of CM028382.1, read as the reverse complement.
CCAATTTCGAAACCTCAACTTCGAATAGGTAAGATCAAACCCTAGGGGTTTTGATACAGTTACAGTTAATTATTTTGCAATTAGAGTTTCAATCTCTATTGAATAACTAACATTAGGGATTTTTTGTTTCTACAAAAAGCCCCAAGTTTTCTGTATCTTTACTCATGTGAATTGATGGAAGTGATGATTATTGGGGAAACTTTGTAAACCCAGATCTGGGTTTTAAACCCAGATCGGGTTACTTTGTCTATAGAAGAGAGTGATGATGATGAAGACGAAAGCAAAATAGGAATTTAACCTAACTTAACGTCCATCCAAAAAAAAGGGTTAACATGCAAGATAAATCTGGTACAGTGGCCATCCCGAAAATTTTGACGTCCTCAGTGGCCTAATTGCAATTTTTTGAAAAGTACAGTGACCCAAAGATGTGTTTTGCGTTTTATATACTATATTTAACAAGCATTTATTATTGAATAGCATAAGAATGTTTAATCTAAGGTTCCGTTTGTTTCACGGAAAATCATTTCCAGAAAATGATTTATGGAAAATGATTTCCGGAAAATCAAAAGATTTCATTTTCAGGTGTTTGGTAAATCTTTTGAAAATATATCAGAAAACATTTACGGGTGTTTGGCAAACACACGGAAAATGTTACGGAAAACAATATATGAATAAATACAAAAATAGAAAATAGAAAATGAACAATGTTTAGGAAGTCCCTGAAAAATCAATAAGGACCATTTTTTTTTAATATCACAATTACAAATAAATTTTTTGATAATTGATATGAAAAAAAAACGTTTTAAAATAAAAAATAGACAATGTTTAGGATGTCACTAGAAAATGCTACGGAAAACTATATATGAATAAATACAAAAAAACATATTCTAATATTAATGCACATATTGAATATAAAATAGTGTTGAACTTTAAGTAATTTTTCTTTAGTAACCCTCAATTTATCATTAATGGTGTGAAATTAATGTCTATCTTTTTTTAATCTCACAATTACAAATAAAAAAATTGATAATTTATATGAAAAAAATGTTTTAAAATAGAAAATTGACAATGGTTAGGATGTCTCTAAATAATATAGTTGACACTAATTTTAGAACGTAGTACACATTTATTAAAATTAAAATTTATAAAGAGTGTGCACAAACTTTATTTATATTTCTAAACCATTTATTTGTTGAGTGAAATATTGTGTGTAAGTAAATATATGCAATTGTGAAAAGGGTTAGACGGTGCCCGAACATTTGAAAAATGACTTACGGAAAATGAATCGGTAAGTCATTTTCTGGAAAAGAAGCCTTCATTTTCCGTTGACTTGGAAAATCTTTCACGTTGACTGTATTTTCCTAATGTTACCAAACACCGGAAAATGAGGAAAACGTTTTCCGGAAGTCATTTTCCGTGAAACAAACGGAGCCTAATTAATAAAAAAATTATTTGAACCATAAAATTGAACCGGTTCGGTTTCGACCCTTATGGCTCATACGGCCATATTCAGTTTTAAAAAATGGAATCAATTAAAAGTGGTTTAATTCGTAATTTTGGCTCAAGCCCAACCATTTAAACCCTGTCAATCAATCAATTTACGTGTTGCCCTCACTGGCCCTTGAGAAGTTCTCCCGGATTTGTTGAGAAGGTTAAACACTTTCAATTGGTGGAGCTAACCCCCCAAAATCTACATGCTACACCTCATTTCTTGTATTGAAGTATTATACAAGAAGTATTGTACCTTATGCTATATAGTACAGGAAAATGGGTATAGAGAGTAGATTTTGGTGTGTAGTTAGCCCATCCTTTTCAATTTTACTAGCTCAACTCCATAGATTAGATATTTCACTTCAAATATTGAATTTAATTATTGACAGCCAGACTCCGAGCGCTACCTTTACAAGACTCCAGTTGGATTAGTGATACTAATATAGACTGACAAGTAGTAAATCGGATTAATTGAGAGCCTAATCCTTAAAATTGATACTCGAGCTTAGTAACTGAATGAGCTACTTCCGATTAGATCATTAGAGAGGGAAGGTGAAGTAGAGAGAGAGAGAGAGAGAGAGAGAGAGACCTGGCAAGTGATGGTGTTGTTGGATCGAATCTTAGCGTTGCCGTAGGGACTGAACTTGAGATCGACGATCGCATCAATCCCAGTATGAAACAGCTCCGGCAATAGATTCACGATGAAATTCGTGCAGTACGGGCACAAGGCTTCGTAGTACAAAGTTAACTTCACCTTCTCCCCATCATCCACAATTGAGGAGGACGAACGACCATAACTTGCAGACAAGGCAATAACCAAAAAAAGTACCGTTAGATTGGATCGGCGGCAACTTTCCATAGCTGAATTCGATGTGATTTCTATAATTCAGTTTGTCAATTACAATTTAGGAATCAGTTTGATTCTTTATAGTAAAACTGGTTGACAAAATGGCCTTGGGGTGTTGAGTATTTACATTGGTGTGCCATGACCATGAATGTTATCTTTCTGGCTGTGTATTTTATCCATAAATCCGACTATATGCATGTTGCTCAAAGTGTTGAATGTTTGACTATTGTGCCATTGGGATTGGTATTATTTCAGGGTATTTGTATTGTGTCGCTGTTGGATGCAGATTTTTCCTTGGAGAAATCGGTAAGCCCTTGTTTAAATCGGCTGATTAGAAATGTTGTCATCCAATATTTTGTTGATACATTAATTATTGAGTTGTCCTAAATACAACACAAAAAACAATAAATAACATATTTATTTAAAAGTTTAATTACTAATTAATTCTTTTATAAAAAAGAGTTACAATTAACGCTAAACTCTAATTACTAACTAGTTTTGTTAACTCGTGCATTAAATGCACGATTATTCTTCTTTTTCAATGAAATCGTATATAAACATAATAAAGAGAATAAAAAAACTTAAAGGATAAAATAAGAAAAATCGGTTTATTAACAAATACACATCAGTATATCAATAATCATTATAGATTATAAAAAATTTCCTTATATACAATATTTGTTGTTTTATTAGTTGATTTTTTATCTTCACCGCATATCAATATCTTCAAATTAAAATAATTTGTTACTCTATAAGTTGTGACATATAACTAACTGCCCATAGCTAAATATTGGTTTCTTTAAGAAGAGACCTAAATGCAATTATTGACTTTGACACTTGTTAATTGTCATTGCATATGATACCAACAATGAAACTTGCCTTCTCTGGAACATGAAAGTCATGCTTACATTAGATGGAGTTTTTTTCTTTTAAAGTTTTTTTTGTAGACTTTTACCTTAAGGGGCATGAGAAGTGATTAAATATGAGACCTCATATTTTGTAAAGTCTCAACTCTACCACTGGATCATCCCTTAGGGTCTACGTCGGATGGAGTTAATGACAATATTGGGATAAAAAACTTTTTCTTCAACATTCCTTCCTTTCAAAAAAATTTGTTTCGACAATGTGATCCCCAAGATTTATGATGATTAGTCTTGTTCCATTGCACAATGCAGTATAGTCAATGTTTCTCAATAGCATTACTGGAACAACACTTTTAAATGTCAATCCATGGTCTGGCAACCCCGAACACTTTATACTATTCAAAAACTTTGTAGAATGAATGTCTTCGAACAAATTTGAAATTTTTTTGCCCTACAAATAGAATCTGAACTCAAATGAGTTCTTCATTTTGAATGATTACTTTTATTAAATTATATTTGTATTTTACGAATAAAGGAATTTATGATAAGAAAATAAGCTAAAATCAAAATAACGAAATTATTTTTATCGTTAACTATTATTTTTGTTACATAAATTATTTTGATTTTACTAACTTCCATTATATTTTTGTTTTATTTTTAAGAATTAGTTTTACGAAATACTTTTGTTCCATAAACTATTTTTATTATTTTACTAACCTCAGTTTAAATTGTTTTTGTTTTATTGACTCTGTAACTATTATTTTTGTTCCATCAAGTATTTTTATTTTAGTAACGTATTTTTGTTTTACATAACTATTTTTAAGAATTTGTTTTAAACTTTTGTTCCGTAAACTATTTTTATAATTTTACTAACCTCAATTTAAATTATTTTTTATTTTATTGACTCCGTAACTATTATTTTTGTTCCATCAAATAATTTTATTTTACTAATGTATGTTTTACATAACTATTTTTAAGAATTTGTTTTAAACTTTTGTTCAGTAAACTATTTTTATTATTTTAGTAACCTCAATTTATATTGTTTTTGTTTTATTGACTCTGTAACTATTATTTTTGTTCTATCAAATATTTTTATTTTACTAATGTATTTTTGTTTTACATATATATTTTTAAGAATTTGTTTTAAACTTTTGTTCCATAAATTATTTTATTTTACTAACCTCCGCATTAAATTATTTTTGTTTTGTTGATTCCGTAACTTTTATTTTAATAGTGACATTTTTCAAAAATTATTTTTTTATTTTACTAACCTCTTATATTTTTATTTTCTTGACTCTAGAACTATTATTTTTGTTTTAGTTACTATTTTTTATGTTTAAAGAGAGAAAAATGTTTAAACATAATTAAAAGAGAAGAAATGGTGGCAATGAGAGAGAAAATAGGAAGGAGACGGTAGAGAGAAAGAGAAAGAGAGAAAATAAGGAGAGGATATGAGAGAGAAAAAGTGAAATGATAACTCAAAAGTCAATAATTCAAATGTGATATTTTGGAGGAAAAATGTACATTTGTCATTATATATATATATCCTTTTATATAAAGGAGTTACAATTAATAATAACTAGTGTTTGTACTCGTGCGTAAAACGCACGACATATATGTTTTTCAACTAAATTATACATACAAAATTAAAAGAATAAATTATGGGACACTGCTTAACTAAAAATATATAACAATTACAATAGTCATTATAGAATTTGAAAATTAATCATTTTCTACAACATAATTTTATATATGATTATTCAATTGAAAAAAAAACAAACACCAAAATGATCATTTAGTCACACTATGATTTTGACATGGATAAAATAATTCAAACTTTAACATTACAACATCCGCTCCAAAAGAAAGGATGGCGATAATTTAAAAACGGATGGAGATTTCATTTCAATAATTTTTGGATGGACACAAAGGGAATGTTGAATAATAATTTTGGGTCGGAAGAAGTATATATTTGCTGATTAAATATCATCTAATAGAAAAAGGCAATAATATATACAGTTGGCCCAAAAAAAAGTCATTAAATATCATGTTAATTACGTGCTCCCTCCGTTTCGGGTAAAAAGTCCTTGTTTAAAAGTCATACTTTTGAAAAAAAAATATGATACTTTTAGTAGTACATTAGTAATAAAATGAATAATTACGGGTCGGTTCTTTATTTGAAAATTATAACCTCTCTGGTGCACTATTTTTTATCCAACCGCATAAGTCTTTTTTTCTTCCTAAAATGCCCCTCCTCCAGTTGATGGATATCAATCACTGGAGTTAACACTAATTCAAAGAAAATAGATCTAAAAATATAGGATTTAACATTTCAATTTTTTTCATAGATCTAGATAATTTGAACTTGTCAATTTTAGAGTTTGAATTTTCTTAAATTATATATTGAAAAATTATTTCGATTTTGTTAATTTATTTTTACATCCTCTAATTTTTTTCAGACCTGCTTACTTAAAGCATAGATGTAGATCTGAAATTTTTAGATATGTAATTTATGAGAAGTACATAACTTTATTTTTAAGAAAATAAAATTATAAATATAGATCCTAACTTTCTAGATCGATTTAATTTATTTTTTTAAGGATCTGGGTAAATACCAAGTCAAGGTATTTTAACAACGAAGGAAGAATTTTTTTTGAAGTAAAGTGCAAAAACTAAATCATATATATTGGACAAAGGAATACAATATATATTTCTCATGTACAATAGGACTTTTGAAATTTGAATGATGCTCACAAGCATGATTGACACAAATATCAAGAAATGTAAAAAGTTATTTTATATGGATTAGTGTGAAGTGTAATGATACATTTAATTTTTTTCAGATAGCATACAAAGTTGTTCCTATATTAATAAATGAAAAATGTTCTATTTTTGGAAATAAAGTTTTGACGAAATATTTCTTTTTATAGATGCATCTGTCTTTATATATATATATATATATATATATATATTATCCTCCTATAAATATATGTCAAACCCTCATTTACAATTAACTATAAACTCTAAACTTGTTCCTTTTTAACTATTTATTTAATGAATTCCGATCCGAATAACAACGTTCATGATGATTCTTCGGATTCTTCTTTTACGGTAAGTTATTACCTACATTGTACTCAATATATATATATATTAAAAACAATGTTTAAAGAAGAAGAAAAATACCAGAAGAAGAAGACGATGAAGGTACCGAAGTTAACTTTTTTTTGAGACCTGGCGATTTTTTTTTAAGCTGACGATTGTTTTCACTATTTTTTAAACAAGCTGGCGATTTTTTTCAATTTTTTTAAAACAACCTAACGATTTTTTTCAATGGCGATTTTTGTCAATTTTTTTTAAAAAAAAAGTGGCGACTTTTTTTCGATTTTTTGCAATTTTTTTTTTAAAAGTGGCGACTTTTTTCAAGTGGATGTTGTGCTTGTGGATTATGATGGGGCCAATCCACCGCCACGTCAAACTGAAAGCAGTGCTAATAAATTTGATGAAAGTGCAAGTGTTACTCCTAATGTTAATAGTAGTGAAGCTATAGTAAACCCAACAAAAGACTCTGGAAGTAGCAAAAAAGATGATGTGTTCTCCGACAGTGAGGCAGAGGAAACGGGTTCTTCAAAAAGCTGGCAAGCTAAACTCGTATCTGAAGCCAAAAGAGCCCCTGGTTCTGAGATCAATACTAGTTCTGACCAGATCACAGGTTTGTCCCATGAAGCCGAGAAACTCTCGGTGGGAAGCGCAACTTCAACTCATTTAAATCCTAAATCCTACGGTGATCGAAAAAAGATGAAGGTCAGATTTAGCCTTGGAGCCCTAAACAACCCAACTGGAGAGGTAAGCGAATTCAAGGCAATGGCTGCTGATACGTCAGTTTTTACATTTGGAGATGAAGAAGACTATGAAAGTGATTGAGAAACAAGGATGTTGCATTGATGGCTTCGATACAAGGTTTGTACATAAAATGTTGACCGAACAGTTTCTTGTTTATTTCATTCGTTTAGCCTAGACTTGGATTGAAGGTTTTACAACGAAAAAAAAATCGCTTGGACTGTGTCATAAAAATGTGGATACAAGTCAATTAGATTTGTTTTATTGATAGACTGTATTTTCTTGTAAGGTATTTGTTTGTTATAGTGAATAATCAACGATGCATACTTTGTCCAGGAAGGTGCCTTGTCTCGTGTAGATTGATCTATTATTTTTATTTTTCAACCCAAGAATTTTGTCCCACCGTTGATCTAAAATCCGGTGTCAAATTTGAATCAAGCTATTATTAATTTAGATAGAACTCAACTTGGTTACACATTTGAGTTTCTCAACTCAACTTGACTCGTTCAATAAATTGAAGAAGAAAAGAAATAATACAGAAAACAAATACGAGTACAGTCCTCAGTTAGTTACCGATGACAAATAGACTAACGCGAACTCAGGCAGAAAATATGAAGCACATGTGTAACCATGGCTGAGATGGTATTTTTCCATCGTGTATAGGTGGATGGTTCAAGATTCACGGGCAATAACAACTTAGTTCTTCAATCAAAGAGCTCAAATTGGAATAAGATGATCCACCTTCTTCAACAGCCTTCTTCGTCATCTCCTTTAGCTCCTTGGGATTTTAGGGGTTAGGTCGCTGAATGTGTTTTAATTGAGTTTAATTGAGTTTTTTTTTAATGGAAGGAGGGTAGTTTGATAAATAAAGTTATTTTAAAGTTTAGTACTTTTTCTTTTAAAATCAAAGGAGGACAGTTTGGTAATTTAACTTCTTAAGTGATGTTGCATTTAGGGTTTTTCGGTGTAACATTTAGGGGTTCTGTAATTATTTTACTAACCCTAACATCAGACAATTCGAGTGATGGATTTTTAGGTCTCATTTGGTACAGTGTTTTCAAAACATATATTTTTTTTTTTTGTAAATACGTTTAGAAAACTATTTTAAAATATTATTTTCATAAACTGAATAGTTATAAAAATGACAATTTAACCCTTTTGAAAATAATGTCTTGCATCTAATTTAATACATTTGATTTCATAAAGGCTTTTTGAATTCTAGTCATTAACTAATAATAATACTTAGTAATAATTAATATAATAAGGGGTATTATGATATAGGTATATGTATTATCATAAGTCTTTTAACTAAAGACGTCTTCACAACAACATTTGCTAAAAACTCTAGGTAATTGGAAAGGTTTGATACTGTGTATTTAAGTTGACAAAAATCAATGTCAATACAGGGGGGGGAAGGACATTTTGCTAATATAGATTTCTAAATTTGAGCATGTTATTGATATATGCATGAGCTCATGAGTGATTGAACATATCTTTACTTGACGATTTCTTTTCTACCCTTCGTTCTTACGTTTTGTCGGCTAGCATGGTGGTCGTAATGGAGGAATTTTGTGTACTTCACTTTAATTTTCATTTTAATTTTCATTTTAATTTGTTAATGTCAAATCTCTTACTCAATGAGCCCCTACAACTTTTGATCAGGTAGAGAGTAGAGACATCACTAGAGAATTCCTTTTTCTCGCCTTGCTCCTCATACCATAGTTAGATTTTTTAGTCTTCTTGACCATATTGATTAAAGATAACTCTTTAAAACTTTCTTCGTGGGATTATAATCTTCTAGATTTGTTTTAGGTTTCTATTATATATATGGTTTATGGTTCTTGATTTTTTTTTGTTATAATAGTTTTTTTTTTTTTTTGGCTTTGATTTTTGATTTTTGATTTTTGATTTTTGATTTTGATTTTGATTTTGATTTTTGATTTTTGATTTTTGATTTTTGATTTTTGATTTTTGATTTTTGATTTTTGATTTTTCCATCTACTTATGTGATAATATATTGTTTTTAATTGATTGTGATCTTTAGTTTTCGCATTGATTTTAGTTTTGTTTTGATTTTTGTTTAAGTTTTTGTAGTATTGGTTTTTGTTTACTCCTCCCATTATTTAACTTATTAAAAATAGATTAAATAACAATTAGCCAATTTTAAATGGAATTACAAATTATTTTATCAAATTAAATATTAGTTAACCTATTATAAATATGATTATATATTATTTAACGTATCAAAAAGGGATATTACAAATCATTTAAAGAAAGAAAAATTATATTTATAATTAATTAAAAAATTAACGTATTGAAGTATTGAATATGCAATGTCATATTTACTCATTTTCTTTGTGATTGATCATCATAACAATCCCACAATCACTAATAGTAGAAGACATTAATCATTTTGGCCGCATATAAATTAGTTTTTATTTTGCTCTTCATTTTAGCATTTTATTTATTTTTGGTATCGAATTTCTTGTGTGTTATTTATTGTGTATTATCCATAAAAATACTTTTAATAAATTAAAATCTCTACATATTTGTTTAAATTATATTACTTTCAAGAAATACTATCAAAAATATTTATTTTTTATAAATATTAACGCATAAAATAACAAGTATACTTGATTTTATCTTCCTTTTTACGTGGGGTAGTAATTTCATATTAATCTAAACCAATCCATATGCTCCCATTTTTAATAAGATTCCGACTAAAAGCATACAAGTACTATAATGAGCTTCTCCATGAGTCTTTGACAATCATGTGTAGAGGTAGAATCACTGATTGAACAAAATAAAAAAAAAACGAATATAAAATAGGATTTCTAAGGGTATAGAATACATACTCAAAACTCCCATTAATAGAAAAACATAAACTGTGAAAAATGAAATGCAAAGGGTCTTTGGAGAGAGGAGGATGAGAGAGAGAGAAACAATAATTTGGTTATAATTATGTTATTAATGTGACTTTAAAATGACCATTAATTTCATTCATTAGAGTATTGAATATGTACCATTTAAAAGAAAACCTTAAGAATTCTCTTAACTAACTCATGTAATTATATTATAACAATCATTTACTTTTTATTTGAGTACTAATAATAATTATAATAAACTGAACATAATCAATTACAATTTCTTAATTGATCAAATGGAGATATGTTCAATCACTCATGAGCTCATGCATATATCAATAACATGCTCAAATTTAGAGATCTATATTAGTAAAAGGTCATTCCCCCTTCTATTGACATTGATTTTTGTCAACTTAAATACACAATATCAAACTTTTCAATTTCTTGATCCAATTAACTAGAGTTTTTAGCAAAAGTTGTTGTGAAGAAGTCTTTAGTTAAAAGACTTCTGCTAATATATATACACTTATATCATAATACCCCTTATTTATTAATTATTACTAAGTCTTATTATTAGTTAATGGCTAGAATACAAAAAATCTTCATGAAATCAAGAGTCGTGCCCTCACAATTGAGATTTAACAAAAAAGGGTAAGGTAACACAAGCATAGCGTTCCTCACCAACTTTATATATATATATATACAAATTTGTAATGTTTTTGCAATTCAGTTTATAATTAAATGGCATTGGAATACCACATCATATGTACATTTATACCATATATATAATATATTATATAAAATGAGAATGTACCATATATTTATAAATTTAGTGAGAGAAAAAATAAAAACCTACCCGTGCAGAGCACAGGTTACACACTAGTATATATTAATAGAAGTACTTGAATAATATCCCTTCTTTATGTTATATTAAATTTTTAGAGGTCCAAAATTGTTAAAATTAACTTGACCATTCCTTTTTTTCCTTTGAGAAATAACAAATTATAATTATATAATTTGAAAAAAAAACATATATATATATATATATAAAAGTTGGTGAGGAGCACTATGGTTGTGGCACCTCACCACCTTTCAATAAATCTTCATTGTAAAACATCCATGTGGAGGCTTTAAAAACTTTTGGTTTTCTAGTCATTAACTAATAATAATACATAATAATAATCTATATGATAAGGGGTATTAGTATTATTATATATAATTTCTTCTATTGTCAATAGTAGAATGTTTATATTTAAAAAAAGTTACAACTAAAATTACTTCTAACCAATGTGGGATAAAACTCTTCAAAGTGAGACATTATTTCTAATGACTCACTTCTAACACCATACTTTAAGTCTTGATCACCACCTTTTGATAAATCTTTATTGTAAAACATCCATGTGGAGGCTTTAAATTTTTTTGGTTTTCTAGTCATTAACTAATAGTAATACATAATAATAATCAATATGATAAAAAATATTAGTATTAGTATATATAACTTCTTCTATTGGCAATAGTAGAATGTTTATATTTAAAAACTTTTACAACTAACATTACTTCTAACCAATGTGCGATAAAACTCTTCAAGGTGGGACATTATTTCTAATGACTCACTTCTAACACAATATTTTAAACTTTGATATTTTATTCATCCAAAACTTGATTTGGACAAATAAATATATCATTTCGATGTTCTTGTTGAGTAGAACACATTTACACAATTACTTTTGTCAACAAACAAATGACACGTAAAGAAATTCGTGCCTCAAGTTGCACAATTTCTTTTACTAAAACCACTAATTTTTTAACAAGTATTATACTTTAAGTTTTGATATCTTATTCATCCAAAAGTCGATTTTAATAAATAAATATATCATTTAGTTGTTCTCACTGAGTATAACACATTTGCGCAATTAACTTCACTAACAAAAAATTGACACGTAAAGAAATTCGTGCGTCAAGTTGCACAATTGTTTTTTACTAAAAACACTAATTTTTCAACAATAGAAGAGATGTATCTCTCATTGGTTAAAAATTGATGTTGGTTTTAAAAATACTATTATTAAGTACCAATAGAAGAGATGTATCATACATTAGTTCGAAAGTGATGTTGGTTTTTAAAGTCATTTGATAAAAGACTTCTACCATTATTACCAATATATGATATATATATATATATATATATATATATATATATATATATATATATATATATATATATATATATATATATATATATATCACATTGGTTAGAAAATGATGTTGATTTTAAATTATTTTATATTATTAACAATAAAAGAGATTTATAACACATTGTTTAAAAAGAAAATGTTAGATTTTAAATTCTTTAAACTAATTAAAGACTTTCACTTTTACAAGAGGTGTATCTTACATTAGTTAGAAATTGATGTTTGTTTTAAAAACACTATTATTAATTATCAATTGAAAAGATGTATTATACATTGGTTAGAAAGTTATATTAGTTTTCAAAGTCTTTTGATAAAAGAACTTCTACCATTATTACAAATAGAGGATGTATATCTCACATTTTTTTTAAAAATGATGTTGATTTTTTAATTATTTTAGATTATATAAAAGACTTTTACTATTATTAGCAACATAAGTTATATATCAAACATTTGTATAAATTTATGTTGGTTTTAAATTATTTTTAGATAAAAAACGTCTACTACTATTACCAAATGATGAGATATATTCCACATTGGTTAGAGAGTGATGTAGGTATTAAAAGTCTTTTTATAAAGGGAATACCACCTTTTTAACCACCGTACAAATTGGAGAAATCCAATTTGACCAACGACGTTTCATAATGACCAAATTAACCAACCAACTTTTAATTTAGTTTCAATGTCGTCCTCACCGTTTCATAAAGACCAAATTAACCAACCAACTTCTGTCAATATCTTCCTTCTATGACAATTTCTTGGCCCGATATTGACAGAAGTTGGTTGGTTTATTTGATCGTTATGAAACGATTGCAATCAAATTAAAACTTGGTTGGTTAATTTGGTCATGCCGTTGATCAAATTGATTTCTCCAATTTGTACGGTGGTAAAAAAGGTAGTATTCCCTTTTATAAAAGACTTAATTGTATCTCATTATATAGAAAGAGATGTTGGTTTTAGATTTTTTTTAGATAAAAAACTTCTACTACTATTACCAAATGATGAGATACATTCCACATTAGTTAGAGAGTGATGTTAGGTATTAAAAGTCTTTTTATATAAGACTTAATACCAATAGAAAAAATATGTATTTCACATTGGTTACGAAAGTGATATTGGTTTAAAATGTTTGTAAATAATGTATCTCATATTGGTTACAAAGCAATCCACATTATTTAGAAACATATATTTGTTATAAAATTCATAGATAAAAGAATTTTTATGTTATTATCAATACAAGAGACGTATCACACATTATTTACAAAGAGATATTAGTTTCAAAACTCTTTAGATAAAATACTACTACTATTATTATTTTTATTTTATAACCAATAGAAGAGATGTATCCCACATTGTTTAGAAAGATATGTTGATTTCAAAAAAATTTTATATAAAAGATTATTATCTATTATATAAAATGATCTTGGTTATCAAAAGCTTTCACATTACCCAGATCTGTTTTTTTGAAAAGCTATTTACCGGAAGATTTGTTTTACAAAACATATTCAACGGTACATGATTACATTTTATATATATATATATATATATCTCCATGGCCATGATTCCATTATATATATATATATATATATATATATATATATATATATATATATATATATATATATATATATATATATATATTGATTTAATACATGGGTTGGTGATATATATATATATATATATATATATATATATATATATATACACACACAATATATATATTATTTATTATATTGATTTATTTGAATACTAACACCGTTTTATTCTGACATCGTCCCATACTGGCGTCGTGCCATATGCACGGGCACAGTACTAGTTATTACTATAGAAGAATGTATCTCATATTTGTTGGAAATTAGTGTTGGTTTTAAAAATACTATTATTACCAATAAAAATATGTATACCACATGGTTAGAAAGAGATGTTTGTTTTATGTCTTTAGATAAAAGTCTTAAACTTTTATTACCAATAGAAATAGAAAAGAAGTATCTCACATTGTTAGAATATGAATAGTGATTTTAAAAGTCTCAAAATAAATATTTTAATATCATAAAGTCCAAAATTTAAGGTGTCTACTAACGCACATATGTTAAAAAAAACTTTCATTTGGACGAAATTTTTTTTTCCATTTATGACAATGATGATAAGAATTGTTCAATATTATTTTTATTATTACTATTACTATTGCTATTATTTTTTTATAACAATAATACTATTATTATTTTCAAACATTCATGTGTGAATCATTGTTTCTCAACTATTACCTATTAATAATAGGTATTAATAATTAATACAATAATGAGATATTAATATCTTCTATTGTTGATATGAGATACAACTCTTCTATTAGTAATAAAATGTTAGATTTTTAATCTAATGACTTTTAAAACCAAAATCAGTTTATAACAAATATGAAATACATATCTACTAATATTACCAATAGAAAATATGTATCTTACATTGGTTATAAATTGATTTTAGTTTTGAAAGTATTTTGATAAAAGATTTCTACTTTTATCACCATAGAATAAATGTATCTTACATTGTTTAGAAAAAGATGTCAGTTTTAAAAGTCTTATATGACTTTTACTCTTATTACCAATAAAAGATATGTATCTCACATTGTTTAAAAATAAATGTTGGTTTAAAAAGTCTTTAGATTAAAAACTTTTTGTTACAAATAGAATATATGCATATATCTCACATTGGTTACAAAGTATTCTACTATTATTATCAATAGAAGAGATGTATCACACATTGGTTATAAATTGATGTTGGTTTTAAAAATACTATTATTACCAATAGAATAGATGTATCATACATTTGGTAGAGGGTAATGTTGGTTTTCAAAGTCTTTAGATATAAGACTTCTACCATTATTATCAATAGAAGATGTATATCTCACATTGGTTAGAAAATGATGTTGATTTTAATTTTAGATAAAAGATTTTTACTATTATTACTAATAGAAGAGATATCCTACATTGGTTAAAAATGATATTAGTTTTAAATTTTTTTAGATAAAAAACTTCTATTTTTTATTATCAATATAATAGAAGAGATGCATCTCACATTATTTAGGAAGAGATGTTGGTTATAAAATTTTTAAGATGAAAGACTTCTACTATTATTACCAAATAAGAATATGTATTCCACATTGGTTAGAGAGTGATGCTGATTTTAAAAGTCTATCATCTATATATATATAAACAGGGTATTCTATATACAGAAAAATCCCGCCAAAATTTTGTTTCCTAAAATAGAAACTCATATTAACAAAAAACAATTAATGAATTCTTTAATTAAATAATTCAAAAATTCCTTGGAACTTTCACAATTAATTATCCCAATTTGTACAGTTTTCCAATTCTCGGTTGTGTCAAACGGAAATGAATCAACACGTTATAAATGATGATTAATGAAAATGGATTAGTTCACAATCACCGTATCCTTCTTTTTATATGATCAGCTACATGCAAGAAAGATGAACCCATAAAATATTGTTCGACATTTATTTCACAGTCTCCTTCTTCAACTAAATATTGATTCATCACAACATGACTCCTTAAATATTGAAATATTATACTAAAAAAATCAAGTAAATCAAGAAATGCCCAAAATTTGAAATGTAAAAAAACCATTGACAAATTCAAAGTAATATGGAATAAAAATCACCAGAAAAAATTATTTTTCGAGAATTCTAAATGATTAAAACAGTTCGGAGATTTATCTAAAAATAAATAACAAAAATCAATGTATAAAAAATATTAACAAATTCACAGTAGCTAAATGTCAAAAATATTTTTTATACGAAAAAAATTAAACACAATGTTTTTAAGTGATTTCATTAGATCTAAATAGTCCTCGAAACATTCATCATTTTTTTACAGAAAACTTTATCATTTACAATTACGTTTCTTATAACATTAAATAGTCAAAACTCCTTGAAACACACATCATGCTATTAAACCCCAATTTTTTCTAAAAAATTGACTTTATTTTCTCAAATCTTAAATATACAAATCTCTAATTTTTAAATCAAAACAAATAAGATTTTTAATAGAAAGTAGTTGCCTCCAACATTATTTTTTATTTATTTTTGAAATTTTGTTTTTCTTCTTTGTTTCACTTAAGTATAAGTTAATTGAAAAAATTGTATGAACGTGCGTTTAATGCGAGGGTGTGAAACTAGTTATTAACAATAGAAGAGAAATATTTCACATTGATTAGAAAAGTGATATTGGTTTAAAAAGTTTTTAGATGATGTATCTCACATTGGTTACAAATAAATGTATCTCACATTATTTAGAAATGAGTATTGGTTATAAAATTCATTAGATAAAGACATTTTTTTTATGTTATTACTAATAGAAAATATGTATTCACATTGTTTAGAAATGGATGTTGGTTAAAAAATAGTTTATCTACTATTATTATTACTAATAGAAAATATGTATACCACATGGCTAGAATGTGGTGTTGGTTTTAAAAGTTTTTAGATAAAATACTTAAACTTTCATTACCAATAAAAATAGAAAATAAGTATCTATAGACACCTCAATTTCGTACCCCTGGTATGTAACATGACATGAAATATCAAGACCTATTAAAAAGCTAAAGAATGTCAAGTTATAAGGTCGAAAATGTAAAAAGCAAAAGCAGGAAGCGTAAACAGTGAAATACAGGGGGCCTAAATGTCAAAAGGAAGAGGAAAAGGAGGGTTGGGCGCCACCCATAGCCACTCCTGGCGCCGCCCCAGGTTCCACTATTGGTGGCGTCCAATAGTGTTTTATCTCTTGTAGCAGTTTGCCTTTGGTGCAATTTCTCAAGCGCGCGGTACAAGCTGATGAAGCTCAGAAAGAGAAAACTTAACAGCGAAGGAAGACCTCTCCCAGCCTATAAATAGAAGTCCACGGGTTGTGAAAAAATCACAGTTCACGCAGTGAAAAAACACACTCAACGCGGTGAGTTCTCCCGAGAGCGCTGTGAGATTTATTCTTCTAGCCCCAAAGCTCCGTCAAATCTCCCCCAAACATTAAAACCAGCCGGCCACAGTGAAACCTAGTTGCCCTGCTAGGATTCCACCCTATTCCACCAATTCAAAAATCCCAAAAAGAACAGTTGTCCTACCCGAAATCAGACGTCAAATCAGCAAAAAATAAACAGTTGCTCTGCCCGATTTTCGCCGTCAGCAAGCAAAAGCAAAAAAACAAGCAATTGCTCTGCTGGATCCCGAGACCGAAAAGCAACTTTTGGAAGAGTCACTCTGCCTGAATCCCCGCAACAGCAATGCAGCAAAAAAGACTCCCACTCCCTGAAGGACAGAGCGAGCGCACCCTAGAACTTACCAGAAGCTAGTTGGTACGAGATAAAACCCTCACGCTTCAAAAGGTAGGCTATTTGAAGTTTTTATATATAAAAAGTGTTATTTAGATTAGCCCAATGTAAAGAAAATAAGCAGTTGTGCTGCCCGAAATTCTATAGAAAATAGCATTAAAAAGAGTCATTATTATGGCCAAAATTTTATAAATGTATTTGTAACTCCAGAAAGGATGTTGTTGTAAGTTTTGTAATAATTTCCTTATATATATATATAAACCTAGTTGCCCTGTTAGGATTCCGCCCTATTCCACCGATTCAAAAATCTCAAAAAGAGCAGTTACCCTACCCGAAATCAGACGTCAAATTAATAAAAAGCAAGCAGTTGTTCTGCCCGATTTCCGCCGTCATCAAGCAAAAGCAAAAAAGCTAGCAGTTGCTCCGCCCGGATCCTAAGGCCGAAAAGCAACTTTCGGAAGCAATCACTCTGCTCGAATCCCCGCAACAGCAAAATAGCAAAAAAAACTCCCTCTCCCTAAAGGACAGAGCGAGCGCACCCTAGAACCTACCAGAAGCTAGTTGGTACGGGATAAAACCCCCACGCTTCAAGAGGTAGGCTATCTAAAGTTTTTATATATAAAAAAGTTCTATTTAGATTAGTCCAATGTAAAGAAAATAAGCAGTTGTGCTGCCCGAAATTCTATAGAAAATAGCATTAAAAAGAGTCATTATTATGACCAAAATTTTACAAATGTATTTGTAACTCCAGAAAGGATGTTGTTGTAAGTTTTGTAATAATTTCCTTATATATATATATATATATATATATATATATATATAATGCTTTATTTTATCTGTTAAATAAATATAAAAAAGCAAGTTTTAGCCAAAAACTATTTTGAAACCGAAAGGGCGAGTTGGGTGTCTAACATCTTTCCACCTCGTAACTTAGCCTTCGAACCCTTTTACAAATCTGGTTACATTTGGTTTTTCTTTGTTTTTCCTTAAAATAAAGATGGCGACTCTGTTAATCACATTTTGAGTCCACAAATGAGGCCGAGCGTATTCTACGCGCTTAAAGGTTTTGAAACCACCCGCTCTCACCGGCGGGGGAATTGGTCAAAAAACGGGGCACTCACAGTATCTCACATTGTTTAAAAATGAATTATGATTTTAAAAGTTTTTAAACAAAAAACTTCTAATATTATTATCAAGTTAGATGTTAATTTTAAAAATCTTTACATCAAAATTTTTACTATTATTACTAATACAAACTATGTATCTCACATTAGTTAGAAACTTATGTTAATTTTAAAAGGATTTAGGTAAAAAAAAATCGTAACAAGAGAAAAAATAAATTAAAACCATGGAAGAGATTAACAATCTAATTATAATGTCCAAAAGTTATATTATTATTACAATATATATATATATATATATATATATATATATATATATATATATATATATATATATATATATCTCACATTGTACCTGTGCGGAGTACATACTAAATGATTAGTTATAGGATAATGACAAAAGAATGTTTTTGGTGGTTTTTGCTTCAATTGCACAAATTCCTTTTTTTTTTCTCTTCAATATTAATATCATTAAACTCTCTCCTCCGTCCTCTCTCCTCTCTCCTCTGCCCATTTCATGGCTTCAATTGCATACCAACCTTTTCTTTGCCCCTATCATGAGACCTCTCACCCTACCTTCCATAGTTCCATCCCTTCAATCTTGTTCATCTCGTTTTTCTGGGCTTGCCCACCAGTTATTTCAACTTTGGTACATCCTCTCTCCGTACTCTGATTTCATCTCTCTCTCTCTCTCTCTCTCTCAAAAATTGAAAGAATGTTAACCCAATTACGTTCGTTTAGTTTCCACATCTGAGATATCGAATTTGATATGAATGACTTTTAATATAGTTTACATGTTTTCAGAAGTTCACATCTAATATTGTTTTTATTTGCTATTTGTTGGTATCTTTCCAGTAAGATTTATGATGGTGGGGGAAGGGTGGAAAAGAAACGAAGAAAATGGAAAGAAAGAGTAGGGGGTACTCTGGTCTAGCACTAGGTGGCCAACGTTTTTCTTCCCAGCATTTATGAAAAGCTACTTTGGTTGAGCGTTATGAAAATGCTTATGTTTTAAAAATGGTGCGTTTCATAATGTAGCATTGCAACATTTGTTCTGCGTTTTACACCACATTTTAGAGTGTTTTGGCCTAAAACGTGGTACTAAACAAGCACTTAATTAGCTTGATTGGACTTGGATCTTATTCGGAAGCGTACAAACTTGAGCAAGTGATGCATAATGGCATGCATATGTGTAACAAGGTTAATTATACTCTTCACTACTGACTAATTAAAATAAAAAACTTAATAGACTCCTCATAACGGAAATAATTACAAACAATTGACAAAGTAATGCAAGATCAATCAAAGAGAGGAGAGAGAGATTATGACCAACAAACTCTTTAAATATTATTATGCCAACATTATACACATTCTAAGGCTACAATTATATTTAGAAATACAATATCAAATCCTAAACTAACTTAAACAAGGAAACATAAAAAATGTAATGTCGCACGAACGCGGTCGCGTTACTCCATGTAACACGACCACCTTGTCAAACAACGCGGTTGCCTTCTCTCCCTTAACGTGACTGCTTTGACGACAGAAACATTCTGTCAAAGTAATGCGATCGCCTTGTCCTAGAACGCGATCGCCTTGTTCAACAAAGCGTGATCTCATTCGTGCGATAAACCCAAAAGTTCGTACCATGGGGAGCTATGCCCCCCGCACCCCCTTTAAGGTCCAACTAAGTCCTACACACCTGCCGGCTAAGTCCTTAGAGGACTTGGCTTGTTGTCAAGGTAATCGAGACATACTTTTTCAACATGAAGGACTATTACTAATATACCCAAGCATATTTGTACTTTGACAAAAAAAAAAGTGCAAAAGGTTTAGAAATATAATAGGTTACTCAAATCGGAATGTCCCCAGCCTCCACGAGGGCTTAATGATACTAATATATCTTTACTTATTCAAATATGAGCTATTTGAGCATATTAAAATATTTGACCAGATTGTCACGTCCCGCACCTAGAATTTTCTGGAGTATTGTGGAGTCTTCCAGAGTCCTCTAATATGGCCTAGAGTACTCTGTAATATTCACGAAGTTACTAGAGTCTTCCAGAGTCCTCTAATTCTAGAGTACTCTAAAATGTTCTAGAAGTTACGAGTACTCTCTAGTGTATAGTAGAATGCAGTACAGTATTATAGAATATAGTATAATTATAGAAAATGGTAGGAATACCCTATACTTGTATAGAATATTCTAGAAGCTTGTAGGATTAAGGGTGGTAATCTATAAATAGGTGATACCTCATTTGTAACAAGACAACTTTGGAGAGATCAATAAACATTTGTTTCCTTCTTTTAGTCTCTTTGAGTGCTCTCTTCTTTCCAACTTAGTTCTTTCAAATAGATGTGAATCCTAGTTGGTGGGATTGTTATATAACTTAGGGTTGGCATTTGGGGATAGTTGGTAAGCAAGAGTGGAGTAAGGATGACTAGGACTAATGGAATTGTCTTAGTGCCGCACGGATTAGGCAGAGTTAGGGTGAAAAATCTAAGTCCATGACAGTTGGTATCAGAGCCAAGTTGATTCGTGCTTGGGACAAGATGGCTCCGTCGATAGATTGGCAAGGTATCATAAATAAGGCCATCGTAGATTTATGAGAAGATCTATCAAGCGTGTTCGAGGCTAGGGTTATCGAGATGGAACGCGAGCTTAACTTGGTAGGCAAGGGTTGCCGAGATGGAACACAAGCTCAGCTTGGTATGCGTAGTCTTGAAGGAAGATGGGGAAGGAATGACTGTCGCCGATAGGCTTGCGAGTCTAGAAGGCAAGCTCGACGACATGATCAAGAGGCAGGACGATTTGATCTTAGACAAGATCGAGGTCGCGATTGGGCGCGAGGTTGAATGACGAAGAGACTTCGCAAAGCAAATGGCTGAGTTGAAGATAGATTTGGCAGCTTGTCGAAGAGATTTGACAAGGACGACCAACATGGGTGGAGTAGCCATGCCAAGAATGAAGACGGTTCCTTAGTCGAAAACATATGATAGGGCAAGGGACAGACGAGTGATTGACAACTTCTTTTGGCACATGGAGCGGTACTTTGTAGGTTTGGACATCGTCGAAGGAGGACGAGCGAGTTAAGACATCTGTGACATACCTCACAGACACAACAGCGTTATGGTGGAAAAGACGTTACACCGATCGCAAAGAGCATGGTGTAAGGACGTGGGATGAGTTCAAGAGGGAACTCAAACGGCAGTTCTCCCTGAGAGCGTAGAGGACTTAGCCATGATAAATTTGAGACGGCTAAGGCAAAAGAGGAGCATCAGGGAGTATGTCATGAGTATTCCACATTGATGTTAGAGGTCCCCGAGATGCCGGAGAAGCAAAAGTTATGCTTCTTCGTGGATGGGTTGCAGGCATGGGTAGCAACAGAGCTCCGTAGATGCGAGCCAAGAGATTTGGCAACAATTATGGCAATTGCCGAGAGGTTGGAAAATTTTCCTAAAGAGAGGCCAAAGTCACCAAGGAAGGATCGTGCAAATGGTAGAGGATACTGCAAACATCGAGTTAGTCGCCAAGGGTGACAGATGACGAGCGTAGCCACGACGATCAAAGCTATCACGGCCGAGACAATGGCAAAGATCATGGGAGATCATCCAAGCCAAACAAGGGCAATGATAAGGTTGATGCCTCGAAGAAGTTCTTCCTATGCGATAGAGATCACATTGTGCGGTATTGTCCACACACAAAAAAATTGAGTGCCATGGTCAAGGGTTGTGGCAAAAGGAAGGCCGACGTATCCGACGGCGAAGGAGAGCAGAACATGAATGTATTGAAGATGGTGGGCACGATGGTCAAGCATGATACAAAGGAGTCTAAGAAGGGCCAAGGAAAGAAGGAAAAAAACAAAGGCATTCGGTATACCAATGTTGAAATTGGTGGGAAGTTGGTGCAAGCCATGGTGGATACGGGCGCGATGCACAACTTTGTGACACCCGAGTTTGTGAGACAGCTGGATCTTAAACCAACCAAGGATGGGGGTTGGGTAAAGGTTGTTAACTCGAAGGAGAGGCAAGTCTAAGACGTAGTCAATGGAGTGGAGCTGCGCATGGGCAGATGGAAAGACAAGGCGGACTTCACCGTCATCGAGATGGATGATCATGAGGCGATACTTGGCATGGACTTTATGGACAAGTGCAACGCTACACCCATGCCCTATCTTGGTATGATGATGATGCTCGGTGGAGATGGGCACACTTCTTGCATGACACCATTGGTATTGAAGAGAGAAGACACAAGCAAGACAAAGGCGATTGGTGCCATTGAGTTATGAACGGGTCAAAGCTCAAGCTTGGGGAGAAGACTGTTGGGCCGAGGACATATGCCGAGGTGGTAAAGAGGCCTCAAGAGCAGCAAGCTAGGCGCGAGCAGTAGCCGTGACAAGGGCGTCATGAACTTAGGTGGGGGAGAATGTCACATCCCGCACCTAGAATTTTCCGGAGTATTGCGAAGTCTTCCAGAGTCCTCTAGTGTGTCCTAGAGTACTCCGGAATATTCATGAAATTACTAGTCGTCCAGAGTCCTCTAATTCTAGAGTACTCTAGAATGTTTTAGAAGTTACGAGAACTCTCTAGTATATAGTAGAATGCAGTAGAGTATTCTAGAATATAGTAGAATTATAGAAAATGGTAGGAATACCCTACACTTGTATAGAATATTCTAGAAGTTTGTAGGATTAAAGGTGGTAGCCTATAAATAGATGATGTCTCATTTGTAACAAGACAACCTTGGAGAGATCAATAAACATTTGTTTCCTTCTTTTAGTCTCTTTGAGTGTTCTCTTCTTTCTAACTTAGTTCCTTCAAATAAATGTGAATCCTAGTTGGTGGGATTGTTACATAACTTAGGATTGTCATTTTGGGATAGTTGGTAAGTAAGAGTGGAGTAAGGCTGACTAGGACTAGCGGAATTGTTTTAGTACCGTACGGATTGGACAGAGTTAGGGCGAAAACTCTACGTCCGTGACAAGATGCTCTCTTCTAGTAATCAAACCAAAAAGGGTCTTCAGAGGTCGTACATCTCTCCCAAACACGAAGATTCGCAAGAGCAAGTACATTGCTGATTGCTTGATGCATATCTTTAGAGATATACGGAAGCGCAAATCTCAGCTTCCCTCCCTCCATGTTTGTGCAACTAAGCCAAATGTCAGAAAAGTGGAGTATATCAATACCAATCGCATTTGGTTTACTCCAGTGTCCCGCTCTCATTTCGAGATTCCCATGCATCATACTCCATTCGTTTCGAGCAAAGAGTCCACTATTCCATTTTTTGATCTTTCATTTAAAGAATTCACTTTCAAAATTTAATGAATAAAAATGTTATTTATTACTAATGAACTACTAAAAATGTCATTTTCTTAAAAAATTTAACTTTCAAACAAGAATTTTTTACCCGAAACGAAGGGAATAGTAAACTTGCAAAGGTTTTGAAAAGAAAACACAGCATACTGCAGTAGTTTTACTCTTATGAATCCTTTCTTTGTATGTCATAAACGAGACTCCCACCACCATAAGGTCAAACCGTTTTTGTCATTAAAAAATTAATAATAATAAATTTAGAAATTCATGTACATTGTTAAAGGCATACTATGTAGAGATATTAAAAGGGTCGAGGACCGTCGACCCTGTTAAACCGTAATCGAAAAGAGTTAAGGTCGAGAAAATGTAACCCTATTAAATTTAGGGCTTATCCCTACATGATTGGCCTTGTAGGGTTAGGATCAACCCTATTAACATCTCTAATACTATGTGCCGTTGCTGCTCTTATTCCTATAGATCATCATCAGTCACAAAATAAATTACAACAAAATATGCTTTGTTTAATACATAGTTACACTACTTCCCCACTTCCTGCAACGTATTTTACTTTTTACATAGCCATAGAATAATCTCAATAAATATTTGAAAACACCACATATTTACATTGATGCTGCAATTCCATCTCCATACACTGGTCACCCGTCCGTTTTCATGCCTGCATGTCTGCTTGGTGCATCAACCAAGTTAAGGCTGATATTATCTTTGACACAGGAGATTCTGTTGTTTCTTGATCTCTATAGGTGACTGGATTAATAGGGAATGCTCTCTCTTCATGCATGCTGATTTCACTTGCTGATGACGCGAGGCAGCGCAGGCAAGCTCTGGGCAGTTTCTTACCTTTATAAGCTCTACAGACGAAGGTTATGAAATCTGGGTAGTCCTATAGCAAGGAAAACATAATGTCAATTTCGCAAACAATCTTATCTCTGTCGCGCATTCCTGTGATCTACATATACTAATTACCGTAGATTGTTAGATATTACTACTCTTTGTTCGATTTAACCAAGTATCACCAGATATTCAGTATGGTGATTGGCCATTAAGTAATGAAATTTTGAAAATAACTCAAATAAGATGTTAATAGGGCAGAGCCAAAAAAGCTAACATCATGAAGCGGTTGTCCATCCACAACAACCCATGGCACATATTTATGTGGAGGTTCGAGGGCATTTGTCACCGCCGAATATTGTAGTTCAAGCTGCACAGACATTGTAAACTTGATCAATGAGAGATATGTCGAGGAAAATTTTGTACAGTAAAAAAAAAATTATTAAATGAAAAGAAGGCAAAATATTGTACCGCTGGACTTTTCTCAAATTCATCCCATATTCGTCATGGTATTCTAACATTAACCCTCTTTAGTTGATACTGATAGAATTCAAGATATCACAGAGGTTTCTATGAATGTTATCACTTTTGGGAAAAGCCTC
The DNA here is from genome assembly GCA_013146195.2 of Codonopsis lanceolata. Classification (NCBI taxonomy): domain Eukaryota; kingdom Viridiplantae; phylum Streptophyta; class Magnoliopsida; order Asterales; family Campanulaceae; genus Codonopsis; species Codonopsis lanceolata. Next base: position 95,205,428 of record CM028382.1, on the reverse strand, counting down.
TTGATATGTGATGGATTGAGAACCAAAGATACGGGAATTCAAGCTCAAAAAATTAGAAGAAGGAAAAAAAAAACATAGGTTTCTGTCAATAACAATTCTCGGCTGGGAACAGAATAACAAGAGATAACCTCTACACCTCAGCATGTTCATATTTCATATATTGAGGTGGAAGTTGTACATGGTAGTGCTATTAGCAATTAATAATTCAACTGATGGACTCTAAATGATGTTTTCTATCTCTTAGTTTATTTTGTAGTTCCTTGGTTGAAAATTGGAGTGAAAATGACATAGACCCCAATGTCCGTATGCAATATAAATGCATATTGAAGCAACAACAAAATAAAAAGTAAAAACAAAAGTAGGGAGCAGTCAAACCAAGAAACTAACCTTGTTCCCTAACCCGCTGTTATAGCAATCAGTTACAGGTTTTGGATCCAGATGCAGCTTCTCAAAGCAAGTATCCCAGTCAGCATATTTATGCTTATACACCATAGTTTCAACACAAAGGATGAAAGGAAAGTGGTTGTGCTGCATTAAAATTTCATCTCTTAGAAGCATCACTCAGAAAGTGAACATATTATTCACAACAATTTTAATCCTACTCAACACAAATGCTATGTTTTGGAGAATGAACTTCACGCTATTGAATTGGCTCGAAGAAAATTAGCTTTAACTTTTGAACTAACAAGTAACGAGGCTCCCATTTCAATTTCAATTCAATGCTCCCAAACAGTAAATTATAAACACACCCACCCACATAAAAGTTTAAAAGTTTGATAATTATGAAATTTATTAGCATCCTTGGGTTGGTCACAATAATGTTTATGACACTATGCTTATATCACATGTTGAGGGTAAAGTTATTTTGCAGGCATAGTGGACTCTTCCACATCGAAAGGAAGGAGTACATAAAGGCTCGGGTATTGAAGCACCGTACCCATTTACAAGCTCATAAGCCTACATAAGGCATATGCTACAAGTGCAGTATATAATAGTGTAAAATCTCATGCCCTCAAACTTTCAATAGGTCTAACTCTTACCACATCAGGCCAAGCATGTATTGCGCAGGCCTCAATTGTGTTGAGCACGCATTCCCTTGGACCATGCTGTAACAATGAAGAAGAAAATTCAGAAGACTGAGTCTATAGATAGATGATAGGTTTTTAGTACTTAACATCGCATGATTAACATAGAATACAGAGGACAGGATACTCATCAATACTTCCCATTTCCCAAATATTTTGCCAGATGATACTGCTAGAACCTTCAACTACAACACAAATTTTTCTTCATAGTTTTTTAACACAAACCCAATACAAGTTATTACCTTTTTATCGGTTTATGTACCAATTCCTTGCTTTTTTTCTCTGTTTAGACGTAAAGGTGGAGCTATATCATATAGAGAATGAAAGCAACTATTAACAAAGTACTTAAACTAGGTAAGTGTATAAAGGTGGTTTCCTCTTAATTTCAACTAAATAAGTAATGGAGTACTAATTACTAGTAGTTATGTATTTATCAATCTCTACGTACTATTACCTCAGTACTTTGTATATAGTTGCTTTACAGCTGAAAATTCATGTAACTTGATCTATTGTGCTAAAAAAATGATGTTCTTAAGGTTCATACTTTTACCAAAATGGTCTTTGATGTAAAGATGTAGAATAAGGTAAGAGACCTGGGAGTTGCTAAAGGTGTTCTCTACTTGTACAATTCTTCCGGAGGTGAAAAATTCTAGTACTGTATTATAATTTCGTTAAGAAGTAGTCTTCGAGATTGTGTTTAGATGTGCCACCCTTTATACTGTACTACACGTTTTATTGGGTTTGGAACCTAGTTGAACGGTGATTGGTTGACATGTGTTATGCTTTCAAAGCTCAACTTATGAATCAGCTTGTCCTTATGGGTTAGGTGTCAGCCAAGTCAAACCCAAACGAATGGTAAGTAGTTAAATAGAAGGAGTAGGAATTGTTCGAGTTTGACACTCTCCAGTTTAAGGGCCAATTAGTCCATGATTCAATTGGCCTGGTGCCAGAATTTGACACTGGCTCTAATCAAATGAAAAGTTAAAAATTTATCTAGTCGTGTTGGAGAAATTAAACGGTGCTGAATGAATCAAGGAATTAAAGTAAGTATATAAAACTGTATGGAAAATTGGAAACAACCAGTTGCAAACAACCAGTTGTTCCGAATTCCGATCCATCATTCTCTATCAGCTTAAAAACTTGTAAATTACTTTCCGAAGTAACTTTTTCAAAGTAAGGAATTTTTTTTTGATTAATTATTATTATTATTATTGAATCAACTAAACACAGGATAATCTTATATTACAAAATTGAATAAACAGAGCAGAAAGAGAAAGGAGCTAGACCTGGCAAGTGATGGTACCGTTGGATCCAACCTTGGCGTTGCCGAATGGAATGAGCTTGAGATTAACGATGGCTTCAATTCCATTCTCGAAGATTTCCAACAGATAATTCACAATGAAATTCGAGCAGTAAGGACACAGCGACTCGTAGTAGAGTGTCAGCTCAACCTTCTCTGCTTCTTCCTGCAAAGGCCTCACATAAATTTCTTCTGAAGTAGAAGTTGAAGAACAGATAGTTGTTGCGGATAAGCAGATGAGAAGTGCGAATAAGAGACGAGTATCCATGGCAGAATCCTCCCTGAGATTCTCTCGTCTGTTGTCGCGTCTTTCTTGTTAACCACTTCAGTTAAATGGTTGTTTTAAAAGTGATCCAAATTGGTGGAGAAATGAGAATTCGGTTTGAGCTTTAAATAATAGATGAGTGACGATTAATCGGAACACCAAAATTACTAAATCTTAAGTTAATATGTGCTTGTCATGTAATTAGGCTACATGGGTAATTTCATCTTTTGTTTATTTGTATGTTTTCTTCTAATTTGTCCTAAAATAACCTATTTTATCTTGTTTTCACCTTTCTTGGTCAAGAAGATTTTAATGTAGTCAATATTTATTTTAGGTGTTAGATTTTGTTTAGATTATTTTTTGTAGATTGGTGTGTTTTTATTGGAAAATCTTTGGAAAATCTTTCAAAAGATTTTGGAGATTTTGGCTTATCATGGTTGGTAACTAAATATAATTTAGTTACAAGGTTTTTTAAAAAATAATTTTGGTAACTAGATTTATGTAAAATTAGTTATTTGATGTATCTTAGTCTTACGGAAACATAATCTTTCTTATATTGTATTAATCTCTTTCCTAGTAAGCATGCTCACACTCCTCACATTTTAATCCATTAATCTTTACATAAATGCGGGCTGGATCAAAAAAATCGATCTTACCTAATATATTAATCCGTAAAACGATCTTTCCTAAGTTTTTACCTTTCAAATAACATTTGATTTTAGGTTACTTTTCTTTAATGTCTTCAACTATCAATAGAATGACAAATAACCAAGATTCACTTGTAAACAAGGTTTAAAAACATATTTTATAGACAACTAAATTGGAAATAAAATAATCAAAAAAGCAGAGAATAATTATTTTGAGACGTCTCATAAAAAAGAGCGGAAGATAAATATTTTGAAACAGATGAAATGCTATAAAAGTATTATGTTTTAATCTAAATAATGCTATGTCATCTTTGAATTGGATACCGATGTCTTCATTGGTATTCTATGACTTGTCGAGCATTATATAATGATAAGATCCGCAAATATACTTCATGCTTCTTCTTTTTTTAGGTCTCATTGTGATCATCTCCATGTTATTCTTATATTTTAGTATTTTACTCTAATTATTACAAAATTAAAAAGAATAATGTAAGAAACAACAAAACGTCTAGTTTCAAGCACTTATGGCCTGTTTGGGCACACTTTTTCCGTGGTTTATAGCTTTTTTTGGTTTAGTAATGATTGTGTAAAAAAGTGTGAGATAAATAAAGAAAATTTGTGGAACCAATGAAATTTAAGGGGTGTAAGTGGTTTGGTTTGGTTTATATCGAAATCACAAATCGAGACATCTCTTAGTGGTTCTAAAAATCTCAATCAGCAGAACCAAAGTAAGATTTGAAGCGAACAGAGTAAGGCTTGGAGGCCAAATCGAACCGAACCACTCAATTTGGTTTGGTTTGGTTTTGTGGTTTATATAAATTATTTTTAATGAAATTAACCAACATTAAAAATAACAATAAAAATAATATTTTAATTTGGAATTAACATCAAAATTAGGAAATAACCTACTAGGCTACTAATAACAAATTATCATAAAAAAACAATACAAATTCTAAAATAAACACAAATAATTGAAAAAATAATAATTTTCCAACAATCAAGATTTTGTTTGGTTTAGTATGCGTCTATATATATATATATATTATGAATAAATCAAATGTTCAAAATAGTTAATAAATGTAATATATTATATATTATATAATAAATAAATAAAAATATATAAGTTGGTTTGGTTCGATACAAAAAACGTTCGAGCGAACAGTGGTTTTCGATTTTTGAAACCAAAAATTGAACCGTCTTCGATCAAGCCAAAACCGGCCCGATTTGGTTTGGTTCGGTTCGTGGTTTAAATGTTGGTTTCGATTTACACTTAGATAAAAGACAAAGAAAACCTATAATTCAAGAAAAAAAAAATCTTGTCCAAACGGGACCTTAATGTATTATGGTTATAAATCAGAGTAAATGCATGAAAGGATAGTCTGCGGCATAAATTTGGACAAATCGATCCCATGTTCACCTATGAATATTATGTGGATTGGCTTGTCTAGGTTGTCCCACTGCATTGACTAGGGTGTATTTTTCGGTGCTTCTTCAAAACAAGTAGCGTGAAGAGATGATTTGGTACGGTAGATCATTTCAATGCAATTAGCGTCAACAAATGCAGGTTTATGACATAACCCGACCCGAACGGAGTGTGAAAGAGATAGTGGTTGACTTTTTTTTCCTTAGGTAAAAGTGGGGCATTTACAAAAAGGGCCAAGTCAAACAAGACTTGGTCTTTTTTAGCCACACTTAAAAAAAATGTTCTTATATGGCCATTTTAACTGTAAAATGTCTAAACTACCCTTCATTTATTCTTTTCTTTTTTTGGTATTGGTTTGTAGGGTGTAAAATGTCTAAACTACCCTTCATTTATTCTTTTCTTTTTTTGGTATTGGTTTGTAGGGCTCGATTTTATACATTATACGTATGTGGGATTATACCTAAGTATACGAATGCTCACTCGTCGAATATTCCGTCCCTCAGCCCCTCAGCCGCCAGAACAGAGTTCGACAAAGTTCGTTAGGATCGTTACTCAAATTCGTAATATTCGAAATCCAGTGTTCTCTTCCAAATTCGAAGGGGTTTCGAAGCCCATCAAGTGTGTGCTAACTGCTAAGTAATCAGGTTCGTTCCCCTTCGAATACTCCACCCTCAGTCGCGTCGTGGAGTTCAGAAAAGTTTTCTTCCAAATTCGAAGCAAGCACATCAATTTTGTGCTTAGTATGCTTAGTATTCAGGTTCGTTTCCATAAACATTCATCTGAATCCATTTGATTTTTCTGCAAATTCAACCATGGCTCAAAACTGGTCTTTCTTTGCAAAATGCACAACTATTCAACAATCATGTGCATTTTGAACTGGTACCTTATACATTGGCACCTAACCTGTCTGTTAACTGAGACTGGTTACTAAACAGCAGGTTTGCACCTTGGTTTGCAAACTGGTTTATCAACTGGTTTATTGATAAACCAGGTGAGTGTCTGTTACTTAACTGACACTGGTTTCCAAGCAGCAGGTTTACCCCTTGGTTTTATCAACTGTTTTGATACCATATTATACCAGGTGAGTGTCTGTTAATTGACACTGGTTAGTAAACAGCAGGTTTGCAAACTGGTTTATCAACTGGTTTATTGATAAACCATAGATAAACCAGGTGAGTGTCTGTTAATTGACACTGGTTAGTAAACAGCAGGTTTGCAAACTGGTTTATCAACTGGTTTATTGATAAACCATTGATAAACCAGGTGAGTGTCTGTTAAACTGACACTGGTTTCGATAGCTTAACCAGG
>CM028382.1:95182145-95199300 GCA_013146195.2 Codonopsis lanceolata | reverse complement strand
AGGACGGGGGGTGATGCTTGTTTCTGCGGCGGGGCCTAAACTTGTTTAGATCGATCGTCAATTCAAGTAGGTAAGCAAAATTGGTTTGCTTTAGACTAATTATTATCTCAACAAATTACTCAAATCAAAAGGTCAAATACTTTACCACTTCAATCTTAAGATGGTCAATCTTTTTGGTCCATATGGTCAATCTTAGGTCCATATGGTCAATCTTACAGTCCATCTTATGCAATAAATCAAAAATGCGCGAGATGAGGAGTCTTTGGTGTTCTTTGGTGCTAGTGCTAGTCCTGACGGAGAGATGGAGAGGGATGTTGTTGGGAGAGGATGCGTGGTGGGGACCGGCGGCCTTCATCTTCAACATGTTCGGCCTCAACATGGAAGGATGTGCTCGGCTCCAAACATACGCTCATACTCAACAACATAGCGCTTTTGTTTCGGCCGGTGGGCCTCAGTGGACAAGCACTTCATCACATCAATTAAGCAAAATACCAACTTCATTAATAAACTATATTGGACACTACTGTTTATAAAATAATATTGTTTGGATTAAATAACACAACTTTATTAATCAAACTCTACATTTACCCTTGGGTTATCCAATATCTCCATGATTTCCTCATAGCTTGGATTTTGGAATGACTTGTCGCATTCTTGGTATTTTGGGCACTTCACTGATGATATTTGATAGCCCATACAATTCTATAAATCCAGGAAAACCTTGGAACAACTCAAATGCCCAAACCTGCTTTTTCAAAATGTTACATATTAGAAGCATATAAGATTGAAAAAAAATATGATCTAACCATTCAATATAAAAATCAGCTACAAATGGTTACCTGTAATGCGGAAAGCCGTTGCATCTGAAGTCTTAGCACGAAACTAGCCATCTTCACTTGAGTTCGGTGGGTATAGGACTTTGTTCCCCATGGATATTTATTGAACAAATCCAAGTTCTCGACTATACTCAAAACACCCACATCAATACGGTATTAGGTGGCGCACCTCTCAGCACATACTCCCAAATAAGTGCAAGACCAATCTTCAGCTTATCATCCATGTCAGTTACCTCTCTAAATATTTTCCTTAAATCTTCAGGCTTCATTGCTTTTCCACTCAGTCCAGGAATATATTTCTTTACTAGTGCATTGGAAGTAGGGATTTCAGGGACATAATCTTCCAATAATCCAGGTTTTAAACCTGTTATTAAGGTGTAGTCTGAAAAAGAAAATCTAACATTTTTACCACCTATACAGAACCATATTTCATTTTTATTGTTTGTAGGTGACTCAATCCTAAAAAGTGCCAAAACATGAATCAGCACATTGCTCTTATTAATATTTTTTCTCATCCTATACAATTTACCAAAGGCTGATTTCCTGAATATAGTTTTATGAGCACGATCTAATGCTTCATATACCTCATCTAATATTAACAAATTGCATCTTGTAGTAACCTTGCATTTGTACCAGTCATCACGTGAAACAATATATGCCATCTGTAATAGAAATATAAATTAAACATTAAAAAATGAACTATAATAAACAACTATTAAAACAAGGTTTACTTCTATGGTTGATTCAACTGATCATATGAAATTACACATGGTTGATTCATATATCAGGTTATAAAACATATGATTTTCTAACCTTAAACAAAAACCCAAGTACATGGTTTACTGACATGGTTTATTGATAAATCAGATGTATTCAACAGAAAATAAAATCATTTTTGCCTTGAACATGAAATAAGAACATGAACATAGCAATACAATTCAATATAAACAAGTATTCATGTTTATTTCAAGTCGTTATGTTCATTTCAAATGTTTTACAAGTTGGGGTCGTCAAAAATGGTCGACCGTAACTATAACACTAAAACCCTAAGCGAAAAAACAATGTGAGGTTTACCTGGATCAGAATTGATGATCACCAACGAGTTAGGGTTTCGAATAATTGAGAGCTCCTGATCTTTTAATCGAAATCAAATGGTTTATCAATGGTCGTCGTTGAGAGGGTCTTGGTCGACAAGGCTCTGTTATACCACACTGAAATGAACTAAGTGTTTTTTCACTTTCACTCGGCTAGTGTATATCATCGTCGTCAATTGTAATTGTATACGTATTTTTTTCTCAGCCAGTAGTCGTCAAGTGGTCGTCAAGTGGTTTATCTAATAAACCAGTGTATACCAGTATATACCAGTGTATACCAGTGTATACCAGTGTATATGTAATTAAAAAATATTGTTCCTCAAAATTTTATGATGGTCGACTTGTCGACCACTTGACGACTAGTGTCGACCACGATATAACGCAGGGGCATTTTGGTCAGATTCATAAGCGACGGTCCGTTGATTTGTCAAAGGCCATATATGTTTAACAACCGGGTCTTTTGGCCATATTTGATAAATGCCACGGTAAAAGTAGAGGTGGTAAACGGGTGGATATAGGAGGGTATGGGTGACGCCCATATGGGTAATGAGTTTAAATTGACGGACAAGTAAGTACTCATTTAATACTATGGGCATATATAGGCGGACAATAAATAGGCATGGGCGCCCATCTACTCATAACACAAAATTATCAAATAAATACAATAATTACAAAAAAAATCATTCTTTAACAAAAAAAACTCAAAAATTACAAAAACATTATTTTTATCAAAAAAAAGGAAAAATAAATATATATTTTTGTGTGTGCTTATAAGTGACCACCTCACTATCATTAGACACTAATATCGTTTATAGACTTTAAGGCGTGATTATGGTTGATAGGTTTAAAATCTAAATCGACCTAGGAGTTTAGTAACCTAGCCGATGGGTCATGCGTGGAATCTAGACATTCGGGCTCGAGATGTCACATTATATATATATATATATATATATATATATGAATGAAATTTGTAATTTTCAAATAATCTTCCTCAGTCAATTGCTACTTTTAATTAAAAAAAATCTCAATAGTGGCGAATCTAAGTGAGATCGGTGGCGGGGGAGGGGGGATACAACACACGACATAATTTTGCAATATATATATATATATATGGTGGGGATTCAAAACACGGCATAATTTTGCAATATATATACATATATATATTGTGTCAAACGTTATTATTAAGAGATCGAAGAGAGCAAAAATCGAAATGAAATTTGAAGAACAAAAGATTAAGTTTTAACATGGGTCCCCAAGTTGACGCTCATTTAACCCATCATAATTAATGGTCTTAAATGGTCATGTCCATTTGTGCCCACTTAAAATGTTGAATGTACCAATATCCATTATTTGTTCGATCTGGGCGTACAAATGGACGCGGGTAAAATTTGTCACCTCAACGTAAAAGTATTTACTTATCAAACACATCCAGCAAGGTGTTTGTGGTAAGTGGTAACCATTCCAACGAATCAAGCAGATTAAAATTTGGAAGTTGTTGCATTTTTACTATTGGGCTGCTCTTACAAGTTGGTTCTTCCATGACACCAACAATAAGACTTACTCCAACCGTCCAACCCGACAAATGTTCTTCCGTTTAGTTTCAATCATAAAATCTTTCACAAGACTACAACAGACAACCAAGACAAACCTAGTATGGCTTACTATAATTATTTATGCTACAAAAGCCCTGTTGGTTGCCAGCATTCAGCGCCATAGTCTCTAAAAAGCCTTGGGACAAATGCAGATTCTGTTCAAGAAATCAATCCTTTGCTCTTCAAACTATCAACAGAGTCCCTGATGATTTGCTCCATTGGAATGAACTGTATGCCCAAGTCCATTAGCTTCTTAGATGCATCCTTACACCTTGCTAGTCCAGGTTGTGTATCCCTAGGTAACCTACAACAAGGTAAAAAGAATTAATATATATATATATATATATATATATATATATATAGAGGTTGATCAACCACTAAATCTTCCATCACAACCGATTGCTAAACAGTATTAACTTTATAGAATTAACAAAGTTCTCCAGAACAATCATTGGCTGCAACTGTTTAATAAAAATGAGGAAGGGGCGGCACCCCTTCCCTCGAGGTCTTTTTTTTTATAGGTAAGTATGACCCTTTGTTGGTATGGGGATTGGAACCAAGGACCTCAAGGTCTTTGCCTGAGTGCCCTTGCCATCTCTCCCACCTCTTGGGGTCTTACTGAACTTTGACAGAAGTAATTTGGGTGGTGCAGATTGAATTCAAAGAGGTTATATGTGAAGCCTGGTGCAATAGATTTGTGGCAGCTCAAGGTTGAAGCTATATGTCAAGTAAAGGCTGAAGCTCAACCTAACGTGTGTCTCCTAAAAATGCTGCTGAGGTAATCAGAGCTGCCCCTAGAGCAGGCCCCTGAAACTGTATCATGTTCTATAGTTCTACTAGACATGGGCACACCTAGGCATCATGATAAATGATTAAATGGTACTCCCTTCAATCCATGATAAGTGTCCCCCATTCCATTTTGGGGCGTTCCAGTCTGCCAAAACAAGTGTCCTGTTTCCAAAGATTCTTTAAGCAATATTAATTGTGAGATGAAAAAAGAGGAGGGACCCATTGATTTGACACCACTAAGAGATACTTTAAGGGCATTAAAAGAAAATTGCATAAAGTCAACTCCTTTCTTAAAACTCGTATAAAGCGGGAACACATTTTGGAATGGACGGAGTAGATTAAAGTATGAAAATGTACAATGGCAAAAGAAACTCAAAATGTGATTAAAGAATTCAAAAATCATGAGTATTTATACATTACAATGATGTAAATGTGTCAACTTTAGGTCGTAGACTCGTAATATAAAATGCAACCCCACCAACCACCACCGCCCCCCTCCAATAAACGCACGCATAAATAAAAGAAAAGAAAAGAAAGGTAATCCTTCCTTTCAGTGTCGAATTAGAAAATAAGGGGAGAGCATCTTACTCTAGTAAGTATATTTAAGTTCTATGATCTTCTGTTCAAAACTCTTGTTTCACCATCGAAAGAAGTAAACTCTTGCCTAAAAGTTTCTTTTTCATTCTACAAATGGTTTGAAATGAAAACTAACACTCTTATAATGGTCCCTTCTTTATCAGAGATGCCTCTGCACCATACATGACAGGAAACTATCTTCTTAAAAGTGCCTTGACTAAACAGTTCCATACTTCCATTACATTGTCAATTTGGGATCTGATTTGCAGTACTTCTTCCTGGAGATGTTGACTTTCACATTGGTTGTTTTTGCATTAATTGTTTTCGAGGGTAACAAGAATGACATTAATTACCTTAATTGATAAGCCCAGCATTCCTGGCCCACCAAGCGAAACTGGTGGCTTCTTGGTCATAACCAGCAAACAATTGTATCATCGGCGCAGGTGAACAAAACCAAAACCAAGTGTAGCAAGATTGATTCTCAATTATCAAATTTGCAAAAAGAGTCAGAACAGATGGTTTGATCCTACTAAGTCGAATTTGAACCTGAGTCCCACATCCATTGGAACGCATTAGCTGTTTGCTCTCATATTTTCATCTAATATAGTAATATTTTAATTGAATTCTATGTGATGATCAACGAATACAGTCGAGCACCTCCGTAGTCAAGTAGACCCTGTTTAGGAAAGGTTGCACAAAATGATAGTGCCCTTATTCTGCCGTCTCTCCTTTCTGTTGAGAAAACTGGCTTTGTTTGGCTTGAAATTCAAGGGTTCACCCCGAAAATATACTTCTGCGGTGTTTGTGTTTCTCTACTTCTTCCAGAGTACTGCAATTTCCATTTCAAACTTCGAGAAGGTATGTAGAACAAAGCTGGAAAGAAGTAAAGATTGCATGACAATGCTGGGATCGTTGAGAAGGCAAAGGTGCACAACAGAGTAGACGAAAGCTAGAAATAAAGCCTGGTTCCCCGAAGATCGTATGACTTAAACTTTTGGTTCAAGAGTAAAAGGAAAAATTTGCATGTAGGGTAGTTATGAGTAGTAGCTTCTTCTCACTGTTTCATTACATTTTTAGAATCTGATTTCTTCTTGAGGATGCTGCGGCTAGGCTTCAAGCCTCCTAATGTTTTCAAGATTATCAGTGAGTTCCGCCACATTTTGAAGGTGGTTTTATTAAATTTTATTTAATTTCTAATATCATAATTGGTCAAGGATCAATTTTTGAGACAACAAACACATAATAGTCCAATTGAATTAGCATTTAAAAGCAAGGGGAGTCCATACATCACCTGGGTATATTATATTCAGGATAAAGTTCTGCAACCTTAGCTGCAAAGTCACCATAATGAGATATGGCTTCAACGCACATGTGCCTTCCGGTCGCAGATGTATTTTCATAAACCAATATGTGTGCTAAGGCCACATCCTTCACATGAACAGATCCCATAAAGTAATCCTCGTATATATCTGTAGAGCCTGTTACCACGACAGAATGTCCATCAAATTTGCAATTAACTCAGAAAACAAGGACTTTGCATATAATATTCACACTCCACACCCACACAAAAAAAGAGGAGTAAACTTTGATGTGGCTGAGAAATTGAGTAGAGACTGGCAACCATAGAGGGTTTATCTACTTGAAAGCAAGAACAAGTTGACAAAAATCAAGATTTCACTTGCGATAAAAGATTCTATAAAGCTTTTTGTATTAAGATAGACAACTAGTCTAATCCCAAGATAAAGGAGAAGAACGATATCACTTATCACTAAAACATCTACAGGAGAAGCATGCATGGTAGGAAAAGGCTAAAACCTATTGGCTCCATAACATGGAAATCTTCATTTTACCCAAGGCAACCAAGCCGACACAGCACTACATGGACATCGATGTTGCAGCTTGACTCCTTCATTTAGTGTAAATACTCTACATCTTTGGTGAGTCAGACAGCCAGACCCAGACCTATACGGCTATACCTATATTTATACCGCATTCCTTGTAATACCAGCTCACAAGCAATATAAGTGTCTATTTCTGGACAACAGTTGCCAACACCGGGTGGTTCAGGGATCAAAGGTAGATTGGTACTACCTACATCCCAAAAAGAGACTTTTTAATAAATAATGGACTTTTACTTTCATATGTTTCCTTCAAACTACACTGATGTTTTCCCCTTTTGGTATGGCATAAGACAACATCATTTTGTTGGAAAAAGAGTACAAAAATTGAAAATGTAGTGAAAACTTAGAGCTTAAATTAAAAAATACAACTTTTTTGGGACAACTTGGAGGAAATCAGGACTCTTTTTCTCGGATGGAGTTTTTAGGTATGTGGTAGAAGAGACATCTAACCCAAAGCAAGAACTTGACATGAATAGATACATTATGATCCTAAACATGCTTAGAACTTTCGTAGTAGGTTACTTTTGACAGCTAGATTGTCCTGCCAAAAGCCTTCTCAAGCGGTAGGAATATGAACTCTTAAAGTTTACACTTTTTGAAGAATTAGAGAATATCAAAATCAAAGGAAGCTTATACTTGCGCACCTAACTAATGATAGTTAGTCATGTGACTCATATCAAAGAATTCTCTTATCACGCTCACATACGCTTCAATAAAAACTCGAAGAACCGTTTAAAAGTTGGCATAATAATTACCCTGCAGAAGGCGAAGAATCATTAACATGCTCGCATTGAGTGTTGGGGGAAGAATAGGGCCCATCACAGTTCCAGGATTCACCACAACCAGATCCAAACCTTTTTCCTCGGCAAATTCCCATGCAGCTTTCTCAGCTAGAGTTTTAGAAAGCGAATACCATATCTAGACCACAATAAAAGATAAACTGAAACTAAATAAATGACCAAATAAAAAGGAATTGATCTGCTTAGTGAACAGACTGAATGGCTAAATGGGAAGGTAGACAAACACAAAGCAAGATGCTACAGTTTAATAAAGTATTGGAATAAACATAAGTACTCCCTTCATCACAGATAATTGTCATCATTACATATTTGAAGTAGTATCGTGACCCAGTTAATTAGCGACTCTTCACAAATTTCACATACAAAACAAATAATTTCTTTAAGAGAAAAAAATGGTAAATGGACCTTCGACACTCATCAACAAAATGCATGCCTCCTCAACATTGGGGATAGAGTAAGTTATTTAGCAAGAGCCCCAGATTCCACTATCCACTTCATATCTCATTCCTAAAATGGTATTATTATAATAAAGTAGCTTAGGAATCTTACTCATCCACAACTCTTCGACAAGCAGATAAATAATATTTCCTACAAGAATATATTTCTTATCAAAAATAAATAAATAAAATAAAATAAAATATTTCCTTCAAGTATAACAAATAAATAAATAAATAGCAAATAGTGAAATAACACAACTCCCACAATGTTTGTTCGATTGACATTTAAAAGAGCAAAGGCACAATTAACTATCATCCGAATACGCAAAAACTTATTTCAAGTAATTTCATGCCCCTGACACGATAAGAAAAACATCCACAACCTTTTTTTCCAGTAAATCAGAGAAAAGGCAAGCCCTATTCAATTTCATTTCTTTTAGGTTGCATCCATACAATCCACCCTCCAACAAAAAACAATATTCTATGTAACATTATTAAAGAATAAGATATCAGTGCCCTCTTCAAAATCAAGAGTAGGAAAGTATAACTCAATTCAGCCAACCGTTCCTTCAGTCTACTTGAGGTGAGCTAGAAAAGTCAATATATACATCTTCCCACTGAATCAGTTGACATAACTGAATTTCAAATTGGCTCAAACAAGTTTTAACTTCTGATGCAAAGCTATACAAGTGGTAATTTATCACTACCTTTACGCAAATCTTTAGGTTGTAACAAACTCACAGGGATGTCAACAAGAAGGTAAGAAAACATGATGGAAAAGAAAAGCTGAAAGCCATAGTGTAAAGCAAAGTAGAGAGAGAGGGCCTGACCCCGTTCTGCTTGCAATATTCGACATCAGTCCAGCATTCCTCACTCTTAGGCACATCTACCGGCCAGTTAGGACTGGGGACAATGGCCGATACAGATGAGGTCACCACAACCCGCCGAACCCCAAGCTCCTTTGCTGCAGTGAGTACATTGTTGGTCCCCTTAATCGCGGGCGCCAACAGCTCCTTCTGTCAAATAATAGACAAAATTGAATATACAATCATCGGAACTTCATGATTATTATCAAGCATCCAGCATGCTACTTCCTTCGCCCCAGAAGAGAAGAGGTATGACTTTTTTGGTCAGTTTGATTGATTTATTTTTTTTCAAATGACTATTGTTTCCGAAAAAGGAAAATGATAGAGCAAAAGAATGCATCTACATATTTAATTTAAAGCAGACATCGTAGTGTTACTCATTGTAAGTTCAAGTTGTAAATCAATTCTATTGATTAATTTTATTGCTCTAGCATTACTCATTCAAAAACTATAAAATATTGTAATTTTAGGTCCTTTTAGTTTAGTTTCCAAAATTTATAATTTTATCTTCTAGGAATAAATAAAAATATCTAATTATTGATCCAAAAATTGGTCAAATGGACTGAAAAGGGAGAACTCTTCGGACGGAAGGAGTAGTACATAAAATTGAAGAGTTGTGTTAAGAGAGAGTGGGGAAGGACCTCGGGATCATGAACTTTATCGACAGTGCAAGGAGAAGCCAGGTGGAAGACACCGGAGGTGCCGGTCATGGCGGCGACAATGGAGTCGTAATCGAGGAGATCGATCTGGAAGAGACGGAGACGCGATTCTGCTCCTTCCAATGCTTCTAGATGCTTCGTTTCTTTCTCATCCTCTAATCCAAATAAACAAACATAATGGAATTAGCAACAACAGCACTCAACTTAACTATGGATAATAAGCTTAGAACAGCTTTGCAAAAGTAATCCAGGGAGAGAGGGAGGGAGGAACTGAGATCTTTGACGGTGGCGTGAACGGCGTAGCCGCGGTTGAGGAGGAGACGGAGGAGCCAGGAACCAATGAAGCCGCTGCCTCCTGTAACGCAAACAACCTCTTCTTTTGCTGTCATCTCTCCTTCCTTCGTTCGTCTTCTCCACTCCACTATGGCACTATCCAGTTCTCACTTCTGCTCTCCACTGTCTGCAGCAAGTCAGCGCTCAGCAGCAATGGTAGATTAGCAATTGGCATAAATATAAAACGCGCATGCAGTAAAGCGCTTTAACACCACAGCTAGTACTTTTTCTTCGTGAAGGATATCATAGGACTAGGAGTACTTCAAATGGTTCATTCCAGAATAGACCTAGCCAGTAGCCATTTTGATTAATTATAGAGTAAGTATCCTCTAATACGGTTTTACGTATCTTAATATGTAAGTTTTAAGGAGGAGTCTCACTCTCTCACGACTCAACTTACTTACACGATGAATCAGTTAATGAAAATCCGTTTTATAAAAAATATTTGTAAGATCGTCTTACCTAATTATTTGTCTTAATTATGCCTCCACGTGTATGGATTAATTATGCCTCCACGTGTGTATTACAATTTTACATTCTACATGTGTAATGTGTTATAACTATTTTGACTATGTTCAAGTATTTCTATAATGACCAACTCCATTAATATTAATATATTTATCAATAATTAGATTTTTGGGAAAAATACCAAAAAATCTCACTAAAAAAATATCATATCCAAAAAGTCTCAAAAACTATTCTTCTATCTAAAAAAAATCTTAAAGTTAAACTCTTAATACCAAAAAGTCTAAAACTTAACGTTTCTTCTAACATGGTTAGAGTATGAGGTTTCATTTGAAAAAAATATATTTTTAACTTCAATGATTTTTATGATTCAATATGTCAGATAAAATAATAATAATAATAAAAGAAACAACAACAACAACAACAAATAACTTATTATTAATAATAACAGTAATATTGAAAAATTTGCTATTAATATTATTATTGTTATTAATAATGTTATTATTATTAATAAATAATATTAATATTATTATTATTATCATTATTATCACTACTCTGACTACTAATATTACTACCACAATTTCATAGAAGTGTAAAGGTTAACTTTTTAAATCTTAATATGAAAAGATTAATTTTAGATTTTATAGATTGAATAGTTGTTTTGAGATCATTGTGAAATTAATTTTAATTAGACTTTTGGTATTTAATACTAATAATCTTAATGAAGAATAATAATATTACTATTATAATAATAGTATTATTTTTATAATAATAATAGTAAAAAAATAAAAAAAAAATAATAATAGTAGTAACAATAAAAATAATAATAATATTCAATATAATTCTTATCATCATTGTCATAAGTGAGAAGAAAAATAAATTTTCGTCCAAATGAAAGCTTTTAATATAACGGCGTTTGTAGATATGTTAAATTTTAGACTTTTTGGAATTATAATTATGATTTTGGGACTTTTTCGATTCAATAAGTATTTTTGGGACTTTTTTATATGAGAATTTATTTGGTGGGGTTTTTTAGTTTTTTTTTTCCCTAGATTTTTCAGCATAAATTCTATCAATAGCTATAGTGTCCTTTCGTACACAAATTCTAGAATTCAAGTGATTCACTATGCATATTAGATTACTAAAGTGTCGTTTGGTAGTCAGGATTAAGACCGGATATAATTAATAAGCCGAGTTGTCTGATGTTTGGTACGCAATAGATGGTCGAGACTAATAGTACGAATTATCCGGATAAAATCATTATCCCCTCATTATTAAAAAAGCGAAATGTTTTTCATTTTATGAATACCCTGGCACGATATAAGCCAGAATCAAGCCCAATGGATAGCCAAATGTTTGCAAAGTACATGGTGACATGGGTGGCATACAAAAGCGTTCTAATTACTCCCTCCATCCTAAAACAAATATAGCCTTTATTTTTCGTTTTTGTTTGTACCAAAAATTATACTCATTTATAAATTAGAATGCATACTTTCACTATGAGTTTTGTTTATCCCCTGTATTAATTCAGGATTAATTAAATTAATTATTGTTATGACACGATTGCCTGTCAAATAATATTTGTCTTTATAATTTAATTTTTTTTAGCTTTTTCTTATTTTTCCAAATAAACCATATCTATTTGTCAGCAGTATAAAAAAATTATACTACATCATTTATGTTTCCTTCAACTTCTTCAAAGGGAAAACAAACTCAAGAAAAGTATGTCACCAGCTTTACTATTTTATTTTCTCATTCATATATTTTTTTCTTCTTGATAAGCAAAAGAAACTAGGTTTATTATTACTTTGTAATTTATTTTTTATTTTCTAAACTAATTCATATAAAGTCTTTTATATTCTAATGCAATATTATTTATTTACGTGGACGAAAAAAAATGAAGAAAAAAAAACAAAGAGAAATGAAAATATTTGCTAACTCAAAAGAATACATTTTATCTGTAAATAAGAAGTGGTAGATGAGGGTCGTTGTGTCAATACTTGAATTGATTAATATAAATAGTAGTGAATAGAGAGGGTAAGTAAAATTTGGTTATAACATTTCTCACATTAATTTTTCTTAAATCTTATAATATAATACGCTACTTTCTTATTTTTATTATTCTAAAATCCAAACGATTATAGATTTCAGGCAATAAAGTTATGTGACGATCCGATCCGGACCTCAATACGGAATCCCAAGGTCATGTCACCTAAAGACGATAACACATAAAAGGTAACACTATAACGGCGACACCAAATCATCATAATAACATGCGAAGCGAATAATAAAGTGGGACCCCGGACTATCGAGCTCTAACTATAACAAGTGCATACAATCTCTTAGTCAACCAACGACTCACGTGCTACAACATAACCATCGGCTACACTAGGTCGGACATAAAAATAAACCAAGTCATCGACGACGTTACAATCGGAACCCAGCATTACACTATTGTAACGCCTCGAGCCCGAGAGCCCGGTCCGCTACGTGTAGCCCACTTACTGACCCACTGAGCACGCATCACCTTGAGTCATCAGGCCCACCACAAGCCGACCCAAAAGTCTATGGATGATGTTGGTGCCCAGAGGTAGTGTGTGCCCACCTTATAAATCGAATACAATTCCCACACCTACCCGACGTAGGATGGGATATTACAATCTCCCTCACTTAAATCATTGACGTCCTCGTCAAAGCCGAATCATACCCCGGGCGATGCAGGAATCAAGAGGTGGCTCGTACGGGGATCAAGAGGTGGCTCCCACCTTCTGCCGTGTAGCACTTTGGCCCGCACAGCACTTTGTTCCCACATTTTTGGTCGGGATCCGCTCTGATACCATTTGTAACGACCCGAGCCCGAGAGTTCGGTCCGCTACATGTAGCCCCATTGGCCATGAGCACACACCTTGGGTCATCGGGCCCACTGAAGTCGACCCAAAAGTCCATGGATGATGTTGGTGCTCAGTAGTAGCGCATGACTACCTTATAAATCACACACAAATCACACATCTACCCAATGTGGGATTGGGGTGTTATAATCTCCCCCACTTAAATCCTTGACGTCCTCGTCAAGTCCGAATCGTACCCGGGGCAATGTAGGATTCAAGAGGTGGCTCGTATGGGGATCAAGAGGTGGCTCCCATCTTCTGCGGTGTAGCACTTTGGCCCGCACAACACTTTGTTCCCACATTTTCGGGCGGGACCCGCTCTGATACCATTTGTAATTACCGAGCCCGAGAGCTGCATGCCTGTGTAGCCCGCGAGCAGGCGGCGGCACCTTGGGTCATCAGGCCCACCACAAGCCAATCCAAAAGTCCATGGATGATGTTGATGCTCAATAGTAGCGCATGACTACTTTATAAATCGCACACAAATCCCACATCTACCCAATGTGGGATTGGGGTGTTATAACTATAAATATACAATATAACACAACAACCTCAACGGCTACAACATGCCGGAGAACAACATAATTAATGAGATATACACATACTAGAATAACTATGGATAATATAGTTAAATACTTAGGCTCAACACACACAAGTCGGCACACGAAAAGAATAGGTATCACATGCATGACTCACATGAGTCGGCTCGCAAGAGAGTAAGTATTACCATACAATTACAAATCATAAGGTTCGCTACCCGTTGTAAAGTTTACATAACTTTACATTTCCCAACGTTCCTTTCCAAAAGTAAAAGACGTCTAAACATTACGAACTGTAGCAACATTCCAAAAGAACCACTAGCTAGCACAGACTCCTCGAACTCACTTCAAACATCCAGGTCGGTTCGGATCTAAGGAAAACAAACAATAACGAGGTAAGTTATATTGACTTAGTAAGCTAATAAATGCAACTACAAGACATGGCATAAAAGCCCAAGCATTAAATGAAGCATGTTACCATGTTAGTATAACATTCAATCAAGTACCCTCAATATAGTCAAATAGATGCATATTCATATAGTACATCGTTGTTCACATAAGTGCTCAAAAGTAATCACATAAAAGAGGATATAAATATTTTCAATTTGATACTACCGCGTTACTCCTGCAATACACGTGTAAATCAAAAGTTCCCTCGATACCCTATCTCGTGGTATCGACGCCTCCGAGTCCCACTCAAGTTCCATAGCTATCCCAAGTCGTGCGTATTGCTATAACAAGGTTAGCTACATCCCCACTACGGCCAATGGTGGAGGGGTGTGTGTAAGACTCCTATACGGCGATCCATAGTGATTACGAGTCTTACGATTTGTGAAGGTGATGCATCGTCCTACCATAACTCAACCAATAGACGCCAGTTGGACTCCAAAACCATGCACAAGTAGTATTTACTTGTAATTCACAAATAATGGATGAGTCCGAAAGAGCGTACCCATCCAAGTCAAGTAGGTGTTAAACTCTACTACAACATATAGCTACACATACATTTGCTAGCTATCATATAATCATATTAGAGCCATAATTGAATCTCTAAAACATAAGTGTTTAAAAGTGTACTTAACTAAAATTGCTCGGAGGCTAAACTGATGGAATTAAAAGCAATACTAATAGCCGTAGATCTTAATCTTCACATAGGAATTACCCGAAGCAATAATCTAGATGCGGAAGCATACCTGAATCCATGAGAATGATTGTTCTTTGGTTATGCGTCTTCCAATTTGTAACGTAGTATCCTTAGGGTTTCTTTTGCTAATGGGGCGGCAGAGAGAAAAGATTATTAACCTACGTACAATTGGGGACCATAACCTTTTTATAGGAGTAGTTTGACCTAATTATCAACCAGCCCATTATAAGTTGACAATTAACACCCATGAGGTCTCTACACATATTCAATTAAAACCACATACTTATAAAAAGATGGCTTAGGCCCATTTAACTTAGTAAATCACTTCAATTAGGCCTATTAACTTTAGATAATATGAAGTATACGTTAAGCCGCAGTGCATACATGTCTGTATGCCCAAATACACATATTTATCATATGCACATACATATAAGTCCATAAAATTCTTACAATCTCCCACTTGGACTATATATACATGTGCATACGTATATCATATTATATACTTTAGTAGCTCGAGCAATCCTTTACTTTTAGTCATCTTAAACCAATCATGTTCATCAGTCAAATTAACACAAGGATCAAAGAGGCTTTCGTCACATTTATCGCAACTAGACCCATCATTGGTCAAATACATTAACATAACTAACAACATGGATCAAGTATGGATGTGTAGCATGGAAATTACATGTAATGTGATCTTCACATGTCTATCTCCAACTGGTCCTACCTTAGTCCATATGAGATCAAATAACGAGTGCTAAATACTAAATAACTTTATGCTTTAACAAAGTCCAAAATTATAGAATTGTCATGACAATAAAGGCAAAACACACCTTTGGGCCACTGTACTTTTCAAAAGGTTGTAATTAGGCCACTGAGACGTCAAAATTTTCGGGATGGCGTCAAAATTTTCGTATGGATGGCCATTATCTTGCAATTTAACCTATTTTTTGGATGGATATTTAAGTTCGAAGGTTAATTTTTGTTAAATACCTATTTTGCCCATGTCATCATCTTCTCCGAAAAATCTCAGATTCAAGATTCAAAATTTCCAGATTCAAACAAAATCTAGATTGAAGATTCAAAATTCCTAGATTCAAACAAAATCCCAAATTTACAAATTTACAAAACCTGGTAAAAATTAAACCTTGAAAATCAGAATTAACATATTATTACAAGAAAATCAGGATTAACAGATTTGGAGATGGATCTACCAGTTCTGAAGATGGAAGCGCCATTGTGAGCCCACTGTTAGGGAGGCCCATGGTTCTAGTTCCAGGTTCGGGGACCAGAGGGATCCAACTGTCGACAAATCTGTGGGAGGAAAATGGAGAGGACTGTATCCTTCAGTGTTCAAAGGTAAGTCGAAGCTTAGGGTCAACGGAAATCACGGTGCAAGGATCCATCATTAATTCTGGCTAGATCAAAGAAGATCTGGGAGCCTGTTTCGTGGTGGGAGGATAGACGCGAAGCAAGGGACAGCCCTCCCCCAACCGAGT
Organism: Codonopsis lanceolata; assembly: GCA_013146195.2. NCBI lineage: Eukaryota > Viridiplantae > Streptophyta > Magnoliopsida > Asterales > Campanulaceae > Codonopsis > Codonopsis lanceolata. Next base: position 95,182,882 of record CM028382.1, on the reverse strand, counting down.
CAGGATCTGGTGCAACTCGGACGACGAGATGAGCCCATTCTTGTTGAGATCGTGCATCTCGAACGCTTCCTTGAGCTCCTTGGCGCCGCCGTCCTTCTCGACGTTGTTGCTATTCATGAGGAAGCCGGTGAACTCTTCCAGATTGATGAATCCGTCGCGGTCGATGTCGATTTCTTCCATCATTCGAGTCACCTCCTCGGGGTAAGTGTCGGATCCGAGAGACTTCATGATGTCGGTAAGCTCCGCGGTAGAAATTTTGCCGTCATCGTTGACGTTGAATCGGTTGAAGACTATTTTGACTCCATCCATGTTTTGAAGGAAGACCGAAGGCTTACCGTCTTCTGCTGCAATTTATGGGTTTCTTATTGGATAGATCTGGTGGGTTTGTTGATGAGTTTTATACCCATGAAAATTAAAGTTTAGATAGTGATAGTACAAATGCATCGTGGTGGAATTTTTTATTTTCTTTGAATTTGTTATTTTTTTTTCCTTCTGGGTTTGTAGTAGATGAGATTTTTTTCCTTGAAGATGATAAAGAATATAGGGGCAAAATAGGTATTTTACATAAATTAACGGCCAAACTTAACGTCCATCCTAAAAAGGGGTTAAATTGCAAGATAACTCCGATACAGTGGCCATCCCGAAAATTTTGACGTCTCAGTGGCCTAATTGCAACCTTTTGAAAAGTACAGTGGCCCAAAGGTGTGTTTTACCAAAAATAAATGATGGGTATAATG
>CM028382.1:94979645-95177145 GCA_013146195.2 Codonopsis lanceolata | reverse complement strand
ACACTTTAAAGAGTTTTAAATAACACTCAAAAAAAATTTCTTCAAAAATCATACTATATAATAAAGTTAATAAGGCTTGATAAATTATAATGCTTTACTTAAAACTCATCATAATTATGTTCAAAAAAATTAAATGTCTAATCATGTTGTTGTGCACGCCAAAAATTCATTAAATATAGTTACAACAGTAAAAATATAGATAACAATCGAACGTTTAAAAAAACTTCATATTAAAATTTATTCAATAGATACGAAATTACAAATACAAGTATTTATTACCTGTAGCTGTAATAATGTGATAATACATATATAAATTTAATTGCAAATGGTTCAAAAAATCGCAGAATAGTTAATTACTAGAAAATATTCACCTAAAATATGTAATCACATTTTCGTAATAAATGTAAAAGTAGTACTCTCTCCGTTCCGGGCAAAGAGTTCACTATTCCATTTTGAGATGTTTCACTTAAATAGTCCATTTTAAAAAATTAAGGCATGTAAATATCATTTTATTACTAATGGACTATTAAAAATGTTATTATATTAAAAAAGTTTGAATTTTAAACGAGGACTCTTTGTCCGAAAACAGAGGGAATATTAAACATTGATGTAAATGATTTTTTTTCCTAAGCTTTTACAATAACATATAAACTTACTTTTATTATAAATAAATGTTGATGTTGTTCTATATGCATTTATGGATGTTGAGATAATATATATATATATATATATATATATATATATATATATATATATATATATATATATATAATTAAAATTTATAAATAAAGGAAAAATCGTGAAGTATTACTCAGTGTTTCAAATGCAAACCGTTTAAAACATACATAAATTTAAAGATTCGTGCCTAATTGAAAAAAAATAAAAAAAATAATGCAATCAATTCGCGATTTGGTTGAACTTGATCAATACTTCAAAACATGAGACAATGTTACTATAGTACGATTTTTTATGGTAAATGAGAAATAAACTCATATTCTGGAGCAAGTATCTATTAAATCGGACACCTTCTTTTCATACCATGCAATGTTTACCTCAAACTTCTTTGTTAACATATACAGACATTGAGATATAGAGATGTTGAGAGAGTGAGAGAGACATTATTGAGATGTCAACGGTGTTGGTTGATCGATTGTTATTGATGTTTATAATAGGTTTGATTGGTAAAAAAAATTATCGATTGCCAACGATGCAAGTCTTGAATTGATGAATGAGAGTGAGTGACTAAATACACTGAACGGCAAATTTGCATGATCAAGAATAATATTAGGGGTTTTATGTTATAATCCTTGTATGAATAGATGTTAAGTTTATATTACTAGCAATATGAGTAATGGTTCGAGTAATAGGGCGGGTATTACTAAATTACTAATACCAAAACCTAATAAAGATCAGTGCTAGTAGTAGTAGTAGTAGTAGCCCCCCACTTCTTGAGTGTATGAGCACATCCTTAGATCGAGAAGTAATAAAGATTTGTGTTTACTTCATGCCTCAATAGCAGCTCCCCAGTTAACGATTGTTAATAACTACGAGTAGTAAAATGTGTGCTTGGCCTAAAATGTGACCTCGACTGGGCACGTGACCTTGTAAATTATCATGTAATTGTTTGTAGAGAAACACATCATGTGTTATTGCTCGTGGTTGCCAAGGCTATGTCCGTTTGTATTTTATACCTGAAAATTTCTGAAGCATCATTGCGAATCAAACATATTCCATTTTTAACTAGAATATGAATTATGAATTTGTCCTTGCATAAATAAGTAGTCATGCTTGCATTTACTCCAAATAGCAATGAATAGCTGTAGCCATTGTATAAGCAGAAGATCATGTTTCATCACAAATATTTTAGTCTTGCAGTACTTGTAATAATCCGAGCATGATGGTCGTATAAGATAAGATTGTATAAGTATCGGCATATTATGCAAGGATAAATAATGGTGGCGACACTTCGCCTTGTAATTTGTTTATTTGAATGCATGAAATTAAAAGATCATGCGAACGTATCATGCTAACATAGTATAACTAAACTAGGCGTGCATGCCGAGCATAAAACAAACAGTTCACGCGTTTCACGTAGATAATTTTTCGACTTATTGATATGAATAGGTGAGCGCATAGCTTGGCATAAATTAATTTCAATTTGCGTGTCATGTTTATCAAAAGCAGGCGAGCTTGCACCATATTTAATTGTCTATTATATACAGATGAAAGTTTAATAATATACCATTTAAGTTGACGAGGCTAACGAACTCGTGTACGTTTAATCAAAATAATGTTGTCAAATTTGTAAAAAAAAAATTTTACTTACTACGGGGAGCGTTGAAGCATGCTATCATATAATAGTTGCGTACAATAAATCATACCCGTCGAGGTAACTTATATTTCATCTAATCGATTAAGTCATGTTATTGCTTGTTATGTAATTATTAGAAATTCATAAGCAAGTGTAAATGGGAAATTAGCAAATTTAATTGTGATAGATAAGTGAGTAACTTTGTTATACTATTTGGATCATTATTTTATAATTGTGAAAATGCACGTTGGGCAGCATCCGGTTTAAACATGTAATAGTGGTGTTAGCTTTTGTACTTTTAAACAATATATATTGATTAGCAAACACATTATCGCAATACGCTCGATTTAAAATGCTTACTTTATGTACATATACACAATATAAAAATGCTAAACGAATGGGTAAATATCATATATTTAGAAACCTTTTATAATATAATATTGTAATGTGTATGGAAATTGATTAGCCATGCATCCATTTTTACTCCAAAACTTAGCATAGTTACTTTGTTTATGAAATACTCCCTCCGTCCCTAAATAATCGTCCTGCTTGACTCGGCGCACAGTTTAAGAAAAAGTAATTGACTTGATTATTTATATTGGTTTAATATGTAGTTTCCTTTAATGCCCATGTATATGTGGCCCATAATTAAAGTAGAGTGAAAAAGTAAGGGTAAAGTGATAAAATCGATGTTCTAAAAAGGTAAGTTTCAAAGTGGACAATTATTTTGGGACGGACGAAAAAGGAAAGGAGGACGATAATTTAGGAACCAAGGAGGGAGTAAAACAAGTCAACACATTGGGACCACAAAATGATAAATGGTGGTTGACCATGTGATTTACTATCATGGCAGGTTTGCATTTCATAATGGCAGAGTAGTGGAAGGAAAACACCTGAAAGTGGACTGATCTCGGCACATGGGTGATGTTAGAAAGTGGATGGTAAAGCTGGGTAAGTCGAACAGATCCACTTGATCAGCTTGTGAAGAATGACATCTTGACCAGCAACATATGGTAACACATCCAGCGTCCGTTTGAAGTGTTTTCAGTGGCGTTGAGCCCGTCTTCTCCAGACGTAGCTTCTGGTAGCGTTGTCTTCTGTTCAAACTCCAGCATGGTGTGCCAGAGCACGGTCGGCTGGTTATGTGCGTCCCATCAACCAACCGCTTCAGACGGCACGTGGAAGAGCGTGGTTGGTCCGTTTAAGGCGTCAGCGGCAGCGTTGAACTCGGTATTTCTTATCACATTTTATGATGGTACTACTTTTCTGATTTAACTTCAACACGGTGTAGATTTGTTTGGCCGGAGCTGTGACGGCGCATCATTGTGTACTACCGCTTCAAGAAACTTTCGATGGCCCGTGGCAGAGCCTGGGAGGTCAGATGGCAGTGATTTAGCACCGGTATGTGGCGTTTCTGTTATCCAGAAAAGCTGTCGGCGCGTCATTGTTCATCTCTGCCTCCGATAGGTTGGAGTGGTGCGTGGAGGAACATTTGGACTCGGTTGGCGGCAATTTTGGTGGCCTTGGACTCGTCCAGTCAAGGCGCACCACCTGGTGGTTTTTGTTTTCTGTTCCGTGTCCTTCCCCGACCACTCTGAACCCAAGTTGACACTGATTGTCTTATTTTCTATGGTGGATTCCGGCGACTCGAATCTCTCTCCCCCGGTTGTCAACGGAGGCTGTGACTATATGAAAACAAAATATAACTCGATTCCCGGCAACGGAACCACTTGATCACCCCACGAAAGGTGGTGCCGAAAGTCTTATCGTCCGTGACTGGTCCGCGATATCGTCGGATGGATATCTGGCTGTTTAGTCTGCAAAAATAAATCACCGTGAGTGGGTGGGGGTGTCCCCCAAAACTCTTCAGTGTGATAATCAGTATAATATATAAGAGAGTGACAAATCAAATGGAAATGGTGTTTATGTTTGTGTTTGAACCGTGAGGGAGAGAGAGAGATTGAGAGAGCCCTTGTTACTTTGTCATTTGTGGGAGAAAAAGAGGCTGCCCCGAGGAAGTTTCCTCCTTTATATATAGTGTACGTTTGGTATGTTATTAGGCTTGTGTCCTCTTTTGGATATGTGTTCAGACTTTCTTTTGGGTATGGGTTTAGCCCAATCTTTAAGGTATAATTTTGGAATACTTTATTGGGCTATATTTTCGGACCCATTATTTTGGTGCACATCAATACCAACCCTCTAATCAAATTTAAAAAAGCCCGTGCTTTCTTGCTTGCTTCTTTAAATTAATCTTTTAAGTAAATATCTATTATAGAGATTCAAGTGGGCGCAAGCAATATCTATGGACCTCTATAGATATTGCTCGCGTCCACTTGAATCAAGGATCAGTGCACAGACTTGTTCATGAATACAGATATATAATCAGAATGAGACCTTTTTAATATCACGAGCTCGCATGAAGATTCGACCAAGGGATAACAGATCCAAACCTAAAGAGTAGAGAGTTGTGTTTCTTAACTTATGTGTCATTTTCATTTGTAAAATAAAATTAGTTGTGTAAAATCAAACATATCATAAAAACAATTAGAGACCTTGATATTATTGATACGAGTATTAAGTGAAGTTAGAAAACAAACACGTGCATCGTATTCGTATCTAGAGATGACGTGGTGGTGTGAGTGTGAGAGCACTAAATATTTTCTTAATATTGCTGCTGGACCTTAAGTTATATCAAGCGAGTTTTAATCTCAATTGCAATGCTATAGGTATAGCCGTATAGGCTAAAGCTTTAGGACACGGACCAGAGTACCCAAACAATTCATGAGTGCCGTTACAACCCCAAGTCGTGTTTCCTGCGCCTTTTCAACCGCCGTCCATTTACAAACCCGAGGTTCTGCTATTCAAACTCTTAATTCCCACCAACCCAATACATTCAGCAAGGAAATTTTGTGTAATCAAATATTGGACAAATCCCCAGATATCAAAACATTGAAAAAAGTCCATTCCAAGGTTATCACTGATCAAAATCTCACCTCTAACCCTTCCCTTGCGATCAAACTAATGAGAGCTTATTCTGTCTGTGGCCAACCAAATGTCAGCCGCCAGGTGTTTGATAAAATTCCTCATACAAATGTAGTCTTCTTTAATGTCATGATCCGAGGCTATGTAAACAATCATTTCTACCGAGAAGCCCTTCTTATATATAAGTACATGTCCGCTCATACCATAAACCCTGATCATTACACTCTCTCTTCAGTTTTAAAAGCATGTTCCGGCGCGAATAACTTATGCGTTGCCTTGCAAATTCATGCGCTAGTTGTAAAAGAGCGTCGCGATGCAAATCTCTTCACAGGGAATGGTTTAGTTGCCATGTATGGGAAATTTAATTGTTTAGTGGAAGCTCGTAGGGTGCTTGATGAAATGCCTTGCAGAGATGTAATTTCTTGGAATTCATTGGTTGCCGCTTACGCTCAAAATGGACAGTTTGATGATGCATTGGAAGTTTGTAGGATTATGCAATCGTTTGGCATTAAACCTAACGCAGCCACAATGGCTAGTCTGTCGCCTGCTGTAACTAATACGTCGGCCGACAATGTTAATTTTGTGAAGGACATGTTTGTTAACTTGACTAGAGAAAGTCTGGTGTCGTGGAATGTGATGATTGCTGTGTATGTGAATAACTCCATGCCAACTGAGGCTGTTGAGCTTTATTTACAAATGGAAGGTTGTGGAAAAGACCCGGATTCCTTTACTATTTCGAGTCTTCTTCCTGCTTGTGGGGATCTTTCGGCTCTGTTACTAGGAAGAAAGATTCACAGGTATATTGACAAGAAGAAGCTTCGGCCAAACTTGTTATTGGAGAATGCCCTGGTTGATATGTATGCCAAGTGTGGATCTTTAGGGGAGGCGAGGAAAGTGTTCGATCAAATGCAGCAGCGTGATGTCGTGTCATGGACTTCAATGATCTCCGCTTACGGTAAGAGTGGAGCCGGTCGCAATGCTGTGGCAGTCTTTTCAGAAATGAGAGACTCAGGTCTCACCCCTGATTCAATTGCCTTTGTTACAGTTCTCTCTGCGTGCAGCCATGCAGGTTTGTTGGATGAAGGGCGATATTTCTTCAAATTAATGACCAATGATTATAAAATCATTCCAAGGTTAGAACACATTGCTTGCATGGTTGATCTACTTGGACGGGCTGGGCAGGTCAATGAGGCCTATAATTTCATCAAGCAGATGACAGTGGAGCCGAATGAAAGAATATGGGGGGCTTTGTTGGGTGCTTGCCGGGTTTACTCAAACATGGATATTGGGCTTATAGCTGCGGACCATCTTTTCCAATTGGCTCCGGAGGAGGCTGGGTATTATGTCTTGCTTTCAAATATTTATGCAAAGGGTGGTCGATGGAAAGATGTTGCAGCAATTCGATCAGCTATGAAAGGGAGAGGTATCAAGAAAGTGCCTGGTGTTAGCAATGTTGAGCACAATAACCGGGTGTACACCTTTCTTGCTGGTGACCAATCCCATTCGCAGTCGAAAGAGATTTATGAAGCGTTAGATGTATTAGTTGGGAAGATGAGAGAGGCAGGTTATGTTCCGGAGACAGACTCTGCTCTTCATGATGTAGAGGAGGAAGACAAGGAAAACCATCTGGCTATACATAGTGAGAAGTTGGCTATTGCTTTTGCTATTATAAACACGAAGCCTGGGACGCTTATCAGGATTACTAAGAATTTACGTGTTTGTGGAGATTGTCACATTGCTGCCAAGCTTATCTCCAAGATTGCTGAACGAGAAATCATAGTTAGGGATACTAATCGCTTTCATCATTTCGTGAATGGGGTTTGCTCGTGTGGTGACTATTGGTGAACTTTTATATAACCACCAATATTGGTTCTTGGCTTTGTGAGGCCTTCATCAACCTTCTCTCTTTATTTAAAACACGTTCAAGGCTTAGACCACATTAGGTTGCTACATTCATAAAAAAAGATAGGGTGACAACGGGGCCGGTCACCTGTGGACATTTTTCAACTTCTAAAATTCTTGATACTTTTTTTTACCAAGACACTTTTAGTGCAAAAGGATCAGTATACGTTTAATGAACCGAACACGCACACGGTGAGTTCTTGCTCTCTTTCTCTTTCTCTCTCGTTCCCTCTATCTCTCTCTTCCAGGAATTCTCTCTCACTCGCTTGTTTTATTATGATTTTTCATTCCAGAATTTAGAGTTCTTAACAAAGTTGGGGTTTGTGTTGTCAACAAATAGGGAGCAGCAACAATTGTTTGTTGTTATTGGTATTACTCCCTTAATTCCCTTTATTGTTTCTAGCCCTTTCTCCAAATTTATAATTTTGTGGTCAGTTTATTCGTTGATGATACTGATTTATAGTTGTTATTGATTGTTATTCTTTTAGAATTTTTTTGAGAATATATAATAGATTAGGGCTACACGTATAAATCAGTAAGTACCATCTTATTTTGCTTGGCACTTAGCTTCTAGATTTGTAGATAATAGGAATTAGGAACATAGAACATAGAGAGTTGTTCTGTTTGGAATATTTATAATGGCAATCATTGGAATATTTATAATGTAGAACCCATGATCATTAATTTTGAGAGCAGACTGCTGAAATGAGCATCGATCCAAATGGGTCCATCTCTGTTGTTGGTTTAATGGCAAAATAAAGCAATCCAATATGGGATAGAAAGAAAGAAACTATAAGAAGTATCATTTGTCCTGAGAGTGATATTCAGGATTGTTGAGGGTAAACATTGGGGCGTATGATATTGCAACCTTGGCATTTTTCCAAGGGAAAGTATATGCATACTGAAGATTTTATTATGGTGAATCATTTGGTAACTGGTTATACTAATAGCACGCTTGTACATTATCTATTTTTGGTTGCCTTACTGGCCTTCCTGTGCAGAGAGTAGATACTTGACTATGCGGATTGACATGATGCTTGTTTGCTTAGCTTTTTCTGTATGCCCCTGAAATCTTCTGTGTAGTATAAGCGATAATTAGTTGATTTCTATGTCTTTATACATACATAAACATCCCCCTTTCTTTATTCCTCTCTTCTTTTTCTCCATGGTCCCTTTCACTTGGAGCTTCTTGTACATTGGTGCCTTTACAACTCAATACAGCTTCAAAACTTGAAAAGCAAACCTACTGTAGATTTATCAAGTTTACTTTAAGGGTGTCTTATTATGAAACTCCAATTTGCTTTCTCATCGTATTTAAATTGCTTCCATACAGGTTGGAGCTCCAATTTGCATTCCTCGGAATGAGTTTATTGATATTGGCAGAATTGCTTTGATTAGGAACAATGACGAGTCAGTTAATTATGCGAAAGGACAGAAAGTGACCATTAAGGTATGAACCTGGACCTTTATGATGGTTAGACTGTATTCCTTCCATGCAATTCATACCTTCAGCTAGAAGGTTTGATACCTCTTTCTGTAATTTATACACTTTCAGTTAGTAGTCCGTCTAACTAGCTCGCAAGGTGCCCTCAATACTTAAGACCACATTACCTACCAGTTCTCCACTTCTCCCTGCTTACTCCCCCTCCTGAGTGCTTGGCAAGACCCCTCCGAGCTGGGTGCTACGAATAGTTGGATAGGTGGTGTTATCGAATTGCTCGTATGACCCATGATCTCTCATTCCTCTTTTCTTTCGGGTTCTGGATTGTCACATTGTTTCAGATTTTGGAAAGTAATAGTCAGGATTGTTTCAGATTTTTTTTTTCTGGAACTGCAAATAGGGGATGTGCAAGTAAGATTGAGTAAGATTGTTAGAGTTGTATGAGGGATTATAACCACAAAAGAATCGAGTTGATCTAGGTTTGATTGGAGCTCATAGATGAAGTATTCTGATACTATTTTTCATTTGAAGTTCTTAAAGGAATAATTTTCCTCCTGAATCTTTGGTATTGATTATGAAATGTTGATTTACACAAAGCAGACCCCTTGAACACCTGGGTACACCAACTGTGTACAAAGTACTAGGTAACCTTTTTTATGTGAATAATTTACTAAGTTGTTGCCCTAGACACAAGTCTTGGTCCATCCATTAATATTATTACTCATGCTTTTTATAGTTTTCGGCCTTTTCATGTTCTGAAACCTTAAGACTTCCACCACATCAACAGTTAAAGAAAATGTATAGCGCAAGGACTTTGCAAGAAGAAATTGAGCCTAAAGACTCATACCTTGTAGGGCGGTCCAGGCTATTTCATGAAGAGACTCCATCGTAGTATCAGTCTGTAGCCTTCTAGTCTGTAGCCTTCTAGTCTATAGCCTTCTAGTCTGTAGCCTTCTAGTCTGGTGCATTTTGACACTGAAAAAGGACTGGATCAGATGGTTCTTTGAGTTGGATTAGGATTACTTCCAATGGTACTGCCCCTGGTACTACATTAGCAGCTTCATGATCAAGAGTTCTAAGCAAGGTGAAATGGAAGAGAAACAACTTTTGAGAGACGGAAAATTTGAATCTAGATTTCTAAGAAAGAAAAATGTAAACAAAAAAATAAAAGGCAGATAAAATTAGGAACTTCCGCTTTTTCTGTTTCCTCTTAAAGATAACTACAACCTGACAAGAATATACAGATAACAATGGCTACCATTCTTGCAAGAAAGTGAACAAATATATTTGTTCTTAAACGATCGAAAACATTCTGATTTGTTAAAACAAATACGACCAAAATGAAAGAATAAAAAGGCAATTGAAATATCTAAATGCATCAACATACAAGAGCAGAATAACTCTTCAGGGAGGTAACAAACAAACGAATCATCAATGAAGGGTGCAGCAGCAGAGCTAGTCTAGATCAGGTCGCTCGCTTTCTCTTTGTTTCATACTAGTCTTTGTGCCCGTGCCCATGGCACGGCGCGAGTAGGAAGAATAAATCAATATATATTTTAATCATGTTTCAAAAAGAGTCTAAAATTGTGTTTTATATATTTTTTATTAAATAATTAAAAATGTATTAAACAATAAAAAAATAGTCTTAACAACATTCTTGGATATATTGACATTTATTCGAATACTGACACGTCCCATAATTGAGAACGATGTATTAAAAAATATATTAAAAATTAAAATAAAAACAGTAATAAAAACAATTTTTTCTTTTAGAGTGGTTTTAACAAAATAAAAAAAAAAGCGAACATATTTTGTAAGAAAAACCCAATAAGGGTTGTGCGGGGAATAAATTACAGCCCGTGCCCAAGACACGGCGCGAGTAGGAAGAATAAATCAATATATATTTTAATCATGTTTAAAAAAGAGTCTAAAATTGTGTTTTATATATTACAGCCCGTGCCCGTGCCCCAATAGATTAACTTGGGTGCTCCTTGAGTAGGTGCTAACAATATCATGTACCACTCTTTTGTATCTTTTCACGCATTACTAATTAGAATGAGACATGTGGCTTATTTTCGTGATAGATTTTTAACGCCTTTAAGCTAATGAGTTTGAAAAAAAAACAAATTAATTTAGATTTTGATTACAGAAAAAAATAGCTTTTGCTTGTTGATGAATTTACAATAATTTTTTTAATTAGTACTCTTAATATTTTCGAAATCAAATCTAAATAATTTTTTAATTTTTTTTCTTCACCTCAGCAAGAAATCACATAGATATCTTAATTTTAAACTATAAAAGGAGGAGAAACCCATTGGAATTGGAAGACGCGAACTGCCGGAGAAACACTCGGAAAGGAAAGAGGAGTTGTAGTTGTATAGGGAGAGGGGGACGCAGAGAGACCGTTTGATATAAAGTAAAATAATCAATCTCAGCCGTTTGATATAAAGTAAAATAATCAATCTCAGCCGTTCTTTATCCCACTGAGCTCTATTGTATAATAGATTATAGGTTGGAGGAGAGATTAATTTTTCATTTTCATTTTCATTTTCATTTTCAAAATCTTATTCAGAATTGTGGATTTGTTTTACTTCACCCAATTATAAGTTTTCATTTTCCTTCGGTTTTTCAACGAATACCATTATACAGATGTAATATCTTCAATTCCTTGCATTTCTCATATTTACCTTGTTAAGGTAGAGTATAATGGACTAAGGGCTACTGGTAGTTAATGATATGACTATATTGATTCACAATAAACTATAGGGGAAGGGAGATAACAAGTCATGAAGTCCATTAGTTGTATCTGCCTACAACTTGATCTTTACTTTCAGTAACTTGAGTTTGATTGATCTGTTTCAAAAACTATTGCTACTTATTTTTCTTTCATTTTCTTTGTTCAGAGAATCTAAACCCAATTCTTGGGAGGACGCAATGAAAGATGCGCTAGAGCGCGCAAAATATCCTCGTATGCAATGGCATGATGTCCATTGTGCACTATGGGGACCTCCTTGTCGAGATGTAGCCAGGCACTTTGTCCGGCGCTGGAACAAAAGGGCCTGTCAAATCTCTTCCAGAAGTCATTGGTTGAACCTTTTGTCACAGATATTTGAACAACAGGTTTTGCCGATCTCGATTCCATGGTGCTTAAAGATGAAGCTGCTATGCTGGTGGCTGATTCAAATACCCAAATTTCAGATGAATGGTGGGAAACACAAGAGCTAATTGCGGGAGATGATAGACAATTTCATAGCAGCAAAAGCAACAACAACAGAGGCAGGTAATCGAACTCCTTCCCCTTATGTTGTTTTTGGGTTATGCAGACACCAAGTATCCAGTTGTTTTAGCAAAATTACATTTCCTTTCTGTTGCTTTCAGTTTATTTAAAACCCCAAGTGTCCTTGATTCATTGTGATTACTCAGTTGTTGATAGTTATGAGTAAACCGAAGTTCCAATTGGTGCCACTTATACAACATATACGCATGTGAAATGTCCAAAATATTATGTGATTGATGTATCTCTCATGTTACTGAATTATGCAACTTCAATGTGGTTTTTCGCATACAGCTTTGCCAAGTGAATGGTAAAAGCATGAATATATACTACTTCGATTGTGGAGGCCAGGTGGATCAGTAACAAATGTGTACTATAGTTTGATTATGCTGCCAAGTATTTCTTTGAAAGATGAATCTCCTATGATACTGTATTATATAACTTTAATACAAATGCTTCAGTTGAGTATAGTTTAGATGCCATTCTCTGTCCAAGTATGCTTTAAAAAGTTCCATGTTTGATATACCATTCTCCTAGGAAATTTTTTCCTCAAACCAGCAACAGGGGTGATGGATATCGGGGTAAGGGTAAACGTTGGTGAAGGATTATTTGCAAAAAAAATCTGTGAGGGTAATCATAAGTCACTGCCTTTCTTGGGAGGTTATAGTGCTGTTTTTTTTAGTAACAAGTGTTGAATACTGAATAGTGGGTCTAAACATGTTAAGAGGTGGTACATAGGTGCTGCGTGAATGCTGAACTATTTAGTTTGTTTGATAACGAAACTGAATGCATCATTACATATATGAGATTTTCTTTGTTAGCGTTAATTTTTGAATTTGAAGAAAGAAAATGAATATTTTTTTAAAAAGTATAAATGTATGATTAACATAACACTCAAATAGATATTAGATCACAGAGGTCACTAAAAACATAACCATCAGACTTGTGTACTTCGCACATATTAATTTCAGCAGTATTTTACAAAATTGTGCACACAACAAACGAAAAAGATGCCTCTTAAATTAAAGAAGCGGTTACTCAGAATTAGACATCCACTCTAAAAGCAAATTGCAGAATGTTCATAAGACACCAAATTGTCCGACATATGCTAAATTTCAATTTGGTTGCCAAAATGCTTCCATCTAACGATTCTTGCTTATATGTAAGAGAAACCCCCCACACTGCTTAAAAATATACAATCCATGAATCAATATATATATATATATATATATATATCATAAGTCCAAAAATAGTAATTTCCCGCCAAAAACATCTTCCCGAAAATGAAAACTCTTATTTATACAACATAATTAATGGGTCACATACACATGGGCTTTAATGTTAGTGTCGTTAGATCAAATCTACTTAGATTTCAGTGTTCTCATGATGTTTTGATGGGTTTTACCACTATTTTCTCTCTTTCTAGTGAAGTTTCCTCTTAAAAGTTTTTATGAACTGATTTAGTTGTAGGTAAGGTGTTTGTGAAAATTATTTGTGAGACTTAGTGTTATAGTAACAACGGGATGATACATTTTCGCCTTATGAGTTGATTAAATGATTACCATGATTTAGCTTTAGACATTCATCACTGAGGTTTGGGGTTTATGTTAAACCACTAAACTATAATTTCTATAATTTATATTAATATTTAACTAGAGAAAATTTGTGCAATCTCAAAATTTTGCAGGGGCCATGGCCCTGCGCCAGACCCTTGGATCCGCCCCTGCTTCTTATTGAGTGTCATTAACCATGATTTGCTTGTGATTAGTCATATTGCTTGGAATAGCTATTCCAAGGCCCAACTTAAATTAGATGGTTATCTAGGTGGTGACAATGGACATATTAACTTTGTAAGACCTACGTACTAACATGAATTTTAGAAATATGTATGTTAATGTTTCTTATAATATCATTTATGCATTGCTTCTCCAATACTATGACCTCTTTAGCAAAACTCCATCATTGAGGAATACGTTGAAGTGGGGTTTTTTTTTTTTGGTCACTAAACCAAAACTATCTCTAGTAGTCAGTAGCACTGGTATAGCTTCTATGAAACTCTTTCTGCTAACATTTATAGAGTAGAAATTTACTGTCAGGAATTTGCCAACAAGTGAATTGGTGAGGCTATCGTGTTAGAAATTTGTCAACTTCCATAATAAAAAAAAGTTTGCTATGTTAAGATTTTTGGTTATTTATGCTCTATTGCAGGGATCCTCTAGTGCGATGGCATCGTCTAGATCAAGAATGTTCAGAGTTCTCATTGTTGCCAAAGGCCCCCCTCTTCACTTGCTTTCAGAAAGGCCACAAGTTAGAAGAACCTATTTCAGGAGCAGCATGTGAATGTCCAATTTAAACTTTGTTGTTGCACAAATCATCTATATTTGTGCCTCAAAACCTTCATTTGTCATCGCAACATGTTAGATGCATGAGTAATTCATCAATTGAGCTGACAGCTGATAAAGATGTTGTCAGGTTTAGTATTGGTAAACAGACTGAAAATGCGGAGAATCCAAAAGCAGGGAAGAAGAAACTACAAATGTCTAAAAAGGCCAAAATCAAGGAATTAAGAAACTGAGGAAATATGAAGTACTCAGAGCACCAGTTGAAACATATGATCCCGAACTCCTAACAGAGGAAGAGAAGTTCTACCTTAAGCGTACTGGTGAGAAAAAGAAACATTATGTTCCGGTAGGGAGACGGGGAGTATTTGGAGGCGTTGTTCTTAATATGCACCTACACTAGAAAAAGCATGAGACTGTTAAGGTTATTTGTAAGCCTTGCAAGCCTGGGCAAGTTCGCACATTCCCTGATGAGCTAGCTAGATTGAGTAAAGGGATTGTAATTGACATAAAACCTAACAATACTATATTATTCTATCGCGGCAAGAATTATGTTCAGCCTGAAATTATGTCACCTCCAGATACTCTGTCTAAAGCAAAGGTATGTTTTGTTTTTCAATCCTATTTATCATGTCCCCTTCACTTTCTAGGCGAAGCATGAAATAGTTAGTCTGTTAGACACTTCATTTTTGTGTTGCTTTTCTCTTATGAGTTGAGGTTTGTTGGGACTGATTACCGAGGTTCAAAGGCTGGCGTGTGATTTGGCTGGTAGCTGATCCATGCTCTCGTATGTTACTTCCACCAACTGCATTAGATTGAATCTACTGGATAGTCTTGAAAGTGAAAAAAATCATAGAAAGGCCATGTCATTGACATTTGTGCATAATTTTACCTTTCTGTACAAGAGCATGTTAGAAATGCATAGAAATATGGTTAGGGAACTCTCTAGGTTTTCTCATTTAAGTCAATGATACCCCAGCGCTCCACCTACTTTTAGGGGTAGCTTAATAAGTTTCAGTATATGCCAGCTATCTCAAAGAAAGAGTGAAAAGCATTAACAAAATTTCCTACCAAAAAGTGCCTCTGAAATAATTTTGATTTGTCAAGTACTTGTAGATTCCTCCAACTCAACCAATTTCATACTGTGACAGATCAAGTTTCTTAGCGTAGTAAAGGTAACGATCAACCAAGACTGGAGATATTCTATGTTCACCTCATTGTGATACTTTAGCGTATTATTGCCTTTTGTGCCTAAAAGATGGATTTTCATTCTGTCTTTGAGCTAATGATCAACCAGGTCTTTCCTGAAATAAACTGAACTGGTCTCGACATCGACTTACAGTGCCCTGTAGACTACTGAAAGTCTTGAAAGTTTCCAAATTGTCGAAGAGGCTTGTGTGTCTCAAACCTTTAGACCATCTTGAAACAGTCATTTAGCTTTTGTTTCATCTTATTAGCCTAATTCTGCCTCCATGACTCCATCCCTAACTGAGTGTTCCTTTTTGAAAACTTTTTGTCCCTAAATGAGTGTCAACTTCCTTAATTTTTGCAAAAAGCTAAAAGTGATACTCAATTAGAGTATCTTCAATAGTCAGTCCTTTTGGTGGTAGAGCTCTTAGGATGTACTTGGCCTGTGTACGAACAAACTCAATAGATTCTTTTATTATGCCTCTTTTGCTAGTGAGATCAGGCTGTTGGATGTGACTGGAATACTTCTGGATCATTTAAGTTCAAGCATGCTAAGAATGTGTAAAAATTTAGTCTTGTCACATGCATTCATTTACCTGCGACCGATCTTGAATAAATGTATCATATTAGCTTTCTTCATCACTCAGAAATCTGATGCCAACTATTTGAATTGTGTTTTTATTTTGGTGTATTTTGTCATTCATCAACGGAATATGTTTGAGCCCTGTTGTGGATCTATCTATATTGTGTTGGCAATTGTCAAAAATACCTCTACAAAGCATGTGTATCTTCATAATATTGCCTTGGAACTGCAGGCCATGGAAAAATACAGATATGAGCAGTCCCTTGAGCATACAAGTCAGTTTATCGAAAAACTGGAGAGCGAGATTGCATTTTTACGATAACCAGTAGGTAAAGTGCTAGTACAGACAGTCAAAGTGTGTATTTTTTTATATATGTCGGTAATCACTTTCTTTATTGTCCCCTTTTATAAATGGAGACCTGTGTCTGTTGTGAAATGTTGTATTTCTATATTATGAATTGTGCCGATGGTCAGCCATGAACATTTAATTCCCAGCATCTACATTGATTAAAAAAAAAAAAAAAACTAGTTCATAAGTCGTAAAACCATATCGTATATCCGATGACTTCTATATAGTCCCAACGCAACTGTACAGCTAGGACATAAGGTGATACAAGTCTCGTGAACACAATGGGCATAAACTAGACGTAATTCATCAAAATCCGTAGGCATCAGACTGAATCTCCAAATTAATGTTTATCCTTAAGCATTACTCAACAAGTAAAGAATCCAACTCATAATTAAACAAAAAAACCAATTACAGTGCACAAAAAACAACCAAATCACCCACCTCAAAACGTAAAGATAAAATGATCATTCTTGTAGAACTTCAAATATAAATTGCAATATGATTCATATTATTGAACTTATGGTTGAAGTATGTTAGAGTTGAAATTGAAAAGTTCAAGTTCAATTATTGATGTGTTAATATAAATGTAGCAGGTCTAATTTCCCCTCCTCCCCACAAGAACATAGATTGCGTACAAGGTAAACCATAAACCTTCTCCACCGTAATCTCTCCTTCTCTTCCATTTACGCAACAACCTCAAGGTGTCATCAAGGTCTTCCCCACCGGATCTAAGTCAATGTTTTCCCTACTCTGTCTCATCGCCAAGGTTAGATTATTCACTATTATAGCCACTATATGTAACAATTTTCTATCCATTTACAATCCTCATTGCGACATTCAGTAGTGTCATTTTTCTTGGTGAATCTTTCTAAGTATATTTTTCATTTATAATATGACAATGCAGCTTGCTGGTGTACATCTTATCTGCGAGCAAGGATGGAGTGGGCCTTTTTTTTGGGGGGGGGGGGTTTCAAATTCGCGATGCATCTCTTATGGCTTATGAAGTAGTAGAGGATGCGCATAGGGATCCTTTGTTCCCTTTTCTTTGGCTTTGCTAGTGGATATATGTGCTTTGTAGGATGCCTTTTAGGGCCTACTAGGCTGGCTTGTTAAGAGTGTGTCATGTTCTAGGGAAGATTATAGTCTCACTCTAACACTTTGCTCCGGAGGAAGTGAGGGTTTGTCATACTTGCAGTTTGCCTTTTCCTTTGAACAATGGTCATGGAACCGAAGGTATGATGTGGTGCGTATGTACCTTGTAACTAATTTCAAATTTTCAACAGGTATTACACAATAGTCTATTAATTACACATCAATTTATTTATTGGGTGACTTCAATTTTTGCAATTTAGAGATATAGTCAACTGAGGCTATGATTTTACTAACTGGTTTTCTTCCAAATCCAACACGAGACATTATTTTCATCAATCAGGTAAGGTTGTAATTTTTATCGAATCTCAGCACCTGTACTGACTACTACATAATATTAGAATTTTCACCCTTCATTGATAATTCAGAGCCTGTAATTAGTAGGTGGAATGGAAAAGATCTCCATTTCCCATTTTTAGATACTGCTGGGATTCCTAAAGACAAGAAAATAAGAGCTTTTTGGAAAGAAAAAAATGTGATTTGGCTTGAACAGTAATCGATACTTCTTTACCATTAACTAGACAAAGATTTCAAAGTAAATTTCTTTGGCTGCATTGGAATTCCCCGAGAACCATAGCCTTCACTTAGGCCCAATGCCTGCCTCAAGAAAGGCGAAAGGAAGGTCAAGGCAAAAACTTTGAATAGCCTGATTTTGACCTATAACGAAGACATCGAATGCATCCCTAGCTTCCGCCTATATCTTAGAATTATAAGCGTAAGAATGAGCAAAAGTATGCACTAAGTCTCCTCCTTTCTGATCTATGATGACAACACGACCTGAATAAATACCTGGATTCGCCATGGAAAGATCACTGCTATTAATCTTTCAAAGGCTTCAAGCCACTTATTGTGATTTCTTCGATACCTATTGGACTTGGTGCTGCAGTAAGGTTATATTCTTTGATGATCTTAGTTGTTGCAACCCACCTTGGCGATGCTCTTCAATGTGTCATTTCAGGTAAGTGCCTACACACACACTTGCTAGCTATTTGACTGTGACCGATACATCACACACACACACACACACTTACAGGTGATAGCAGTAGTAGTCTGGCACAAGTAAGAATTTGTGAATTAAGTGAAACTCTCTAGTCCGTAACCTGATCTATACGAAGTCAGTCTTTGTAAAGGTTAGCTTAAACTAAATGACTTGTAATTATTCCTTAGAGAGATATGTAAATATTTCGTGTACGACTTGTAATGAATGACTTAATATAGAGAGGTAAATACAACACAGGAAAAAGAAAGGAGTGTTCTCTTTGACTGCATATTGTTTCTTCTTTTTCTCTCTGTATCTCTTCTAGTTTTATTATTCTTTCATGGTATCAAAGCCTTCTTAAAGGCCATGGGAGATAAATTAGTAACCTCATCTACCTCTAGCAACATCAATTCGTAGTCCGAAAATGGGAGTTCGCAGAGCCCTCTTCCTCTCTTCTTTAACATACAATCGGTCATGTCTCACTGCCATCTCACCCAAGAAAACTATCTCAACTGGAAATCTCTCTTTGAATTTGTTCTCAACACACATAAATTGACCTATACAATCATCGAAACCACTCCCCCACCTAGATACATAGAATATGGCACTACCGAAAGTCCGGCCTATTCTCTGTTTGTTCAAGTATCTGGAATTCAGCCTTATGTAAACCCTTGTAAAACCTCTGTAGACGCCTAGGATTTTACAAGAGAAGGAGTTTGGGGTAGATTTTGCCATTCATATCCTGAAACTTCAGGATGATCTCCATACCTTGACTAAAACCCTTGACATGTCCATTCGTGATTATCTTCTCAAGGCCAAAACCATAGTCAACTCCTTAGCCATTGCCGGTGAAGTGGAGTCGACCATTAATCTGAAACAATGAATATTAGCAGGCTTAGGATCCACGTACAAGGATTTTATAACAACCCAAAACTCTAGAGGAGCAAGAGCAACCACACTGTCCGACCTCCAAGATCTTGCCCTCCAAAAGAAATTTTCCTCCCCTTCATCCCTTACAACCACTGTCTTCAGTGCTAGCAAAGGCTAGAATAACCCTTCGAAACCTGACAGTAATTCATTAAATTTCCATGGGGGTGGGGGGAATTCTCCTGGGAAATTTTCTCCTCAAACCAACAACAGGAGTGGTGGATATCGAGGTAAGGGTAAATGTTGGTGGAAACTTAATTAATCAAAGGTGGGGTGGATCTGGTCATGGCATCCTTCCGACACCCACCTACAATTTCAGTAATTCTTTCCCAAATCCTTTCCCAAATCCTTCTCTAAACCCTTCTCAAAACCAAAACACTTTCCAAAACTATACTCCACCAAATCCCTTTGTTGTCACTGACAGCAACACTACGTGTTAATTGTGTGATGGACCTCCTCCACAGAAAACATGACACATTACTCTCCCTATACAGGTACCGACTCTATGACGATCACAGCTTCCCATCTCTCACGTTGGTAAATCGTTTCTTTCCAATGGACCTCAGTTGTTTCGTTTAAATAATGTTTTATGCGTGCCAAATATGCATAAGTCTGTATTATCTATTCGTCTTTTTTCATTAGATAATAAGTGTTTCTTTGAACTTGACGGGTTTGGTTTTCGTGTGAAGGACAACCTAACGGGTTTGGTTTTCATTAGATAATAACTGCATTTTTTACATTGTAATGAATGACTTAATATAGAGAGGTAACTATAACACAGAAAAACGCAAGGAGTGTTCGATCTCTTTCGATACATATTGTTTCTTCTTCTTCTCTCTGCATCTTTTATAGTATTACTATTCTTTCAACATGCAGTTGTTTTAGCTACTATTTGGATTGATTTGTTGTTGAGGATTCAGTCACCAATAGGAGCATTGTCGGTTTCCGATCTGGTCAGGGTTATCAAAATATGGTATGTATTGATATTTTTTTTGATGTCTAGTGTTTAATTTTAATTGAATTGAGAATTGATTGTGATTGATCTCCATTTGTGATATTCAAGAGAAAAACTTGAAACCACTCATTGCTCTCTTTGGCGCTTTTGGATCCTTTTTCTTCTTCTGTTTCCTCTTCTTTGAACCATCATCATCCTCACCTTTCGCTCTCTTCCTACTTGATGGATGTTTAGAAGCAGAAGGCTCTTTCATGGATTCCTTTTTTGCTGGTTTATGATAACATATTTTATCCAAAGTAAGACTACTTTTCATTTAAAAATAAATGTTTGTAGAAAGGGAAAGGCTAGTGGTTAACCTTTCTTCGCCTCTGCTCAGTGGCGGACGCAAGAATTTTCAAAATCGGGTGCACAAATTTAATAAAGTTACAAATCATAATTGTCTCCTACGCATTTTCATTAGGGCTGGCAAAAATCCCGTTTTTCCCGACCCGTCCCGACTTCCGACCTGATCCCGTCCTGACATTTCCCAATCCCGACAAATCCCAATCCCGATTTTGATCCCGACTTATTTCGGGACGGTATTCGAGATAATTATCAATCTCGTCGGGATTGTCGATCCGTCCCGACTATCAATCCCGTCGGGATTCCCGAATCCCAACCCGTCCCAACTATTTTTTATTTTTTAATTTTTATTTTTATTTATAAATATTGTGAGTATTAAACAATTTCTATTTTGTGTTTAATAAAATTACTTAATGATGTTTGTTAAATTTATTTTCACAATATTGTGGATTTGTGATTTTATTTTTGTCTATCACGTTTCTGTAGTTAGTGTAGCTCATCTCCTGCGAGTGAGGGGTGCATTTTGTTCATAATGACAGATTCAACAATATACACCATTAAATAAATATTCAAGTATACTTGTAAATATACAGTCTGAAATCTTAATCATGATGGAGACATTTTAAAAATATTTTAGTGTCAGAAAATATTGTTCATAAATATTATCCCAAACTGATCGGGATCCCGATTCGTCAGGTCCCGACACTTATCGGGAATGGGATCGGGAAGAAAATTGAAATCCTGAATTATATCGGGACGGGATCGGGATGAGGGGTATCGGAACGGGTCCCGTCCCAATTCCACCCCTAGTTTTCATACTTTGAAATCGTTTAATTACATCATCATTTGTAACGTTCCTAAGTAAATATTTTTCAATAGTAAATACAAGACAATCATTTATAAATTGATCACAAATTTGGTTTCCGTTTAAAAAATTTCTCCATAATCACTAAAACCAAATTCTTTCAAATCAACCACAATTTGGAAATCTACACAAATAAAAAAAATCTCATAAATCAACTACTTCAACCCTCAAATTAAAATGCTCTAATTTCATATTAAATAAATATACATTTCCTAACAAGATATTGAACACACAAATTTATGAAATAAAACAATATTATCATAATATCAATATATCATCTATCACAAATTCATAAATCACACATAAATTAAATACTCAATTAGGACTATTTCAAAATTATGATTATTTCAAATTAGGGCTATTTTAAAATAAGGATTATTAATTTTTTTTAAAAATTAAATCACAATTATAATTTGTTTTTTATTTAGGTGGGGGCAAATTGTAGAAATTTGATTCAGGTGGGGGCAAAATGTACAATATAACATATTATTTTTTTTAAAAAAAATTTCCTTAACAAAAAAAACCCCAAGTGGGGGCAATTGCCCCCATACACTTTGCCTTGTGTCCGCCAATGCCTCTGCTGTCATCAGTAGGCGAGCCTCCATCATCCTTGTCAGCAACAAAATCTTCATCCTACACGATCCACCAGGTTAAACATTATAATGAACACCTAGACAAAGAGAGAGACATCTAACACACACACCCCTAAATTTGGAGCTAAGAAGATGCAATATGTGTAACTTGTCAAAAGAAAAAAATGCAGTACGTGTAAGAAGCTGAAGCTATAAGATCTCGATCAAGTACCAACAATATTTGTACAATCAATTCACATCAGAAATGTTTATGACCAAGAAGCTTAACACATAAAACATATTACAACTACATAACATATGATAGATTTACCTCTTTATCACTGTCCTCTTCACTAGCTTCATTCTTTATACGCTCCAGATGTGGGTCGACGGCTTTCTGTTTTAATTTACCTCCTCAATGCGTTTCATCAAAGTTCGTTAGGGTCTATCAAGCATCCAAGGCAAATGAGACTCATGGTAATCAAGTTGTCACGTAGTCCCTGGTCCCTCTTTTCTTATCTGACGTAAAGCCAAAATCGCCACCAAAATCATCAGAAAATAAATAATTAATCAATTTTATATCTCATCTTTTAATTTTAAAACAATTACAATTTTTGTTGCATGGGCGCTCGCTTAGTGTAAGTATAGTGCGCTAGCCAACTTGACTACTCAAGAATGCAGTAGGATCCAATTTTTAAAGCATGGTGGTGATGAAAAGGATTTCTTTCACTTTGAAAGTGCTACACATGGTGCCAAGTTGGTGATTAGATCGTGTATAACCATCTCATTTGAATTGTGCTTATGATTAATCTTGACCTATTATATAAAAAATAGGTATGCCTACCCAACATTTAACAATTCAGTAACTTGGCAAATCTAGGCCAGGATGAGTAACCGGTGTTGGAGCATTTTCCCTCCTTTGCCCCACTTGCAGAATACAAATACTTGATTTAGTTACGTAGTAGGTACCACCGTAGGTTTTATGTCATGGTAATGCAACTCTTTAATTGTCCATTGTTTTGTTCTTTAATTATCCATTGTTCTCGTTTCGTTTCTTTATTTGTATTCGGGAGCAAAAGGCGAGACTTTATCACAGATTTTGCTATTTATTGGATCCAAAGGCAACCGCCTACATCCAATGAAAGATCTCAACTTGAAGTCTTTGGGTATTTTGAGAGTTGCATCATCTTACAATTACAGCTGCAAGGAACATAGATATAAGGGATTTCATGTCGAGGAAGAGCCAGAACTATCGTTTGCCACTTGAGTTTGGGTGGATCAGCGTTATGAATTGAAATCCTCATACAAAAAGCTTATGAGCAGCGTCTACAACACCAAAGCTGCTGAGTTTGAAAATTAGGTAATCATCTCTGTCTCAAAATTTGTTATTCTACAATACAGAAAGCATACATTTACATTACAAAAAAATATAAATAAAAAATGAGACTCAAAACTAATAAAAAATGAGACACGAACTAACTTTTTTTTCCCAAGGCCGAGGAAGTTGTTACAAATATAAATTCTTTGGTGGTGGATAAAACCAAAGGTCTGATCAAGGAGATTCTTGCTACTTTCTTAGTTATGTTGAATTCATGTGAGTAATCTTTTTTCCGGTGGCAATTGGAGAAAATAATTCTTGATAAGCATGCATGAAGACACAATGAGCAAGATAGGAGCTATTTTGACCTCTACAATTACGGATCTTTGGTGGAAGGAATGTGACGATAAAGTTGCTTTCCAAGACGAAGCATGATAAAATTATTGTAGTTGTTGTTGGGCCTTGTTGTTTTCAGCCATTGTGGTATTGGTATCCACTTATATATTTCATTAGCATGTCTTTCTCTCCCACGTCTTTGATAAGACTAAGCTATGACTTGAAAGTACCAAGGTTTGAGTTTGTATCACTCGTAAAACCCTCATTGTTTGAGTATTCAAAATTTCAATATGAGATTTCCTTGTTATCGATCCTTAGAAAATAAATAGGCTATTGTTATTTATAATACTTCAAGAGGCTCAAGATTTCGTGCACCTCATGATTATAGGGGTTTATGATTTTGGTTCATCACTTCATATTCATATCCTATAGGGTGTATGGCCAAGTAGGTGTAATTTTGGGTCAGTGTTGAAATGCGATTGGCTAGTGTAGGTGTGAGAGCGGAACATGATGTATTGAACCATAATTTTTTATATATAAAAAATAGCATTTACAACGTTTTTAAAACGTTGTCTAAACTTTTCTGCAACATTTTCATAAAACGTTGTAAAATCATTTTTTACAATGTTTTTTTAAAATGTTGTAGTATCACTTTTTACAACGTTTTTAACTAAAATGTTGTCTTATATTTATTGCAACATTTTTTAAAACGTTGTGCTATGTTTTTACAACATTTTTAAAATGTTGTCTAACAATATTCAAGGGATTGTGGATGGACAAAAACAACGTTTTTTACAACATTTTCAAAACGTTGTGAAATAAAAAGAGCTATTACAACGTTGGCTATAACAACGTTTCAAAAAACGTTGTGAATACTCTTTTACAACGTTTTAAAAACGTTGTAAAATCTCTTTTTTGTTGTAGTGGTTTTAGGCTCAAGAAAATATGTGTACCTTGTTTCGGGTTTATGCCTTATGGAAGGGTATTTATAAGCCCCCATGACCTAGAATCCTTGTGGGATTCGGTTTCCATAGATACTTAGCAAGTTTAGGAGGAAACCCCTAAATTGTAGGCGTGACAGGCGGCTGGCCGCGAGAATATAGGAGCAGATAAGGCAAGTGTCCTGTCCGGATAAGGAAACCTTTGACCTATCTTGGAAAACAAGTCATTGAGGTTCCCTACTTGATACTTGCTCGGGCGAGTAAGGCTCTGCCTGGCTATATGACATAAACTTGATGATGGCAAGTGTAGTTCCCGGGTATGGCCCATGGTCGGGCAGGCAAAGCCTGTTCTCGACCATGTTTAGACGAGAGTTATAGCGTTCTCTTGCTCGGTACCTTACTAGCTCTGCCCACTAGGTCGGTAGGTCCCACGCTAATCAATCAGTTTGGCCCGAGCTTCGGGAGGCATGGCCTTCCCGAATTTAATTTTTTGCTCGGGGTGGACAAGATTGATGATGATTTCTTCCAACTCATCTTGTGGCTGGAACTCGGGCTCATCTCGAACTTGCAAAGTGTCCAACTCGATAGCCTGCGCATGAGATCCCCAACCTTGCGCACATGGATCGTTGTTGCTGGAGCTTGCTTAGTTTCATCGATCTCCATGAGATCTGCTGTTCCTGAGGATTCCCCGAGCTCGATGTTATTTATGGGAACTGAGCCCGAGGTGGTGTTGTGCGCAGTTTCTTTTTCGAGAGATGATGATCGTTTGCTCGAGAGTAGAAACAATGATCTTTTGCTTCTTTCTCTAGGAATCCCGAACATACTCCCACATTACCCGCGGCTTGCTGTTGAGAATACCCACTCCATCTTCTATATAGAACTTGGCCTTTTGGTGAGAGATGGAGGCGACCATTTGAAATTTGGCCATGGCCGAGGCGTCGAGAATGAAGTTGTAGGCGGACTTAAGATCGATCACTAGAAATGTGACCATCTTTGTCTGTGTTTGTTGTCCATCGCCCATGAAGACTTCCAACTCAACGGTGCCCTTGACACTCACTTGATGGTTTGTGAAGCCTTCAAGTTTTCCCAAATATGGCCTTAACCAGGTGTCTGACAGTTCATGGCCCTTGAAGCAGGAGTAGTATATAATATCTCTGCACGCCCCTGTGTCAAGCAGCACCCTATGAACCTACCAGTTGTTTATGATACAAGAAATTACCAATGGTTGCTCTAAAGCCAATGGACTACTTGCCAACTTGCTGCGGGTGAAGAAGATACTCTGCTCTCC
The DNA here is from genome assembly GCA_013146195.2 of Codonopsis lanceolata. Classification (NCBI taxonomy): domain Eukaryota; kingdom Viridiplantae; phylum Streptophyta; class Magnoliopsida; order Asterales; family Campanulaceae; genus Codonopsis; species Codonopsis lanceolata. The sequence continues at coordinate 95,151,104 of CM028382.1, read as the reverse complement.
TACTCGTTGTACTGCTGGCACATTGATTGCCTTGGACAGGGAGTAGATATGCTTCCCGAGCTGAGTGTTGGAAAGGAGTTCTTCCTGAATCATGTTCACAACCCCTTGAATCTTAGGAGCCTGGCCGCCTCTTCCTTTTGGGGGTCTTGTTCGCCGATCATTACGGCATCATTGCCCGCACCCTGCTTCCTTTTAAAGCGATCTAGCTTGCCAGCGTTGATCAATTTTTGAATTTCCCACTTCAACACGTTGCATTCCTCTGTAGTGTGACCATTTTCGTGGTGATAGTCACAATACTTGGTATTGTCCCTGGTGTGGGCGATTCCAGGGTCTAGTGGGTAAGGAACTGGCAGATCATCGCCAATCTGGAGCATGATTTCTTCTCGGGAAGTGTTCAGCGGGTGAACTGTGATTCTCTGAATCTCTGTCCGGGAGTAGAGGTGTGTTTTCTGTCCTGCGTGGGCGGTTATTGCCCTCCTGGCTCTGCCGAGCTATCCTGAGTCTTATCCTTGCCCTTGGGTTTATCTCACCCTTGGTGCTTTCTGTCGAGCAGAACAAATGTAAGTTGGCCAATAATTTTGCCTTTGATGTACCAAGGTTCATTGTCAGTATAGTCTTTAATGGACCCGCCCTCATGTTATTGAGATAACAGAATGTGATCTCTAGATCACTCATAGCTGTCACTTGGTCGAGCATCTCCTCGAACCGCTTGAGATAGCTATTGTAGGACTCGTGATCACCATGTTTGATCTTGCCAAGATAAAATATGTTCTTGGGCATGGGACCCACTGTGCCGAATTCCTCTACGAATTTCTCCTAGCTACGCTTGACGCGAATAGATCCCAGGGAACTGTCCCCGACCAGTGCGCCTTGCCAGGGGAGCACCACCAGGCTTCGTATTTTCAGAGCTTCAATATCTGTGACCATTCGGATCTGTGCCTCGAACGATCTAAGCTAGTCATTTTCCCGCATCTTCCCAAAATATTTTTCAAACTGTGGGAAGGTGACTCCTTGCGCGGGTGGCGTATTCTCAATTTTCGGGGTGAAAGGGCTTCCCTCCAGCGGCTTTGGGACTCCATAACCGGGCTTGGCCACGGCTAACTCGGTCATTTTCTTGGACATATCCTTTTTCATGGCCCCTATCCGATCGCCCAGGCACTTCTCAGCGTACATAGTGAGCCTGGAAGAGCGGGATGAGCTTTTTGAGCGGTTATATTCTGACCGCTGACTGCGCGCTCTCCTGGAATGCTCAGCTGTGGGTGGATAGTAGGTCGGATCATAGGAGGCTTCAACTTCTTACTCGACTCGAGCTCTGCGCCTTGGTCGCTGCCCCTCGGCCTTTGCGTATTCGCGAGCTCTGCGGCGACTATGCCCTTCTGCCCGGGCATGACGCTCCTGTCTACGATGAGGTATATGGGATGGATTCTGACGGCTGTTCCGACTTTTCGCCTGATCATCTACCCTTTTCTCTTGATTCTCCCGATCCGAGGGTACATGGACGATAGAGGGAATTTGTCTGCATGGAGCCGGCAATTGTTGGGAGGCCTATCCACCACCAACAGGTGCGGGATTGCTGGGAGTGGGCAACATGAACTCAATAACTGGCACTGGGGCATGGCCCAAGGCGAGCAGTTGTTGATTAAGCGCGTACATCTTGTTGTACTAGTCCACTTGCACTTGTAGGGCAGCAGCCTGTTACTTAAGGGTCAGCCTGCAAAGGCCGCCCTAGATACGACCATTCTCGTTGACGACTTCGGTTGAGTTACGAATTCGCGAGCACAATCTGTACTCGTTGATTACTTGCGGCGTCTCGGATCGTTTGATTCTGGCTGGCGTGTTGGGACAGTTGTTCCTCAACATAAGGAACATCCTCACCATGAGCTGCATACAAAGTAGCCATCCTCTGATTTCTTGTTTGCACCCCCTGGTGGGGTGCCTTCAGTGGTAAATCACCAGGCAGTCGGTTGTTTCCAACCAAATGGCTTCCAGCCTGGTGGTTGCTAGCGGTGGCGTGATGCTTGCTACCCTTACCAACCATTGAAATAATATCACTTGTCGGAAAGCTACCGGAAAAACTGATGAGAGAGTTTTGAAGCTTCGTTTCCGGCTAAGATGGAACAAGCGATGTGGCAAAAATCTAGCTTGGTAGTCAGATTGATCTTGCGGATATCTGGGCTTGATCTGCTTCCTTGAACCTGTCTAAGAACACGAAATCACCTTAGTGGGAATGCAAGGCTTGGCCTCACGAAACCACTCTGGCGTGAGAGTAAGTATCGTGTGAGAGTGAAAAAGTAATTTGATAGAGGTTCTAGGCTCAAAAAAGTGTGTGTACCTTGTTTCGGGTTTATGGAGGGGTATTTATAGGCCCCCATGACCTAGAATCATTGTGGGATTCGGTTTTCATATATACCTATCAAGTTTATGAGGAAACCCCTAAATTATAGGCGTGACAGGCGGCTGGTCGGGAGAATATAGGAGCATATAAGGTAAGTGTCCTGCTCGGATAAGGAAACCTTTGACCTGTCTTGGAGAGCAAGTCATTGAGGTTCCCTACTCGATGCTTCACCGGGCGAGCAAGGCTTTGCCCGGCTATATGACGTAGACTTGATGATGACAAGTGTAGTTCCCGGGCATGGCCTTTGGTCGGGTAGGCAAGGCCTATGCTCGACCAGGTTTAGACGAGAGTTATAGTGTTCTCTTCTCAGCAGTGTTCTAAAACTCCCCGCCTAGCTCCGCCTAGGCGCTAGGCCCCTCTCTACCGCCGCGACTTTCTTAGTCGCCACCTAATCGACCAAGTCGGCGTCTATGCCAAACCTCGCTAACCTTAATTTATTTTTGTAACTTTGATTTTGTGGCATGCGGTGACTGTAGAAGGAAGGGAGGGTGAACTGGAGAAGGAATGGGGAGTGGTAATGGTGAGGCAGAGAGGGAGGTAATGGGGGGCGAACTGGAGTAAAATCTTTTTTTGTTTTTAGTTCTAAACTTGGCTGGTTTATTACTTTGAGGTTGTTGAGAATTGAGATTAATGGTAGATTTGTATATTTTTGTTCATTTTACAAATATAGACAAGTGTTTGATAAAATGACAAACATAAAAAAAATTAATTTTGTATTTAATGTGTTTGATCTTTGATGTAAATTATCAAAAAAATTGTAATTATGCATTAATTCTAGGCCCCGCCTAGGCTCCGACTAGTCCCCTAGGCGCTAGGCGCTAGTGTGCCGCCTAACGATTTTTAGAACCTTGCTTCTCGGTACCTTACTAGCTCTACCCGCTAGGTCAGTAGGTCCCACGATAGTTGAACTCATGACTGGCACGTGATGATCACTCGTGCTTTGCGCGTGACCGAGTTTAGGCCGGACACATCTGAAGATAAATGAATGAACTAGTTTTATGGACAGGGACATTTTCGAAACAATTTAACGAAAGTGCCTTTATCTATTGAAAAAAAACATTGAGTACTAACACATGCTTCAAACTTTTCAAAAGGACCGTCTAGCAATTTCCTCAAAAAGATAAATTGACACAAATATATGGGCTGTGGCAATTGCATAGATTATATTATCCATGCGATCCTTGATTTGAATCATTTTATCTTTACCTTTTTATCATATTTTAATTATGGGCCATATATACATAGACTTTAAAGGAAACTATACATTAAATCAATATAAATAATCAAGTCAATTGTTTTTTCTTAATCCATGCACCAAGTCAAATATTACGATAATTTATGGACGAAGGGAATATATGAAGAGTTTTTAATTTTCAATAATAGTCATGGATGATTACTATTTATATTATTTATTAGATAAAAAATAAATGGTAAAATTTATTGATTAGTTGAATAATACAATTAACTAATTACGGTTTGTTATATGTATACCAGTAAATTGTTGTTTCTTAATTTTAATGTACAATTTTTAATGCGAAAAATTTGTTAATTTATTATATTCGTATTGCAATAGAGCAAAAGTAACATAAGTGTCCAATACAAATCCCAAGAATTTCTGTTTACTTTATAATTTTTGGGAAAACTACTCTTTTAACCTAACATATTATGGAGACCAATTTAACAACGTATTTTCAATATTACAAAGGTTGGTGGTGTACTAATTTTGATGGAAAAATGTTAGAAGTGTACAAATAATTTAGACAAAATATCACCAATTTCATTAAGTTTTCGTACAATTTCGATTTGTTAGCACAACATACTTTGTTAGTTTATGAACGAAAATAATGGGAATTCAATTGGTTTTTGCAGTCTGGCAGAGAGGAACTAAGTCTCTATATTGAAGTTGTGAAGAAAAAGATAGTTGTCTGTAACTAAGAATGAACAACAATTACATGTATAGTTACGTTAATTCCCCCCTTGAGTTGTGAGAATTGGTCGAAAATAGTATGTATGTAGTCCTTCCTGTATCAATCAGTTTTACAATATTTCCCTACATGTATCGATGATACTGGCTATATATCGTGCCCGTGCCCATGCCCATGCCCATTCCCCAGCCATGGTAAATGGACCAAGCCCCTAAGTCAAGCTTGACTTTAGGGGTGGCAAAATGGGTATTATGGATCAATGGATAATATGCCATTATCCATTGATCCATAACACTCATTTTGCCACCCCTACTTGACTTGCTCATGTTTGGCTCGATATATTACATATGAGCTTGAAATGGATTTCTTTGGAGCTCTCAGCTCTATATGAAGGCAAGCTCGAATAGTAGGATGATTTAGCAGAGGCAGGAGTAGTTATGATTCTAGCTTGCTTGCTTGTGTCAAAACTCAATCAAATTGTCGAGTTTAAATTTGGTTTGTGAGTTGTGATTTGTGAATCAAACTTAGTCAAGCTTTAATCAATCTCCCGACTAACACGCCCACGTATACCAAACTCAATTTGTAGGGCTTAATTACGCGTCTTTTATCTCAACACCATTAGTTTCATGTTTGAACTTTGATGTAGGAGAAGATTTGATTAGTTTTAATATTAAGTTTGAGTATTTTTATTTTATTGTAATTTTCGTATTTAATTTTAATATGGTAATATTTTTATGTTTAAAAGTAGATTTAGGTATCTAAGTGAATTTAAGTCCTATTAGGTTACTATATAAGTTAGGTTATTTTTAGAAGATTTTAATTTGTTTTCCAAGCATTACTAGTACTATAAAAATAGTTTCATTGTAATTCCGAACTAATTGATATTTTTAATAAAATTAGAGTTTTCTCTTTTATCTGATGGATTTCAATTAATCAATTATCCTTTTCTTGTTTCCACTAGAAATTTCTTCAAAATAAAGTTGAAACACGTCAAACCTTAACCAACCTAGAATCCACTCAGAAGATATAACTGAATCCACCAGATAAAAAAGAAAACTCTAATTTTATTAAAAATGTTAATTAATTCGGAATTACAATAAGTCCTATTTTTATAGGACTATGATGGAAAACAAGTTAAAACCTTCTAAAGTAGTCTAATTTATATAGTAACCTAATATGACTTAAATTCATTATTTAGATATCTAAATCTACTTCTAAATATAAAAATATTACCCATTTAAAATTAAATACGAAAATTACTGTAAAATAAAAATAGTCAAACTTAAAATTAAAACTAATCAAATCTTCTATAACATCAAACTTTCTAAGAGCTACACATTTTGGACTTGCCAATTGACTGAAAATGTAGTTTCCACATTTTGGACTTGCCAATTGACTGGCTTTAGAACCAAATTAACACGGCAGGGATCGTCCCCATTTTTCCACAGATACTTTGATTGATTTGTATCCTCACCACTATAAATTGATTATCTATTGCCCAATATTCTTAAACCCTACCCTACCCATGGCTGCCTATTCACTCTTTCTTCTTTCCCTGCTTGCCATTTCTTCCTTCAACCCCTCACAAGGAGCCGGTATAGCCACTTACTGGGGCCAAAACACCAATGAAGGCACCTTGGCTGCCACGTGTGCCACCGGAAACTACCAGTTCGTAAACATAGCTTTCCTCACCACCTTCGGCAGTGGCCAAAACCCTGTCTTAAATCTAGCTGGCCACTGTGACCCAGCCTCGACTTGCTTCAGCCTAAGTTCGGACATAACTGCATGTCAAAGTCAAGGGGTCAAAGTGCTTCTCTCTCTAGGAGGTGCGCTAGGCAGCTACACCCTCTCTTCACCCGAGGATGCCCGCCAAGTCGCTAACTACCTATGGGACACCTACTTAGGTGGCCAGTCAGCTTCCCGCCCCTTGGGGCCAGCGATACTAGATGGGATTGACTTTGACATTGAAGGTGCCGGGGGTACATTGTACTGGGATGAGCTAGCGCGGGCTCTAGCAGGGTTCAACTCGCAACGGAAAGTATACCTATCAGCTGCACCACAATGCCCGATCCCGGATGCGCATTTGGATATTGCGATCCAGACGGGCCTATTCGACTATGTTTGGGTGCAATTCTATAACAATGAACAGTGTCACTATGTGAATAATGCTGATAATCTGTTAGCAAGATGGAATGAATGGACTGGTGTGAACTCGAACCAGATCTTCTTGGGATTACCGGCTGCTCCGGAAGCTGCCGGTGGGGGGTACATTCCACCGGATGTGCTGATTTCTCAGGTACTTCCAACTATAAAGAGTTCTTCCAAGTATGGAGGGGTGATGCTTTGGAATAGGTTCTTCGATCAAGGATATAGCTCAGCTATCAAGAGCAGTGTCTAAAACTTCTTTAACTAGCAATACTATAATTAACTCTTAAATAAATTCAGATCTATTAGCAAGATCTCTACGTACGTAGCTCTCAAAAGAATTAATGTGATTTATCACTTTGAAATCGATCATGTACGGTGTACCTGTACCTCAATAAACATTGCTCTAACAGTTGTACTAGTAATACGGAGGGAGTTGTTCATTTTCTGTTTTTTATTTGGTGTGAATTGTGATGATACTGATACGAGAGGAACACCGCAAACTCTAGTTAGACTGATTGTAATATATAGAGTTTACTACTTAACTAACAAGTAATTACCACTCTCTCCGTTCCACTAAATAGTCTAAACTCTCTGATTATTAAGGGATTATTTATTATAATTACAAAAATGTTTAAGTAAAGTTAAAAGGTTAATTAAGGAGATTCTAAACTTAAATGTTTTTCAAACAAATAACTACTTCCTCCGTTCTGGATAAAAAGTCCTCGTTTGAAATTAAGAAAATGACACTTTAGTAGTCATCAGTAATAAAATGACACTTTTTATGTCTTAATTTTTAAAAATAGACTTTTGAAATATTTCAAAATAAAATAATAGACTTTTTAGTCGGTCACGGTGGGAGAGGGAGTACAACAATTGGACACGAAATCAGACTTGGTCAACTATATATAGGACCTTGATTAGAAGGTTAATCAAATAACTAATGTGGGTCGGCCGGCATCATGACTAGGTCTCCACCACTCAGCGGTTAGTAATTTTGGTTGGTTCAAGAAATTGTATTAATCTTTAAAAAATTGATTTTTTAAAATCATTTTATCCTTAATATTTTTAAATAGTCTAACATATATACACATATGCTTTTAAAAATATTACATATTATACAAAAATATTAATAATAAAGTAAATTAATTATTCTTAATTTATATGTCCAATATTCAAACAAGAGAGAATTATATATTAAGGGAAAATTTATATTACTCATTGAAGACTTTATTACGCAAATGGGAGTCAACGAAGGAATGAGACTAAGCAGTTGTTGATTGGAATTGTTCCTTAAGGATGATCATGTTGCAAAGTTGCATGGGTTGTTTTGTCTGATTACACTAACAAGTTTTTTTTTTTAATTAACAACCTCACCAAACTCCACTAATTAACGCAGACCAAATGGTTGAATTTGTCTGCCGGCTTTCTGAACTCAAAAATTTCTCCAATTCATCTGATCTTTTAACTCCACAAGTTAATTTAAAAAGGGCCAAATTACTTTTTACCCTCCAAAATTTCCACCAAATCCCAGTTTACCATTTAAACTAAGGTTTGTCTCACTTTAGCATTTAAGGTTGTCATTTGTCTCATTTAACCTCCTTCCGTCAATTGTCGTTAGAAACTCGATGTTAAATCGTACGTGGTCTTCACGTGCGGGGTTATTTTTCATCTTTTAATAGAACTCTCTCTCACACACGCTCTTTGTCCCTCGTTATCTTTTTCTCTCTCCTTTGGACTTCATACACTGTTCACGCAACATCCACACACAAAAACCACCCCACCTGAAAAAAAAAAGAATTGAATCATCCAAATCTTATTCCGCCCCCACCCTCTCCCGTCGTCACTTTTCAGTCGCCGGAAAACTCGTTAGTGCGATAGAATAACATTTTTATTCCTTCCTCTATCTCTGCCTCCACCTCTTTAGCCAACTACTGCATTCACACACATAGGGCTTGTTTTGGTAATTTTCAATGTACAACGATGATATCAACTATTACTCCACCAACTGACCACCGGTCATGGCAGAAGACGTGGTTCCAAAAACCTTCCTATCACTCTCCGACACCGCTGAGCGAAATTTCGCTAAAGTCCGCGATGTGACACCGTATAGCCACGGCCTGAACCACTACTTTCCGAAAGTATTCAAAGCTTACATGCGGTTATGAAAGTACCAGCAAGAGAACCGAGTGAAGCTGGTTGAATCGGGCCTCCAGCGCTGGGAAATTGGCGAGATCGCTTTTCGAATCGGTCAACTCTACTTCAACTCGTACATGAGGACGAGCGAGGCTAGGTTTTTGCTCGAATCGTATATTTTCTACGAGGCTATACTGAACCGAGGGTATTTTGAAGGATCGAATAAGGTTTTTGGGAGGGATCGAGGGTTGAGGTTTAAGAAGTTGAGGTTTTTGCTTGTTTCGTTGATTTTGAACCGGTGGGAGGTGGTCAATTTGCTTGTTGAGAGGTTTAAGGCTCTTGTTGACGATAGCTGAGTTTTCTGATTTGAATGTGCAGATGATGGTGGGTTTGAGGGGAGAGAGACAACAGGTAAAAAGACGAAAATAACCTCGCACGTGAAGACCACGTGCGATTTAACGTCGAGTTTCTAACGGCAACTGACGGGAGGAGGTTAAATGAGACAAATGGCAACCTTGAATGCTAAAGTGGACAAACCTTAGTTTAGGTGATAAATTGGGATTTGGTGGAAATTTTGGAGAGTAAAAAGTAATTTGACCTTTAAAAAGTGAACAACACCACATTGGCATCTAATAACTCGTGAAAGAAAAATTACATTCTAGTAAAAAGTGTTCATTTTATAACAACTCAATGTTTTCTTTTTGATCATTTTTACTAGTCGTATTGAAAATGTGCACTTGCCAAAAATAAACTAGTTTCCATATTTAGAGTTTAGAGATTAGAGTGTGATTGGCCAAGTCTTCCGACCGCCAAGACATTAACGCGTTGCACCCGGTCTAAGTCTAACCAACACTTGCTGTTCCACTTCAACTTCAACTCAAAGAAAAGGCAAAACTCTCAAAGAATCAAAAGTAAACAAATTTATAAATAGGAAATGACACACCTAATGCATAAAAATAACACAATTAAAACCTAAAAATAATATACTAAATGTGACACTTATAAATAAAAATTTAAAGATAAAAAGTGATTTTTTTACCAAGAATCATAAGAAACATTTATAAATAGGAAATGTCAACTATGGCAAGAAGTGGCCCATGTGGGCATCCCCATTCCCCATTATTCTAAGTTGCCATTAGACACGCGAATCAACCCAAAAGTTTTCCCCCCTCGGCTTGGCTTAATCAACTCCAGTTGGACTCATTCCAATTTCCAACCACCAAAACAAGATTTAATTTTACTCCTGATGGGAAGGTATTGAAAGGGATCGAAACCTAAAACCTCACACTTTGAGATTCTTAAATTTTACTCTTAATAAAAATATAAAATCATGTTTTAGATATAATTTTCGTCCATGTTCAATTTTGGACCGGGGACGGTGCGACTTGTGAGGGCATTCAAGTATGTACAAAGATATTTAAAAAAAAATGCGCTAACAAAATTCATGGGTAAATTTATAATTAAGGCACACTTTGTGGCTCGTTGACAAACACTTTCCATAGTGGGCAGTGGGCACATAATAAAAAGTCCGAATGCCATTAACAAATGAATTAAAGCAACTTACCCCGATAACTCCTCTATAAAAATCACATCACCACTTGCTCATTTTCAAGTACCAACACAAAATGGCTTCAAGGACTCAATCAGCCACCCTCCTCCTCCTCCTCTCTCTCTCGTATTCTCAGCCATCTTTCAAATCTCTGTAGCCAAAAAAGGAGGCATCTCCGTCTATTGGGGACAGAATGGCAACGAGGGAACCCTAGCCGAGACATGTGCCACGGGGAGATTTTCCTACGTTAATTTGGCTTTCCTAAATGCTTTTGGCAATGGCACAACTCCTTCAATCAACCTAGATGGTCATTGTGATCCCACCACCAACGGTTGCACCACCATTAGCGATGATATACGTGCTTGCCAAAAACGAGGCATTAAAGTGATGCTCTCCCTTGGTGGTGGAATCGGCACATATGCTCTAGCTTCCAAGGCCGATGCCAAAAATGTTGCCATTTATTTGTGGAACAATTTCTTGGGCGGAAGATCATCGTCACGCCCTCTAGGCAGTGCAGTGTTGGACGGTATTGATTTTGACATAGAGCTTGGCTCCACTTCATATTGGGATGATCTCGCACGGTATTTAAAAGCTTATTGTAAGTTTGGTAGAAAGGTGTATTTAACCGGGGCACCACAATGTCCATATCCCGACAGGTTTTTAGGGGCTGCCCTTAACACAAGTCTTTTTGACTATGTTTGGGTTCAATTTTACAATAATCCCCCGTGTCAGTACACTTCTGAAAACACCGATAACATTTTAAATTCATGGAAGCTTTGGACAACAACGGTAAATGCTGGGAAGATACTTTTGGGGTTGCCGGCTGCACCTCAGGCAGCCGGAAGTGGATTTATTCCGACGGATGTGTTGACTTCACAAATACTTCCAATGATAAGGAAGTCAAACAAGTATGGTGGCGTAATGCTTTGGTCAAAATATTGGGATGATCAGAGTGGATATAGTTCATCTATTTGGACTAGTGTATGATTTGAATTTTTCCCTACTTGTTTCAGCTTGTAATCTCAAAATTTCTTACTGGGGCACTACGACTTAATGACTTATGCTAGAAATATTGGTTTTAATTATGAAAAGTGGGAATAATAAGATTAATTTTTTATTTATATCTATTTATCAAGATTTTCCCGTAGTAGCAATGACTACTTTCAACAAAAAAAAAAATTATGAAAAAGTGGGAAAAATAATTACTATTTATTTATTTTTATCTATTTAAAGACTTTCAACTACGTTCCACCCAAAGAGTTTATATTTGAAAAGTCTAATACTTGAAGGATATATAAGTAGTATTGGAATTAGTCATAATTACAAAAATATTTAACCACAACCAATATTATTACAACACAAGTGAAGGATAAAGATGAAAGATTATGAAAATTGTAACCATAATTTTTGAAATTAGTCTCTTAAAGTGAAACATTTAAAAATAATATAGTGACTATTTGTCTAGTGTTGTATCTAGTTTTCTATTGTTCACAGTGTGCTCAAATAATTAAAGAATTTCAAATTATTAAGCAGAGCTTGAACATTATTTTTAAACACGTGAAATTATCATCCAATTAAAATATGATGCACCGTTTCATTAGATCATATCAAGGCTAGACATAAAGCACCTCACATCCTAGTAACGATGTACGTTTGGTGATATGGGGTAACCATTTAACTAAAAAATTCTTATACATATCCTCCTCAAAATGAGTGTGACTTAATTTTAGTGTGATAATCGGGTCGGTCCCAATTTATTTTAATCCATAAATGACACTTTTTTAAACAAAATGCCGATCCCTGATATCAGTGGGCTTCCAAAAAGGGATAGCCGGATAGGTCATAGCACTTAAGAGAACTAGTGTGGAAATAGCTAGGCCCATGTCCATGTGTGGCCAACGTTAAGGCCCAAATAAAATCACAGATGGAAACAGGTATCTGCAGTAACCTTTCCTCTTGAACCCTCTAATTAGAATCATTAGATACTGTCTCTTTAGTCTTTACAGCAACAGAGTATCCGATTTAAAAAATGATTCTTGAAAGAGGGGGTCATTTTACAACTTTGCTAGGTTTATCATCAGGATTATCACTATGGTAACAACTATACCTTGATGATGCACATACACCTCACATGCACTTTGCCTTCAAGGCAAAGTTGTCACCATAGTGGTAATCTTGGTGATAAACTTAGTATTTTCCGTCATTTTATACTTTTTGGTAACAATAAAAACATATATAATGGAGGTGAAAATAATTTTCATATCCTTTTCCATATTGATCAGTTGATGTATTTTAGTTGTCTTCGATTAAGGTTAACAGAATATGCTAATTAGTTTAATAAGATCTATTTGGAAGGAATTATACCAACCATCCAGAAGATGCCAATTTATTCCTAAATATGAACAAACCAAATTTTAAAAAGTCCGTGCTTTCCTGCTTGCTTCTTTAAATTAATCTTTTAAGTATATATCTATTCTAGAGATTCAGTGTTTGTTCTACTGGTTAGAGCACTCACTCCCTCTGCTGTTGGTCCCAGGTAGAGCTGTCAAGGTGGGTTTACATGGCGAACCAACTCGCAACCCATTATAATCCGTCATTTGGTGGGGCGGGGTGAGCCAACCCACAAATGTGATGGGCCTGGAAATTGCCAACCCAACCCAGTGGCGGATCTACATCGGTAGTAGGGGTATCCATGTACACCGCCCAAGAAAAAAAAATTGGGAATAGGTTTGTAATATCTGACAATTGGACCCCTCAAAAAAAATTCATTGGACCCCTCTCAAATTCTCTGTAAAAAATATTGTCAATACGGATTTATGAAATCAAATGTCCGATCAATTTTTAAATGATTCTCTTGTATGCTATATCGAAAAAGACATGTTAATGAATATTAGTGATGATGATATAATTAGTTAATTACATGTTTTCAACGTATGAAAACGCGTAAAGGACAAATTGTAATTTATAATTTTTTTTTTATGTAATACTCCTTCCGTTCCAAAATATATGACATTTTGGGAGAGTTTTTTTGTTCCAAAATAGATGACACTTTGTAATTTTCAAGGAACTTTTTCTCTTTTTTTTCTCTAATTCTACCCATATTTATTGACACCATAACCTGTATTTGGCTCTTTGGACAAGAATATCAAGACACTTCATTAATGTTTGGATAGGGGTAGTTTAGTCTTTACGATATGTTTCTTTGGTCTGTGTGAAAAGACCCAAAACATATTTTGAGACGAAGGAAGTAGTTAAAATTTTGGGCACCAGTCAACATTATTCCTGGATCCGCCACTGACCCAACCCATCAGGGATTGTGGGTTATGCAGGTCAACCCACCAACTTTTTCTCACAATTAATAAAATAAATAAATAATAATAAATAACACAAAAAATCTCACAATTTATTAAAAATATATATTTTTACAATTATATTCTAAATAGCATTCTTAACAACTTTCTCTAATATTAATCGTATAAAATGAGAAAAAAAAAAGTAGAAATAAAAAATCGTTTTATCATTACTCTTTTTGTATGTTCTTATAACTTTTTTGTCGTAAATATTGCGGTTAATCTATCTTATTTTGACATATGTAGTTGCTATAAGTGCCATTTTTTAACGTATTCAAAATCATTTACTAATATTTCAGATATAAAAAATAATCTCACATTTTGAGCGAAAAATGGTTTAAAGTCATAGTTTTTGTGTTATTTGCATTTAGTATATGACGGGCCAACCTGCCTCAACCCACAACCCGTCGAGGGAGTCAGCCTGTTTAACCCAACTTTTAGTAGGTTCATATTTTTCCAAATCAATCCACCTTTTTTAGGTGGCGGGGTGAGCTATCTCAACCCATTTTGACAGCTCTAGTCCTAAGGTCGAATCTCGTTGAAAGGTTTTTGAGGAATTTGGTTAGATTTAGGGAATTTTAATATATATATATATATATATATATATATATATATATATATGTATGTATTCTACCTTCCATCAACTCAAACCATTAATGACACAAAATCTTATCTTTCCTCAACATATATAGAGTATATATCAATTTTTTATGAATATCCTACTCCCTATGTTTCACTCATTGATTTTATGTTTGAATAGTTTAATAATTAAGGAATATATAACTAGTATTAGAGTTGGTCATAATTATAATAATACTCGAGTATAATCAATATATAAATATCAAATAAGGAGAGTAAAGTTAAAATGTTATAAAGATTATAACATATTTTTTAGGTGTGAGGCCCCATTTCATTTCTAGTCTATGGTCGAATCTCTTTGGAAGGTTTTTGTGGGGTTTGGTTAGATTTAGACAAAAAAAAAATTTAAAATATATATCTATTCTACCTTCCAACAACTCAAACAATTAATGACAAAATCTTATCTTTCCTCAAAATATATAGAGTATATATCATTTTTTATGAATATTCTACTCCCTCAGTTTCACTCATAGATTCTATGTTTGAATAGCTTAATAATTAAGGAATATATAACTAGTATTAGTTGGTCATAATTATAATAATGCTTGAGTATAATCAATATATAAATATCAAATAAGGAGAGTAAAGTTAAAATGTTATAAATATTATAACATATTTTTTAGGTGGTGGGGGCGAGCTAGCCCAACCCATTTTGACAGCTCTAGTCCTATGGTCGAATCTCGTTGGAAAGTTTTTGTGGGGTTTGGTTAGATTTAGACAAAAAAAAAAATAAAAAAAAAAAGTTTATATCTATTCTACATTCCAACAACTCAAACCTTTAATGACAAAATCTTATCTTTCCTCAAAATATATAGAGCATATATCATTTTTTTATGAATATTCTGTTCCCTCTGTTTCACTCATAGATTTTATGTTTGAATAGCTTAATAATTAAGAAATATATAACTAGCATTAGAGTTGGTCATAATTATAATAATGCTTTAGTATAATCAATATGTAAATATCAAATATAGAGAATAAAATTAAAATGTTATGAAGATTATACCATATTTTTTGAAACTATACTCTTTAAGTGAACATTTTAAAATAGTATAGTGCACTCATTAATTGGAATATAGATACTCTATTACTCGAATTTGTTTATTTATATACAACTTTCTAATGATATTTATTTTTGAAGGAAAATCAAAAACAAAATATCTACTCCTATATACATACATACATGATGAGCCCAAGACTTCCACAAAATTTCCTCAGAATTTCTTTTTATTGTGTTATTTTGAGTTAATTATGTCTTGAAGATATTATTATTTGTGAATTTGTGTTTTAATGTAGGTTTCCAAGGTTTAATCGAGCATACATGGTATTTAACATGAAATTCGAGGCAATTCTAGGCTTTAAAGTTAAATTGCAAATCATTCGATCAATGTCCGTTAAGTCTGTTAAGAGTCCAAGGCAAGGAAGAGCTAACGGAGGCTAACAACGCTAAACAGAGGACTTTATTATGAAGTCTGGACAAGGAAAGACCTTCGACAGCCTTTTTGAAGAAGCTAGGGGTACCGGAGCAAACTTGAAAATTGTAGGGGAGGCCGGCGCCTATTCCTGAAACTCCCTACCTGTTGTGTTGTCGATCAAGTAGCCACGCCACGTGTCACCATCTCCTCCACGCCTCACCATCTATCGCGGCCTGCGGTCCAACTTCCTGGATCCAATCCTGCCCAGCCCAAATCCAGATCCATCCTGCCCGCCTTCTCACCCTATCTCCCTCACAACCGCGCCCCGTTTCCTCCTAGAGCAACCCGCGACCTCCAAACCTGGATCCCCCATCTCCTGGCCGAACCCATCAGCCTTTCTTCTTCCCAATTCAGCCCCTATTTTGTTCATTCAATTCCCTATTCTGCCCCTGGCATATTTGACACTCCAAACCCCTTTCCTTTTATCTCCAACCGCCTCCCATTCGAATTCAAGCCCCCATTTTCTAGACATTACTCCCAAAATGGGGCACCACCCCCAATTTCTTCCTTTCCTTCATTGATTGATCACCTTTGAAGGTTTGGAACTTCAAATCAAGAGCCAACGAAGCATTTACAAGAGATTTCAACCTGTGATTCGTTCCCTATTTGGTTTAATTCTTCCAATCTATCTTTTGAGATATTTGTTGTAAGTTCTTGGGTTGACTAATTTTGTAATTGTTGAATTAGTTTGTTGGGTTGTAAACAAATCAAATCTTTTTTATTCGATTCAGTATTCGGTATTTGAAATATTCGAATTCAAATTCAAATTCAAATTTTTTAATATTCGATAAGGATTCGAATACGAATACGAGTTTGGTGGTATTTGATTCAAGTATTCGCAAATAGTATTCGAATAATATTTAATATATTTAATATATATATATATATATATATATATATATATATATATATATATATAGACACACACACACACACACACATATATATAAAAGGAGAGGAGCAAGATTTGGAAAGTTCCCGCCAAAAGTGACTTTCCAAATTTAGAAACACTTCTAATTTATATATAAGCCCCTTTTTTACATTGGAAATTGAAAATATAAAATGTCATTATTATGGTTGATTGGATAAATGATTCAAAAACCTCTTCACATTCTTATTTAGTACATTAAGAAAAATATGCATAGTAGACACATGAGAGATAACAAAACCAAGTTTTTTTTTTGTAAATTTCTTTGCATCAATATCCAGGCTATATATGAAAAATAAAGGGAAAACTACCAAAAAGTCATAATAAAAAACTCTTATATCTAAAAAATTCCAACAAATTTTTTGCTATCTGAGAAGTCTCAAATGCAAAATTTTAATACCAAAAACTCCTTTCCAGTTCACACCGTCCAAAAAATTCTCATAATAACTAAAGTACCCTTACTTAACTAAAAGAAATCCTAATTAAAATATTACTTAATTATAGGGACAACCCTAATGAGGTTTTCTAGTTCAACATTTTGCTTTGCTAGAATAACCAATTCGGCCTAGTAGAGTCCGAAGCTAACACCACAAACGTTCGGTTGAACTTTTTGTTTTTTTCATGAAAATAACAAGAAGGATCGAGGGGGACGAAAGATAATAAAATGAAAAATAAAATAGGTGACAAATGTCTTCTTATTTTTCATCTATACAAACTAACAGATAGTCGTGATCTTTGTAACAATTGCATTTGCAGTTTCGTTTTCAACTCGATTAAAAGAAATTTGTGGGGTGTTTACTCATTCATGGTTCCATTATCGATTGCTCGTGATTCTGCTCAAGCAGTTCAACTTGCATTACTATGTTGACTTGTAAAGCAGCAGAAGTCTTCTTTCGTTGCTTCTCTGCACTTGTTCATCCATAATGATCCTAATTAAACTACCCAATCAACCTTTATAATAATAAAGTAGATATTTTAACGCTTTCATGGGATTTCCATGTACCGCACGTTCGATGCTTCCAAGCAGGCCATGAGATCTCCGATCACACAAAATTGAATTGTATAATGGTTTCAAATGTTCGAAATCATGAAGAGAATTTGTTTCAGGTAAACATCCAATAGCTACAAAAAGAAAAGCCCTCTTACTTAAATTCTTATTGCTTCAATACAAGAAGGATCCAATGCAAGGGTCCGGTTGCAAATCAGC
This sequence comes from Codonopsis lanceolata, assembly GCA_013146195.2. Lineage (NCBI taxonomy): Eukaryota > Viridiplantae > Streptophyta > Magnoliopsida > Asterales > Campanulaceae > Codonopsis > Codonopsis lanceolata. Next base: position 95,133,355 of record CM028382.1, on the reverse strand, counting down.
TATGGCTATGGCCTCCACGATCCCTCCTAAGGATCTGTAAACCAAAAGCACGTTGCAGGTAAAATATTAGCTAGCAATCTCCATTTCTCGTCGGTGGAGAAAAGAGAAATATCTGATCTAAGGAAAGGTTGGCCCATGAAATAGTGAGGGGATGAAGAAGAATTTTCCCGAGTGTGAGGTGGAGTATATATTTGAGCTAAGGGTAGTTTGGTCAATGAAGTTAACTCTTCGAATTTGTTAAGTGGATATTGAAATTTTGGACTTTTTAGTATTAAGATTTCATATTTGGGGTTCATTGTATAAGAGAAATATTTTTGGGATTTTTTAGATATGGAAGTTTTTTATTGGGACTTTTTGGTATTTTTCCCAAAAATAAATATGGAATAAAACAACGATTTTGAAACTAAATCATGTCGCACACTTTGAAGTAAAACTAATTCACAGACAATCAATTAATAATAATATTAAGATATGACAATTTTTTCTCTATTTCATCATAAACAAATCTCTCACTTTGAATTCCAGTCCCTTTCCATCAAATCCTCCATCACCTTGGCCTTACATTACAAGCTAAATAAAGACCTAATGATATTCTTGTCAATGCTTATGTTGTTTTAACTGTCAAGTGAGTCATATGGAATTGATCAAACACTTCATGTTTGTTATTATTTGCCCTAAAGCTCACCGTGTTAGCATAATCTTAGCTATTACAAGTCATTGGGATAAGAGAGCATTGTATGTCATACATAGAAGTGCATGGGATGGATGTATAAGTTTTTGAAATCCTTGGGACCTTTCTTTCTGTCATAGACCGGGTTTGGATGGTAGATCTCATAATTCTTAATGCATGATTTTCAATTAAACTTTGGTTTTCATATGAATGTGGTGTTTAGCTTAATAAAACTGTTTTAGTTGAGATATTCTCTAAGATTGGTGATCACACACACACACGGAGAAATTAAAAGGTAGTAGCAGTTTTAAGAAAAGATCAGTTGGTTTTATGTGACTAAGCCTGTATATATGTGGTGAGCATCGAACTGAGACTGCTTTGTATGCCATGCTATTATAACTTGAGGTTGAAGCCAAAAAGATTTTATTTTTATTATTAGTTTAGTTTTTATTTGTTTTTGTATTTATCTGCTTAGTCGAGTCACTCGATAGAGTCTCCTTGAGTTTGTGGGTTTATAGAGGAGTGTAAATAGTGTCACCCTCCAAAAAGATTTTCAATTTTTGTTATTGTTATTTAATTGTTTTTGTATTTATAAGTATTGTTTACTCGTGGACGAGCAAAGTTTAAGTTTGAGGGTATTTTATCGATGTATTTTATACGTCGATTTTATATGCTTCTATGACTTAAATTATGTTATTTCACGAGACTTTTGGCTACTGATATGTGTTTTCAGTGAGTTTTGTAAGTTACAGGGATATTAGTGAAAATATGCAAAACTCCAGGGTTTTATATGCAAATTCAAAAAAGGGCCCAAGATGTAAAATGAAGAAGAAACGAAGGAAGTCCAATCTGGAGACCTTGCGGTCGCAAGGTACTCAGACCTTGCCCCCGCAAGGTGGGCAGTAACATGAAGAAGTCAGAAATCCAAGGGCCGAAAAACTGGAGACCTTGCGGACCCAAGGTACCTCAGACCTTGCGACCGCAAGGTGGTCAAAATGCGTGAATTTCGTATTTTCACAAGTGATTCGATTGGATTACAACTCCCGAGTATAAATAGAGATCGGATGCCAAAGCCACAGATATAGAAAAACGGCTGGAAACAGTTTTGTATAGATTTTAGATAGTTTTTAGGTTGTATAAAATAGTTAGATTGTGTAATTACAAGTATTGAAGATCAAATCATGTTTCCGTTCATCTCCATGTGCTGTTCATTGTCTATGATGAACTAAATCATCCATAATCTAGGAGGTGGGAGGTAACTTGTATCGAATTTATGTTTTAATTCATATTTATGTTCATTTAATTCTTGTTGATTGTGGTGTTTATCAATCCCTCTATTATTTCGCTTTGAACAAATGAATGTAATCGCAAATAATAAAGGCCTAGAGGTGCGGATAACTGCATGACCAATGTGCATATGTCGTACACTGGCTCACCATCACAATAAATTGGACCTATCGATGCACGAGAGTGATAAGTTAGGGTCAGGTTCATACATGATCTAGGTGACAAATAGATCATAATCTAGGTGACAGATAGATTAAAAGTTCTTGTGCTTAGGATATAGAATGGATGAATGTTGCGGGGATGGAGGCTGAACCAATAGTTCAACAGACTATATCTATCTTTAGTGAACGAACCCAAGAAATTGAATGATAATTATTGTGAATTAATCATAAAGGAGATACAAGTGAAACTCGAATCCTAGATTGCCACCTATCATAAGATCTTCACAACTGTAATTACTGCTAATTAGTTAAACACCTAAATATAAATAGTAGTTTAGAATAAAATTATTATAAAAACTTCCCTTAGATTAATAATTTGCTATCAATAAGTTGCACTGTTCGTGATCTCTTGTCTCTGTGGGTTCGACCCTTGCTTCCAATATTATTCTATAATAGTCTTGTCCGCTTGCAAGGAAAAATATTAAAATAAGACATCGATCAACAACATTAGTTGTCTTATTAGATGGTTTTTCATTTTCACCGCACATCAATATCTAATTTCTTCAAAAAGAGACTTACGGCTACATGCAATTATTGACTTGGACACTTGTTAATTGTTATTGCATATGATACCAGCAATGTCTTCTCTGGAACTTGAAAGACATCGGATGTAGTTAATGACAATTTTGGGATAAAAACATTGTCTCCAACATTGCTTCCTTTCAAAAAATGTGTTTCAACAATATGATCCCCAAGATTTATGATGATTAGTCTTATTCTATTACACAACCCTGTAACATGGTCAATGTTTCTCAACAGCATTATTGGAATACCAATTTTAAATGTTAATTCATGACCTGACAACTCCGAACACTTTATTTTTTTATTATTTTTTTATTTTTAGGGAAACAGGGGCGACACCCTGCTACATTTTATTAAAATAAAAAGGATAATACAAACTTGAGGGGGACAACCAGTCTTGCCCTTATAATTGGGAGGACAAAGGAGCATGACCTCGAAAAGGAGATACAAATCAAAAAAGGAAAAACTAAGTCGAGCGTTTCCAAGGAGGATTATGAGAAGCCTGAAGACAATCAACTAGAACCTTGGAATCAGTATCAACTTGAGCTCCTCTGAAACCCGCATTTTTAAGCCATTGAACCCCTTGAAGCAAAGCTTTGGCCTCAGCAACAATGCTGGAGGAGAAACCAAAGAAGGAAGAGAAAGCAAAAATAAAGTCTCTGGAACAGTTACGAACAATTCCCCCACCACCACTAGAACCAGGGTTGCCACGGGAAGCACCATCAATATTAAGTTTCACAATATTATAAGGAGGCCGAATCCAATGAATCACATGGAAGGAGGGGGTAGAAACCGAAGAGGAGGGGAGTCTCAAATTAGCACTTTTGATGATTGCCAATTCCCTGCGAATGGAAAGAAGTAACCCCGAAGCTGAAAGACCATTATTATCAAAATGGAAGGGGTTACGGTGCTTCCAAAGATGCCAAAGAATAAGAATGGGGATGACGATATGCTCAATAGAGGGTTTTTTGTGGATCCACCAGGAGAAGCATGATTGCTAAATAGAAGATAAGCATAGTCTCACTTGATATTCAGTGCTAAGAACAGACCATAGAAAGGCAGCAGTAGAACTATGGAGAAAGACATGATCAAAAGTCTCAATATTGCCGAAAAAGCAGTAGTAGCAATTGGAAGCAATGTGAATGCCCTTTTTGCTAAGGGCCTCATCGATCGGGAGACGTTTCAAAAGGAGGCGCCATATGAAGACGCTGATGTGGGAAGGAATAAATCGGTGCCAGTAAAATTTGGAGGACAGAATGGAAGGATTGTGAGTACGGAGCTGCTGCCAGGCCGAAGAAATGGAAAATTTTCCGTTCGAGGTAAGAGTCCAGCAGGCGGTGTCCTCATCTTCAGAGAGAAAAATATTTTCTTCCAGGATGCGCTGATGATCAGACGGCGATAGAGCAACAGCAACCACATGATTTAACGTGGAGGAGTCAATAAAAATATCACGAATAGAAGACGCCGAAAAGGATGTCGGTTTAGCAATTAAGCCTCCCTCAAGCCAGCCATCAAACCAAATAGAACAAAGCCCGCGGCCAATCAGCCATTTGGTGTGTCTCTCAACAAAGGGCCAGATAGACAACATACCACACCAGAGGTGGGAGCCTTTGATCTGAGTTTAAGAAGGATGGAGATTACGTCAATACTTGGCTTTCATAAATCGGGCCCACGGCGAGTCAAGAGTTCGGAACCGCCACCAGATGCTAGCTGAGTAGGCAAGAGAGACATCTTTAATAGAGCGGATACCTATTCCGCCTTCATTAACTGGAGTGCAACATTTCGACCAAGAAACCCAGTGAGTTCGCTGTTTACAATCAATTTGCCCCTAGAAGAAGTTAGCAAACATGCGCTCAACCATCTTAATCACAGACTTGGGAGGGTCCAAGGAGGCTAAATGATAAGTTGTGATGGAGTGCAGAACAAAATTTATAAGGGTGATCTTCCCAGCCAAAGATAAAAATTGCCCAAGCCAAGAATCGATTCGAGATCTGATCTTAAGAATAAGGGGATCAAAGTACTTTTTAAGCTTACGGCCACAGAAGAGGGGACAACCCAAATAAATCAAAGGGAATTCTTTACGAGGAAACGCCAAAGCGGAGGAGATGGCACTGATGCGAGCCGGAGAAAGTTTGGAAGAGATAGTGAAACTGCTCTTTCCATAATTAATAGCTTGACAGAACATTGCTTCATGGTTCGTGAAGATTTGGAGGTGCTTGGCAATAGATTGAAGGCTTCCATTGCGAGCGTAAAATGATAATGTCATCCGCAAAGAAAGACAAATGAGAGACAATCGGGCAACCAACGCCGAGCCCATGTAAGCAATATATGAACATAATTACGTATTCATCGTGATTCGATCGCGACTTCCGCGATAATAAAGGGCAGAGAAAGAGGTCCCTCGAGGAGTCCCAAGAAGAATGGAAAAAACCAGCCGGGGAACCATTGACCAAGACAGAGAACCAGTTGTCGGAGATCAAACGCCAAATTATATCAATAAAAATTTCGCAAAATCCAAATTGGCAAAGGACTTTGATGAGATAATGCCAATTAACTCTTTCAAACGCTTTGGTCATATCCAGTTTCATAATCATATTAGATCCAGCTACCTTTTTATCAATATTGGCCATCAGCTACTAAGCAAGCAGAATATTGTCTTTTATCACCCGACCCTTAACAAAACCGCTTTGGTTGAGAGATATGATGGAGGGGAGCATGCTAGCAAGACGAGAAGCAAGGATCTTTGAGATAATTTTATTACTGAAATTGCACAAACTTATGGGGCGAAAGTCATTAAAGGAAAGCGGATTATCGATCTTGGGAATAGTGAGAATAAGAGTGCTGGACCAACTTTTGGGCAGAGAGAAACCGGAGAAAAATTCAAGAATCGATGCATGAAGATCAAGGCCAATGATGTCCCAACAGTGAGAGAAGAATAATCCAGTAAATCCATCCGAACCGGCCGCACTATCCCCATTCATAGCAAAAACCATATTTTTAACCTCCTCCAAACTTGGATCAGCCGAGAGCAAAGAGTTCATATTATCCGTGACAAGACGAGGAATGGATTGAAGTAAATCATTATCAACAGTGGGGACTACTTGAAGCTGAGTTTGAAAATGCTTAATAGCTTGATCTGTAATAGCAGAAGCAGTAGTGAGTTCTTGCCCATCTGCCCCAAGAATAGAATGAATATGAAGATGCCGCCTAGTCTGTTTTACAGAAGCATGAAAGAGCTTTGTATTTCCTTCTCCTTCTTTGAGCCATTTAATTCTAGCCTTTTGTCTCCAAAAGTTCTCTTCAGTTTTAAGGGCATTTTTTAATTGAGCATGGGCAAGATTCAGAGCAGCCCGATCAGAATTATTTCCCGAAGCTTCAAAGATTATAAAATTATATTTGTATTTTATGAATAAATAAATTTATGATAAAAAAAAGCTAAAATCAAAATAATGAAACCATTTTTACTGTTAACTATTATTTTTGTTTCGTAAATTATTTTGATTTTACTAACTTCCAATATATTTTTTTGTTTTATTGACGTCGTAACTATTATTTTTGTTTTATTTTTAAGAATAAGTTTTACGGAAAACATTTGTTTCGTAAATTATTTTTATTATTTTATTGACCTCAGTTAAAATTGTTTAGTTTTATTGACTCTGTAACTATTATTTTTGTTTATCAATTATTTTTATTTTACTAACGTATTTTTGTTTTACATAACTATTTTTAAGAATTTATTTTAACTTTTGTTTCGTAAATTATTTTTATAATTTTACTAATCTCAATTTATATTATTTTTATTTTATTGACACCGTAACTATTATTTTTATTCCATCAAATATTTTTATTTTACTAATGTATTTTTATTTTACACGTCTATTTTAAAGAATTTGTTTTAAACTTTTGTTATGTAGATTATTTTTATTATTTTAGTAACCTAAGTTTAAATTGTTTTTGTTTTATTGACTCCGTAACTATTATTTTTGTTCAATCAAATATTTTATTTTACTAACGTATTTTTGTTTTACTTTTTTATAAGAATTTGTTTTAAACTTTTGTTCCGTAAATTATTTTATTTTACTAACCTACGCATTAAATTATTTTTGTTTTGTTGATTCTGTAACTTTTATTTTTATAGTGGCTTGTTCCATAGTTTTTTTTTACTAACCTCTTATATTTTATTTTTCTTGACTCTGGAACTATTATTTTTGTTTTAGTCACAATTTTTTTTGTTTAAAGAGAGAAAAATGTTTAAACATAATTAAAAGAGAGGAGATAATGGTGATGAGAGAGAAAATATGAAGGAGACATGAGAAAGAAGGAGAAAGAGAAATATAACCAGAGAAAATAGGGAGAAGATAGAAGAAAAAAAGAGTAGAATGGTAACTCAAAAGTCAATAATTCAAAAGTGTGATTTTGGAGGGATAAATCTACCCTTGCCATTATATATATATATATATATATATATATATATATAGAGAGAGAGAGAGAGAGAGATATTTGGTTTTCTTGACTCCGGAACTATTATTTTTGTTTTAGTCACAATGATTATGTGGTGTATAATATTGAGCATGAATACGACTTGAGCATTAATAAGGATCTGGTCTCATTTAGTCTAGTGGTGAATAGTAACAATTCAGAAAAGTGGATCAATGCCATGAAAGAATAAATTAAATTGATGTATGACAATAAGGTTTGAGACTTAGTAGAGTTGCATGAAGGTTCTAAAAGAGCCGGTTGTAAATGGATTATTAAGACCAAACATGACTCAAAAGGTAACATCAAAAGGTATAAGGCAAGACTTGTAGCTAAGGGTTATACCTAGAAGGATGACATTGACTATAAAGAGACCTTCTCCCCAATATCGAAGCAGGACTCTTTAAGAAGTGTTTTGGCTTTGGTAGCTCATTATGACTTAGATAGGTTTACCAATTGGATGTTAAAACCGCCTTTCTAAATGGTGAGTTGGAAGAGGAAGTTTATATGGACCAACCAGAAGGGTTTGTGACCACATGAAAAGAAATTTTTGTGTGTAAATTAAAGAAGTCAATATATGGACTGAAACATGCCTCCTATCAATGGTATCTTAAATTCAATAATACCATTACATCCTATGGCTTCATAGAGAACACCGTTGATCGTTGTATCTACATGAAGGTTAGTGGGAGGAAGTTCATACTATTTGTCTTGTATGTCAATGACATATTGCTTGCTGCAAATGATATTGGAATGTTACATAACGTAAAGGAATTTCTCTCAAAGAAATTTGAAATAAAAGATTTAGGTGAGTCATCATATGTGATAGGAATATAAATATTTCATGACAGATCACATGGATTGTTAGGATTGTCTCAAAAGGCATATATTAATAAAGTTCTAGAGAGATTCAAAATGGAGAAAAAAAGGGACAGGTTCAGTCTAATGCAATGTCCCAAGAATGATTTAGAACGGAAGGAAATGAACTCTATTCCATATGCTTCAGTGGTTGAGAGCTTAATGTATGCACAGACTTGTACTCGACCTGATATCAGCTTTATTGTTGGAATGTTGGATCGATATCAAAGTAATCCTAGAATAGACCATTGGAAGGCCGCAAAGAAAGTTCTTCGGCACCTACAAGGCACCAAAGATAACATGCTCACATACATGAGGTCTTATCACCTCGATGTAATCGGTTATTCAGGTTCAGATTATGTCGGATGTGTTGACTCCAAAAAGTCAACATTTGGCTATTTGTTCCTTCTAGCTAGAGGAACAGTCTCATGGAGGAATGGAAAGTAGTCTGTCATTGCTACGGCCACTATGGAAGCCAAATTTGTGGCATGTTTTGAGGCCACGGTTCATGGATTGTGGTTGTGGAACTTTATCTCAGGGCTTGGAATTGTTGGCAGTATAGCTAAGTCACTGAGAATTTATTGTGATAACTCTGCAGCTGTTTTCTTATCAAAGAACGACAAGTACTCTAAAGGTGCTAAACATTTGGAATTGAAGTACTTTGTTGTTAAAGAAAAAGTGCAGGAACAAAGAGTGTCTATAGAGCATATTAGCACCGACCTGATGATAACATATTTGTTAACAAAAGGATTACCTCCTAAGACATTTCATAATCATATGTCGATAGGATGTGTATCATAAAAAAGTCATTGTTTATATAATTGGCATGTATGTATATATACATAACAATTGTTTTGCTCTTTAGGTTATGACACTCTGAGCTCATGTATGTGTTTTATGTTTCTTCTTATTTACATTGTACGCCGTGTACGGTTTAATGTAAGAATGGATTTAGTCTTCTTTGAAGACAGTAAGGTTGAGGCTTATGTTTTTACCTCATTAAGGTTAAAGTTAAGTTGAATTAATTTGTGATACTTGGAAGGGAACATATCGATTAAATGATGTGTAACCACCATGATCCGATTAGTTTGACTTAATTAAAAGAAAGTCAAATTGACATTATAGTGGATTTAATGTTGTATACACTTAAAATTGTTAAATCCCCAAGTCGTCATATAGGCCAAGTGGGAGAAATGTTGGAATTATTCCGTAAAGTGGCTCACATGAATTGATAGTAAATAAGTTTTAGCAATAAATTGTCTCACTTTGATGGTTAAGCATGTGACGACCCGACCCTCAATCTCTATACGAGTCTTGGGTCGAGCGTCGAACAAATATATAAAACAACAAAACACGTGCAAAGCCCCCACTAATAATAGGCTAATAAAATCACCTGTAAAACATAGTCACTCCTGTGATTAATATAAACAACACAACCAACCAACTAGTGTAATATAATACACATGCACGAAGTTAAACTCCGGCATCAAAAGATAGTACAAGACCAGTAACGTCAAAATACCCAAAGTAGAGCTTATATAACTCTACATACCAACAAACCCAACCTCACATTGTACAAATACAAACTCATATGGAGTTGCATAACAAAAGACAACCTGCTGCACATGTGTGTCTCGCCGACCTCACCTCGAACTCCCTGTTTGGCTGGTATCTAAGGAAAACAAATAAAAGGAACGGGGTGAGTGATAATGAAATAAGTTACTATATGCAACTACATGGCATGCTGTTATGCACGTGTTATAAGCACATATGTAAATCAAGTATAGCTGTACATATACTTGCACACATCACGTTGATCATGTTATAATGCACATTGACTCAACGTAATTAAACACATAATTAAGATATGCAATTGTAGGCGAGCTTTCCGTCCCGGCTTGTATCTCAAATACCACAGCTGTGTTGTTGCCGTAGTACACGTGCTGATACATGTCTGATCACATGTTGAACTATGTCTGAACCCAATAGTATATAGAACCAATGACTTTGGGATTTAACCAGGAGTCCCATTACCCCGAGTTTTACCCAATATTCCAGCCTTTTGTTTGTCATGTGAATTGCTCTAACAAGGCTACATCCTTGTCACGGCCAATAAGAAGGGAGAGACTCATGCAACGACCCGTAGCAATCACGAGATTTAACTCTGGTAAAGACTACTATCGTCCCATTGTTGACATAACCACATATGTCAGCTGGACTTAATGTGATGCACAAGTAGATGCTTACTTGCTAATAAACACAACCATCAAGTCCCAAAGTAGGGGAGCTCAACACACGTAACAAGCATGCTTATTTGTCTGTAAATAAACACTTAAGCATTTATTTGCTTACACACAAATACCAAGGTATGTAATATTTTACATATAATAAACTACACCAAAGTATTCCTTATTATCATAGGAATCGAGCACATCACTCGTTATATTTTACTGTCCCCAAATCGACTCCGTTGAGTCATTTGGGATCATATTATTAAAACTTTTGTTCTGTAAATTATTTTATTTTACTAACCTCCGCATTAAATTATTTTTTGGTTGATTCTGTAACTTATATTTTTATAGTGGCTTGTTCCATAAATTATTTTTATTTTACTAACCTCTTATATTTTTGTTTTCTTGACTCCGGAACTATTATTTTTGTTTTAGTTACTATTTTTTTTGTTTAAAAAGAGAAAAATGTTTAAACATAATTAAAAGGGAGGAGATGATGGTGTTGATAGAGAAAATATGGAGAAGACATGAGAGAGAGAGAGAGAGAGAGAAATACAATCAGAAGAGGGAAGATAGAAGAGAGAAAGAGTGGAATAATAACTTAAAAGTCAAAATCAACATCACTTTCTAACCAATATGAGATATACATCTTCTATTGGTAATAATGATAGAAGTCTTATATCTAGAGACTTTGAAAACGAACATTACCCTCTACCAAATGTATGATACATCTATTATATTGGTAATAATAATATTTTAAAAACCAACATTAATTTATAACCAATGTATGATACATCTCTTCTATTGATAATAATAGTAGAATATTTTGTAACAAATATGAGATACATGCATTTATTCTATTTGTAACAAAAAAGTCTTTAATCTAAAAACTTTTTAAACCAACATTTATTTTTAAACAATGTGAGATACATATCTTTTATTGGTAACTAGTATTTTTAAACCGTGCGTTAAACGCACGTCAACTAAATCGTACATAAACAAAATAAAGAGGATAAAAAATCTTAAAGGATAAAATAAGAAGAATCGGTTTATTAACAATTATACATAAGTATATCAATAATCATTATATATTCTAAAAAAATTCCTTATACACAACATTTGTTGTCTTATTAGATGGTTTTTCATTTTCACCGCACATCAATATCTAATTTCTTCAAAAAGAAACTTATGGCTACATGCAATTATTGACTTGAACTCTTGTTAATTGTTATTGCATATGATACCAGCAATGTTTTCTCTGGAACTTGAAAGACATCGGATGGAGTTAATGACAATTTTGGGATAAAAACATTTTCTCCAACATTGCTTCCTTTCAAAAATTTTGTTTCAACAATATGATCCTCAAGATTTATGATGATTAGTCTTATTCTATTACACAACCCTGCAACATGCCCAATGTTTTTCAATAGCATTATTGGAATACCAATTTTAAGTGTCAATTCATGACCTGACAACTTCGAACACTTTATACTATTAAAAAACTCTAGAGAATCGTTTTCGAACAAACTTGAATTTTTTCCGTCCTACAAATAGAATCTGAACTCAAATAAGTTCTTCGTTTTGAATGATTACTTTTATTAAATTATATTTGTATTTTATGAATAAATAAATTTATGATAAAAAAACTAAAATCAAAATAACGAAATCATTTTTACTGTTAACTATTATTTTTGTTTCGTAAATTATTTTGATTTTACTAACTTCCAATATATATTTTTTGTTTTATTGACGTCGTAACTATTATTTTTGTTTTATTTTTAAGAATAAGTTTTACGGAAAATTTTTGTTTCGTAAATTATTTTTATTATTTTGCTGACCTCAGTTTAAATTGTTTAGTTTTATTGACTCTGTAACTATTATTTTTGTTCATCAAATATTTTTATTTTACTAACGTATTTTTGTTTTACATAACTATTTTTAAGAATTTGTTTTAACTTTTGTTCAGTAAATTATTTTTATAATTTTACTAATCCCAATTTATATTATTTTTATTTTATTGACACCGTAACTATTATTTTTATTCCATCAAATATTTTTATTTTACTAATGTATTTTTATGTTACACATCTATTTTAAAGAATTTGTTTTGAACTTTTGTTCTGTAGATTATTTTTATTATTTTAGTAACCTAAGTTTAAATTGTTTTTGTTTTATTGACTCCGTAACTATTATTTTTGTTCAATCAAATATTTTTATTTTACTAACGTATTTTTGTTTTACTTTTTTTATAAGAATTTGTTTTAAACTTTTGTTCCGTAAATTATTTTATTTTACTAACCTACGCATTAAATTATTTTTGTTTTGTTGATTCTGTAACTTTTATTTTTATAGTGGCTTGTTCCATAATTTTTTTTAACTAACCTTTTATATTTTTGTTTTCTTGACTCCGGAACTATTATTTTTGTTTTAGTCACAATTTTTTTGTTTAAAGAGAGAAAAATGTTTAAACATAATTAAAAGAGAGGAGATGATGGTGATGAGAGAGAAAATGTGGAGGAGACATGAGAGAGAAAGAGAAAGAGAAATATAACCAAAGAAAATAAGGAGAAGATAGAAGAGAGAAAGAGTAAAATGATAACTCAATAGTCAATAATTCAAACTGCATGTGATTTTGGAGAGATAAATCTACCCTTGCCATTATATATATATATATATATATATATATATATATATTGTTTTCTTGACTCCGGAACTATTATTTTTGTTTCAGTCACAAATTTTTTTGTTTAAAGAGAGAAATTTTTTTTAAACATAATTAAAATAGAGGAGATGATGGTGATGAGAGAGAAAATATGGAGGAGACATGTGAGAGAAAGAGAAATACAGCCAGAGAAAATATGGAGAAGATAGAAGAGAGAAAGAGTAGAATGGTAACTCAAAAGTCAATAATTCAAAAGTGTGATTTTGGAGGGATAAATCTACCCTTGCCATTATATATTGATGCGTCCAAGATAATATGGACACACTAGACAAGCCCAATCCAAACACCTGACTTTCAACGTGTTTTTAAATCCTCACAGCCCAACTCTGCAATGTCAATAAGCAAGCGTAAAGGCGGGGCACTCCTGCTAAGGCCTCGGCGTGTGAATCGATTACACAAATAAGCGGTTGAGTAAGTAATTTGACGAGTTTTGGCTAGAGAATCGGATGCGCATACCTCTCTCCAAATTTTGCCAAGCTTTTATATGCTTGTGGGAGGCATAGCGCCCATAATCATGAATAACCGCCCATGATTAGCATTAACCGCCATGATCGGCTTTAGCGCCATGATTAGCATTTAAGCGCCCCTGGCGGTCATGACCTTCAATAAATACACATTTGACTAGCTCATTAATGGCAGGTTATCGAGAGAACTTGCTTAGGTCATTACCATTTGGCGAGGATTCTTGCTCGGGTGTAACCACCCTCAACTGTCTTGATCTTTACCGAACATAAATGTCCTCAACTATCAACAACTCTGATGCGGACGAGCAATAATACTCGCTTATCAATTTTGCTCGTTTAGCTTAGCCCCATCTCGCAAGTAACTAACTTGACCAAAAACTAAGGTATTGCCCGATTGCTCGAGTAGCACCTTTGCTTGCTTGCTCGGAGGATACACACGCCTGACACGTGGCTCATGGCTTGGGCCTTATTGGGCCAGGCAGCTCATATATATATATATATATATATATATATATATATATATATATATATATATATATATATATAAAAGAGAGAGAGAGAGAGAGAGATAAGAGTAAAAATATTTAATATAAGACTTTTAAAACTGACATATTTTTTTAAACAATGTAAGATACATATATTCTATTGTGATAAAAGTAGAAATCTTTTATCAAAATACTTTCAAAACTAACATCAATTTATAACCAATGTAAGATACATATTTTCTATTGGTAATATTAGTAGAGATGTATTTCATATTTGTTATAAATTGATTTTTGTTTTAAAAGTCATTAGATTAAAAATCTAACATTTTATTACTAATAGAAAAGTTGTATCACATATTAGTTTGAAAATAATGTTGGTTGTATATATATATATATATATATATATATATATAAGACGTTTACTATTAACAATAGAAAAGATTAATAGTAGAGATTAATATCTCATTATTGTATTAATTATTAATACATATTATTAATATGTAATGGTTGAGAAACAATGGGTCACACATGAATGCTTGAGAATAATAATAGTATTATTGTTATAAAAAAATAAGGCTTAAATAGCAATTTGGTTATTCTACTTTCACACTTTATTCATTAAGCTCACTCTACTCATTTTTCTCTCACTTTAATCATTATACTTGGACTTTACGATCAATAAACTCACTCAACCCATTTTCGTCCGTTATCTTGGATGGAAATTATCAAAAAGACTGAAATACCCCTCATATAATACTTCATTAAAGGATATTGAATAATAGACACTCAAAAGACGGTAATACCCTCAAAACTCTCTTCACTAACTGAAGTCAAAATCCAATTACATTTCCATAAATTAGGTGGGTGTGGGTACGTGTTATGGATGTGGGTAATATGGGTTTGAGGTCTAAGAACCTTTGATTCCCAACAAACATTAACCAAGATCCAGATGGTCAAAGTAAAATGTTCTCTCCCTAATTTTCTCTCTCTCGCTTCTCTCTTGAAAACCCCCTTTGGAAATCCATTATGCTTAAATTATTCTTCTTTGAAATCCATTATGCTTAAAATAGGTCTAAAGAAATAAGAAGAATTTCCTTCTTAAAGTAATGAGGGTTTAGAATAAGACTAATTGAGAAGACGCTTGTGCATCTGGAGGAATTTTTTGAGTATTTTCCGTAAAAAGGGATTCAAGGTGTGAAGATTCCTCTTTCACGCTCGGTTTTGCCTTTTCTTTTTGCTCGTATTTCAATCCCATTTTGTTGGTAGATTGGAATTTCTTCTTCATATTGCTTTCTTTATGTTGGTATTTTTCTTCTTCATATTGCTCTTTATATTCTCGGATCTATGTTCGAAGATAATGATGTGGTTGACTAATCTTGCTTTTGATTTCGGCGAATATATAGTGATGCTTGGATTGTAGTTTGTGGTGTTGCATTTCGGCGATTCGTATACAGTGCTTGGATTGTAGTGTGGTGTTGCAAGAGGATTCCCCATTCGCCGAGGCCGACTTCGTTGTGGGGTTGGTGAAAGCGTCAATTCCCCATTGTCTTCAATGCCAATTTAAGACCTCGAATTTCTTGTGATTTTGCCTTCAAATGAGGATGGCATTACGGACATCATTCAAATGATTCTTCTTCTTGATTTTTGGTATTCTTGAATTCATATTGGTATTCATGATTCAAAGATTGGTATTTTTGCTATTTTCTTGATTCAAAGATTGTGCTCAATGAAATTTTGCCTTGTTGGGTATGAGATAAGTTTGTTAGTGACAGTTTCTTAATTAGCCCTCAATTAGCTTTCCGAAGTGATTGTTATGTATTTAGATCCTTTAAGATCTTTTGTAATTTGATTTTGTTTTCATCAATGGATAAAACAATTCTCTCATCTCGGTGTTTGTCTCATTTTCATTTCATAGCCAAAGTTAACAATTATTATTATTATTATTATTATTATTATTATTATTATTATTATTATTATTATTATTATTATTATTATTATTATTATTATTATTAATAATTGGTTTATATCGTTATTTGGTCACCGTACTATCATATAAGGAAGGGAGTGGGCATTTTCGGATTTTAAAAAAGATCTTAAGTTTTGTCGTCCAAAAATTTGGATGGAGCGATGAATGTGAGAATTAAGGCCAAGTACAATGACTAAAGTGAGAAAAAAAATAGTATAGTGAACTTAATGAATAATTCGTCAAAGTAGAGTGACAAAATTGCTATTTAAGCCAAAAAAATAATAATAGCAATAGTAATAGTAATTATAAAAATTATATTGTACAATTTTTATCATCACTGTCATAAATGAAAAAAAAATGAATTTTCGTCCAAATGAAAGCTTTTTAACATATATGCGTTAGTAGTAGACACCTTAAATTTTGAATTTTATGGTATTAAAATATTTATTTTGAGACTTTTAAAATCATTATTCATATTCTAACAATGTGATATACTTCTTTTCTATTTCTATTGGTAATAAAAGTTTAAAACTTTTATCTAAAGATTTAAAACAAACATCTCTTTCTAACCATGTGGTATACATCTTTTCTATTGATAATAATATTATTTTTAAAATCAACACCAATTTCTAACAAATGTGAGATACATTCTTCTATAGTAATAATAATAATTTTTTATATAAAAACATTTGAAATCAACACCTCTTTTTAAACAATGTGGGATACATCTCTTCTATTAGTTATAATATAAAAATAATAATAGTAGTAGTATTTTATCTTAAGAGTTTTGAAATCAACATCTCTTTGTAAACAATGTGTAATACATCTCTTGTATTGATAATAACATAAAAACTATTTTATCTATAACTTTTATAACCAATATATGTTTCTAAATAATGTGGATCTCTTTGTAACCAATGTGAGATACATTATCTAAAAACATTTTAAACCAATATCACTTTCCTAACCATTGTGAAATACATATTTTTTCTATTGATATTAAGTCTTTTATAAAAAGACTTTTAATACATACATCATTCTCTAATCAATGTGGAATACATCTCAAAATTTGGTAATAATTATAGAAATTTTTTATCTAAAAAAATAATCTAAAACCAACATCTCTTTCTATATAATGAGATACATCTATTCTCTTCTCTTTTATTGATGATAAAGTAAAAGTCTTTTTATTTAAAGAATTTTAAAATTAACATCACTTTTTAACCAATATAAGATTTATCTCTTTTAATAATAGTAATTTAAAACCTATATCAATTTATAACAAATGTGTGATATATATATATATATATATAATCTAAAATAATTAAAATATCAACATCATTTTTTAATCAATGTGAGATATACATCTTCTATTGGTAATAATAGTAGAAGTTTTTTTATCAAAAGACTTTGAAAATTAACATCACTTTCTAACCAATTTATGATACATCTACTCAATTGGTAATTAATAATAATATTTTAAAAACAAATATCAATTTTCAACCAATGTGAGATACATCTTTTCTATTGGTAATAATAGTATAATATTTTGTAACCAATGTGACATATATTTTTTTATATAAAAAGTGAAAGTCAAATCTAATATTTTCTTTTTAAACAATGTGTTATACATCTTTTTTATTGGTAATAATATAAAATAATTTAAAATCAATATTATTTTCTAACCAATGTGAGATATACATCTTCTATTGGTAATAACGGTAAAATTCTTTTATCAAATGACTTTAAAAATCAACATCATTTTTCAACCAATGTATGATACATCTCTTCTTTTGGTACTTAATAATAGTATTTTTAAAATAAACATCAATTTTTAACCAATGATGGATACATCAATTCTATTGTTGAAAAAAAAAGTGTTTTTAGTGAAAGAAATTGTGTAACTTGAGACACAAATTTCTTTACGTGTCATTTGTTTGTTATGGAAGATAATTGCATAAATGTGTTCTACTTGATGAAAACATCGAAATAATATATTTATTTGTCAGAATCAAGTTTTAAATGAATAAGATATCAAGATTTAAATTATAATAGTTGTTAAAAAAAAATAAAAAATATTATTGAAAGTGGACGGATCGAATTTCACCCGTATTTATTCCACATTTCCACGTTTCCGCCATCAGCTTTATTTATTCCATCGATCCGACACATCGCCACATCAATTTTCTCTTCAAAATCCCACGAAAAGAATGAACTAGCAACAGCAGTCCCCTCCATCCTTCCTGGCTCCTGCAATGGCCTCAAATCTCTATTCCGTAGTGGCGCTAATTCTAGCCATTTCTAGCTCCTACAACTCACCTAGGGTTCAAGCCATTGGTGTGAACTGGGGCACCGCCGCATCCCACCCTCTACCGCCGCCCAAGGTGGTGGAGATCTTGAAATTAAACAACATCACCAAAGTGAAGCTCTTTGATGCCAACCCTCAAGTCCTCGAGTCTCTCTCCGGGTCCAACATTGGCGTCACGGTCGGCATTCCAAACTCGATGCTTAAGAGCTTGAACGCTTCTCTGAAGGCCGCTGAGAGTTGGGTCCACGACAATCTTACTCGCTACTTGGCTAACCGTGCCCGAATTGAGTACGCTCTTTACGCCTCTCTTATTACTATTTGCTTTCTTGCAACGCCTTCGGTTTAAATGTTTAATTAGACATTGTGATAAGTATGAAATGTTGGTTAATTCTTAATAACAACAATGTCCAACACAAAAAACTTAGATATATTGTAGAATTGTGCACAGAGCATTTCCTGCTAAAATTATTCGACCCTATCAAATGCCCTGGGTTACACGAATATTCTTGTGAGATAAGACTACAATTTCCCTCTTATTTCTGGCACTGAAAACGGGAGACTACCGTTGGAGTATTCCGTAAATTTTTGTAACCCAAAAACGAAGACAATGGAATTGATATATAGTTTATATGTGTCCATATAATCAAAAATCCTTTCAAATAGTTGTAACTCTTGGAACAGTCACTAAACAGCTGCCAGGAAAAACTGTTGTAACCGATTTTTAAACATCGAAAAAGGTCACCGCTAGGGTTATTCGTTGCGAGAACAATAAGTCGAAAGGAAACATAACGTATTGATTATTAACACCCGTAAGCTCGTGAAACTTATGTGAATGCGCACTTCGCACCCCCAGATTAACAATGTAGTATTTCTGAGCTCACCCATCTTCGAAACATAAACCCCGATTATACCAAATGACCAATGATTTTACTTAAATCATCAACATGAAATTGTTTGCGAATCTCAGACTAACGGTCAACAAGAAACAAGAAGTTGGACACTAGATCGATAACTACACTGCATTTGGTTGAATGATCAAATACTTAAATAGGTTTTTAGAAGTAATGCAACCAGACCGAGGTCAATTATTGTATTGTAGATAAGTTTTACAAGGACCTCTAAAGATAAATAGATTACAAAACATACTTGCTCAAGGCGAAGTTGAGGTGTACTTACAATGTAGTTCATTGTTGAGGTTGCTTGGACCGAAGAGCTAGGATTGATCCCTCTCTTATGATCAAAAGTGAGATGTTGCTCTGGTTAAAAAGTAAAGAACTTGGCTTGGAAGTTCGTTTAGCTTTAAGGTGAGCTTTAAGATAAGGCAAGTACTTGGACAACAGAGGAAGAAATTGTGAACATGATTGATTGTATTGATTGAAGTAGTAGTGTTAAAGTGTTGTTACAATGAGAATAAGGCCTTGGCCTTAAATAGTACAAACCATCCTAAATTCTACCCCACTAAATCCCTAATCTATGCCACTAATCCACTAATACACATTTTATATAATTACATAACTAAGTTACTAACCTTAAACATGTTACAACCATAAAAACAGATTCGCTAAGAACCACTCCAACGGTTTTGATTAAGTCTTCCTCGTTCCATGGCGCCGCTCCTTCTTGTTCCTTCCATGTGCCATCAGATGTTTGGACCCACCGGTAATTATCTCTGTTAATTGAAAGGTTGCTCCATTGCCGGATCTTAAAAGGATATTAGGGTATGCCAAAAACTCTATAAAATACTAAGTTTTTGCATCCTTGCAGCTGTGCTGAGGTTCACCATCAAGTTTATAAGCATTCTGCTTATCCTTAATTTCAGGAAGAGCGAGTTAGACTTGTCAGCAACTATATTTAATGCAGATTAGTGCATCCACCGGAACATCATATAGGTTTTAACAGTAGTTTTACGAGTTGATTGAACGCTTTCTCCGTCTCTCACCCTCTCTCAAGTTTGGAAGCATGTACACAGGTTGTCTGGGTATAATACCTTCATTCTTTCTTTTTACCTCCTTTCAGCACTTGATTGATATATGACGCCAGAATCTTCCACATAATCCAATTCACTATTTGTTTTCCTGGGACAACCTAGCATCGTACAATTTGTAGATTAGAAATGTATATTAGATTCATTCTTTAAGTAAAATTGCTAAGCTTTTGGTTCTGGAATATCGATTGTACAGCACTGAACTTGAAATTGTTGTTTCAATTAAGCTAAGGAAACTGGGACTAGAAAATCCAACCGATTATTTAGTTATCCTAAGTTCTTATTAGATCAAATATAGCAATTATAGTTACTTTAACTGAATGTTATAATGCTGTTTTTTTCCTCCTTAAATTACCATGCTAACTTCTATTTTGTCTGGCTGTCAAGTAGCGGGTCCCAATTTCTAGCTCTACCCTGATGTAGCAATGCAAATCCGCAAAACATGAAGAATGTGTTACAAACAGAATGCAAAAGAGAAGGAAGTAGAATTAAGAAGCAGGTAGAGTAGAATTAAGATGGAGACTTTGAACAATTTTCTTCATTATATCCTTATTCAACGTAAAGCTGACTATCTAAGTCCGGCCGGGAAACATAACAAACAAGCAACAACAGTCTAGAAACTAAAACTGCCGAAAACATGATCTCCGCTATCAGACTCACTACTAACATGATGCCTTAGAATGATGGCCACTAACTAACATGCAAGACTACTCGTATCAGAACGCAATACATCTTCTAGGCAAAAACAATAGGTATATTGCCTCGAATGAAAAAAAGTGTCACCCAGTTTGAAAGATTTGGTTGGTGGGGAGAGAAGAGGCATGATAAATTGATGATTGCATAACCATCACTTCTCTGGTCCTTGAAGTAGTTATGGTGTTTGTTTCTCCTGTAAATAAAAGCTAACTAGACTACTTACAGGTACATTGCTGTTGGAGATGAGCCATTTCTCCAAAGTTATGGTGCACAATTCTATCCATTTGTTGTTGGTGCAGCCATAAGCATTGAAGCAGCTTTGATACGAGCTAACTTGGCAACGAAGGTCAAGGTTGTTGTTCCATGCAGTTTTGATGCATTCCAGTCAGAATCCGGCATCCCCTCAAGGGGACACTTCAGGTCAGATGTCAACAAAACCATGATCGAGCTGCTCAGGTTTCTTAGCAAGCATCAATCTCCTTTCTTTGTAAACATTTCCCCCTTTTTAAGTTACTCCCAGAACAAGAACATTTCCCTCGACTTTGCTCTCTTCAAAGAAACCGCACGCCCTCATAATGATACTCGGAGGAGTTATAAAAACAGCTTTGATTTAAGCTATGATACACTTGTTGCTACTTTATCAGCAGCAGGGTTTTCCCATATTGATATTGTAATTGCTCAGATTGGTTGGCCGACAGATGGAGCTGGAAATGCTACTTCATCCAATGCAGAGATATTCATGAAAGGTCTTCTGGACCATCTCCATAGCAAATCGGGGACGCCACTTAGGCCTCGGGAACCTCCTATCGAAACTTACATTTTTTCCCTCCTAGATGAGGATCAGAGAAGCACAGCCACTGGAAATTTTGAGAGACACTGGGGTTTGTTTACTTTTGATGGCCAAGCCAAGTTCCAGGTTGATCTTGGGCCGGGCTTGAGAACGCTGGTGAATGCACAAAATGTGGAGTATCTTCCTTCCAAGTGGTGCGTTGTAAACAATAATATGGACTTGTCGAATGCATCTGTGAGTGCTCTGGATGCATGCATACATTCAGATTGCACTGCTCTTTCCCTGGGTAGTTCTTGTTTTAACATCAGTTGGCCTGGTAATATATCTTATGCGTTTAACAGCTTTTATCAGCAGCATGATCAAAGGGCAGACAGTTGTGATTTTGGAGGGTTGGGCTTGATTACTACAGTTGATCCATCAACAGAGAGTTGCAGGTTCCCTGTTGAAATAAGAACTTCCGTATCAGCCTCACTTCATGGATCCAATCTTTTACATTTGATAATCCTGCTTCTATCCATTCCATTGTTGTTATCAGGTGCAAGATGGTAAAAGAAATTGTGTAAAAGAGTGTGGTTTATTAGGAACAGTGTTGCAGCGCTTCAGTTCAACTTGTGCCGGTCCTTGATGTTTGATGTTGTACATCAATCTCTCTCCTGATTTTGATTTTATAATTCAAGGAGTAAACAGAAAACTTTCAGCATGTTGTGACGAGGCATTGTGCTCAGTTGATGACCTGAAACACAGTTCAGTGTCTTTTATTTGGATCTTGAGTAGCTGATAGTTCAAACTACAAATCTCTCCTTCTCCCTTGTTTTGTGAAAACGACATCAAAGTTGGTGAGAAGGCAAGATGAGTTAAAAAGAAAGAAGGCTCGACTGTCAAGAAGCCGGGTGGAAATGGAGCCTCCAATGCTTTAAAACACCCGTCTATGAAGGGAAAGACTGCAAAGCCTAGTTTTATCACCGCTGTTTCACTCATGCTACTTGTCATTGTGGTCTTGTCCTCTACTTTTAGTGTGAGATGAGGTTGGTTAGAGGTTTCAAGAATGGGAACTGTACCCTTCTTTATACGCAGTCAATTGCAATTTGCAATATTAATACTCCCTCCGTTTCGGATAACGAGTCTACAATTCTATTTTAATATTGTTCACTTGAAGAGCTCATTTTTTCAAAAATGAAGGTATAACATTGTCATTTTATTCTTAATGGGTTACTAAAAACGTTATTTTCTTAAAACATTTGATTTTCAAACGGAGGACCGGAGGCTGTATGATTTAGAGGTGTAAGTACTCTGATTCTTCTCAATTGTAATATTGCCTAGCCTATAAAGGAATATTTGTCCATACCAAATTGTCTTTAGTCATTGTAATAAAAAACCGGTTTTAGGATTTAAGTTTATTAAACCAAATGTGAAGGAGGACTTTGATCAGCCCATTTAAAAACGAGGAATCATGTGAAACTTCCCCATTGTTTGGAATGGATGTATCATTTTCTGAAAAGAAAAAAGCGTCCTACGTGTTAATATTTTTTAAAAGTAAATTATTATAGACTATCCACCAATGCTCAACAAGTGCTCACACAATTTTTTTTAAAGAACTCGAAAGAAACAATTTTTTACATATATTTTATTGATCACGTGTTTTACGATTAAAAATATGAAGAGTCTAGTTCCACTACAAATTTTATTTATTTACTACATTTATTAATAGTTAATTAAATTGGTTATTATCATAGCATAATTGCCCTTTAATTACTTTTTTTCCTGCTTTACCACCTCATACTTTCATGAATTTACCACGAGCCACCCCTTATGGGCTTGCCCTTCAATTACTTACCTTGTTTGATGAGTATTTATCTAAAGTCAACTATTTTTTAATTGTATTTATAACTTAAAGTTTAGTTTTTGTTTTCTTATCTTCTCAAATTAGTTACATCTATTTGTCAACACTAAAAAGTTTAACCCATCCATTTTTTTCACATAGTTTCTTTAACCCATCCATTTTATCAAAATATTGCACAAAAGATTTAAAATTTATATTAATTGATGGATTTACCTTTTTTTTTTTAAATTCATAATTTGAATGTTAATGTTATATAATTCATTTAACCCTTTTGTTTAGTCTATTTTGTCATTTATATTTGTAAGTAAAAGAAACTATGCTTATTCAATTTTGTTTTCTTATTTTGTGGTAATAAAATCATTTATTGTTTTGCGCACGATTAAATATAATTTATGGAACACTTTCAAAATTAGAATTAAATGTGGATGGTAAAACTAAAATGTTGCAAAAATTGTAGACAAAATTTTTGAAAATGAATTTTTTATATAAAAATATTCCAAAATAGTATAATGTAAATTATGACTAAAACGAAGGGAGTAACAATTAATTTTCGAATATGTCATATCATTGTGTAGCTACAATTTCAAATTGTTTTAATTGATATGAAAAGATTGTTCAATTAATTTTTTATAAAAAAATAAATGTACTTATTAAATTGAAACAATTTTCTCAACCATAAAAAGAAACAATTTGAAACGGAAAATGTATTGAAGTTGATCAATAACTAATTTATGGACAAGAAAAACATAAAAACATAAAGAACGGTAAAAATCTTGGCTCAACTGTAACATAGTCCAAACTCCTAAGCGGATTGTACCACTAGAGATCAGACATGTTCCTGAATCCTGAAACAACTTGCTAGGAGAATCGGACGGCTCAGATCGATCGACACTATTTAACGAGTTAAACATTATTGTACGTTTGTGATATACGAAAGGAAGGCTGGGATTTAATTTAACGAATAGGCGAATAGCGAGTCGGCCAATTTTCCAACAAAATAAGAACCCTAAGCCTAAGCCCTTTACATTTAGTTTATTCTCACACACTCTCTCTTCTCTCTTACAATACGATTTTGAAACCCTAGAAGATGTCTGGTATGTACGGTTACGAAGGCGACGGATCGGCTCCACCACCATCCGGTGGCGGGTACGGCGGAAGCGGTGGGGGAGTTACGGTGGAGGATACGGCGGCAGCGCTGGCGGCGCTGGAGGATATGACGGATACGGAGGAGGTAGCGGTGGTGGCAGTGGTAGTGGCGGAGGAGGACGCGGTGGCAGTGGAAGTGGAGGTTATGGTGGTAGAGGTGGTGCTGGAAGAGAAGGAGGTGGAGGATATGGCGGTTCACAGAGTCGAGGTACTTTCTTGCTTTATCTTCAGTGTTAATTTTGGTTTGCAATTTTAAGATTTTTCTTCATCCATATAAGATTAATCATGTGCTTAGTTATTGAATGGGTGAAGGTATCTTGTACCAACAATCCAGACCTATTATGATAACCATTAAGATTCGTTTTGCTAATCATCAAGAAATACTAAAAGCTAGGAAAATAGCTAGTAAATGGTAGTGTTGAAAAATAAAATGATAGTTACGAAGGAGAAAAATGTTTATTATTAAAGGAAGAAATTTTTTCATGAAAAAAACTAAATGGCTAGTTAAAACATCCTAGATGCTGTTACAAAACATTATGAAAAATGCTTCGTGATAGCGGAAAACCAATAGTTGAGCTGCACAAATGGAGGGAGCTAGATGTCTTTACAGCGCATAATATATTTGTTACTCCCTCCGTTTTCAAATAATCATAATTGTCCTTTTTGACTCAACACACTGCATAAGAAAAAATAATTGATCAATATTATAAATATTGGTGTAATGTGTGATTTTCTTTAATGCCCTTGAACATGTGTTCATAATTAAATTAGGTTGAAAAAGTAATGGTAAAGTGGTAAAAATGTTTTTCCAAAAGGATAGTTTTGAAAGAATGACAATTATTTTGGAACAGACAAAAAGGAAATGACAATTATTTAAAAATGGAGGGAGTATTCTTTTTCAAGCATATCATCTGAAATAGTAAAATAGGTGGTGAGAACTATATGATAACACTAGTGCATCCATCGTGGAAGTCTTGGCAATTGCTATTAGCACCATAATATATCTTTAAGTCACAAAAAAATCATTCAATAACTTCCATTGAATAATCATACAAAATAATCGTAACTTTTGCATTTTTGATAAAGCATTTCAATTCTAGATAGTCCCCGCTAACTTTATGTATTTTGTTGAAAAACAACAAGATGCTTCTTTTTTTGGTTGGTCCCTTAAAGTATCCACTTTGAAAAGTAGAGCATCTTCTATGTTACTTTTACTAATTTGTCCTTGGGTTTTAATTAAAAACATCCACATATCACATGGGCTTTATGGGTAAACTTGAATGCAAAACATATCTTGGTGTTTCCAGTCAAAGACTCAAAGGGAACACACCTTTGGAGTTCTCTGTTCTATGACAGTATTGAAAGATATGGAACAGTATCATAATAGATGATGTTATATTGTAGGATTCATTATTAAAGGTGAGATGGCATTAAGATACTCTTATTGCCTACCCTCATTATTCACTTTGGTATAGTATTTTGAGAAACTAATAACTATGAATATGTTGGAATGTATATAATTGATTTTCTTTTTTGATGCAGGAGGTGGTGGTGGATATCAGGGAGGAGATCGTGGTGGTCGCAGTGGTGGTAGAGGTGGTGGCGGACGTGGTGGTGGAAGTGGCAGGGATGGAGATTGGCCTTGCCCTAATCCAGGGTATGTTTTCCCCTTGTATCGGGAGCTGTCCATCTAAAATGATGTTCTTCTTACTCTGTTTAGTTGATATAAGATCTCTCGAGGTTTTAAATGATTAGACAAAAAATAATTTACTTTTATTTTTCTTTCCTAAATAGATTTTTATGCTTCAGTGATTTGAATTGTTTGTTGTTAAAGACTTTTTTGGTTTGACTAGCAACTTGCGGTCAGAACTCAGCTTTTTGTACGGGATTTTTCTTTTTGCATTCTAGAAGATATTTCATTCAACTTATTATGAAAAGAAAAAATGCTGCTACTTTTGCATCTTTTTTGGGTTGCTA
The DNA here is from genome assembly GCA_013146195.2 of Codonopsis lanceolata. NCBI lineage: Eukaryota > Viridiplantae > Streptophyta > Magnoliopsida > Asterales > Campanulaceae > Codonopsis > Codonopsis lanceolata. The sequence continues at coordinate 95,106,712 of CM028382.1, read as the reverse complement.
ACTTCTAAAGGTTTGTGATTGTAGGTGTGGGAACTCAAATTTTTCATGGAGAACAGAGTGTAACAAATGTGGGACGCCCTCCCCAGCTGGCAGCACTGGTGGCGGTCGCAGTGATGGTGGTAGAGGTGGTGGGGGCCGCAGTGATGGTGGCAGTTATAACCGAGGAGGTGGTGGAGGGGGTTATGGTGGTGATAGAGGAGGCGGAGGAGGGTATGGTGGTGATAGAGGAGGCGGAGGGGGGTATGGTGGTGATAGAGGAGGGAGAGGTGGTAACTATGAAAGTGGAGGGGGTGGAGGCAGTAGAGGTGGTGGTTCTTATGGTGGTACTCAAGGAAGAGATGGTGGTGGTTATGGTCAGGCTCCTGCGTCTGGCTCGTACGGGGGATCTGATGGCAGCTACCCTCAACCACCAAGCTCATATGCGGGGAACCCTAATTATGGAACAGATGCAGTTCCACCACCTGCAAGCTACAATGGTGGACCTACTTCATATCCCCCATCATATGGCGCCCCTAGTGGTTATGTTGGGGATTCTCGCCCTGAGAACCGTGGTGGCGGTCGAGGTGGTGCCACCGGAGGATATGGTGGTGCCACTGGAGGATATGGTGGTGGTCCACCGCAAAGTCAAGGTGGTGGTGCTTATGGTGGTGCTCCTGCCGAGTCTAAAGAGATGGTCAAACAATGTGATGAAAATTGTGGGGAAACCTGTGACAATGCAAGGATCTACATTTCAAACCTGCCCCCTGACGTTACTGTTGATGAATTGAGAGAACTATTTGGAGGAATTGGACAGGTGAATATAATTTCGCTATTCCTTGGTTCTTATCATGTTGCTTTTGATTAAGTGACTTCACGAGAGGACTTAAATCATGCCCAGATAGTTCACCTTGAGGAGAAGTGACATTAGAAGCCATCCATTTGATTACTTTTAAGAATGCTTATGGATGATTCTGTATTTTTCTTGGTTGTGGCATTGTGGTTAACTGGTTTATCTTTTTAACTTCTTGTAGGTTGGGAGAATCAAGCAGAAGCGAGGTTATAAGGATCAGTGGCCATGGAACATCAAAATATACACAGATGAGCAAGGAAACTACAAAGGAGATGCAGCACTAGTTTACGAAGATCCTTCTGCTGCACATTCTGCTGGCGGTTTTTATAACAGTAAACTTTTGATCTTAACTCCCTGTCTTTACTACTGTAACTTGTTTGTTGGTGGATGCTTATCATGAGTTTCTACTTCTATCAGATTATGACATGAGGGGCTATAAAATCAGTGTTGCAATGGCTGAGAAGTCTGCACCAAGGCCTGCTCCTGCACATGGCCAAGGGTATTTGTTCTTTTCTCATTTCATGCATGTCCTTGTTGTCTGAAAAGGTGAAGATATTAGGAGAGCTCTGATTCTTTGTTTTTTAGTTATCTTTAGGATGCTGTTTTGGTAAAGATTTATGACGGCACTACTGTCGAAATTATTGTGGGGTGGAGGGAGTAGCATTTATGGTTACTAAGGGTGAATTTGTCTAAATGTGATAAGTTGCATTTAAGTCCACAATCCTTTGACGTCAAAAGTGTTTGTTGTGGGATACTTTTGCTAGTTGAGGTGTTGATAGGCCAGGGGGGGGTTGAGGGTGGTTTGTGGGTTTAACGAGTGGTATGCAGTGGTTTGGATCTAATTGCAAGGACTGCAGATTGATGGGCTTTGCGTAGTCCCGTCTGTCACTATTAATGCTCTAACTGTGTCCTATGCATGAAATTTAAGAATTTTGCTCAGTAATGTCAGTAACGAGAGGCTTTTTAGGTTATGGTGGTTTGCTATTTGACAAGTCTTCAATATGAATGTATAGTGATGTTTGAAAACTCTTTTTTTTCCCCTTCCTAGTCGAGGTGTTTATTTGAATTTTGAATTTTTTTGCTTGACCTGGTTATCTTGAGTGCCTTGGCATGCAAGTACAGAAGTTTCTAACATTTCTTGTTAGCATCAATAACATTCCACTAAGAGGCCATCTTCGTCACCTGAAAGGATTTCAATCTTAAGATTCCCTTATAAATGATTTTCAGCTCTGTGATTGTTTAAGACACTATGTCACCTTCGGACTAGTTTTGTAGTTAGCAAGGCTGTAGGAGGGCTGCTTGTAGTTCAATCTATGCTTCATCTCTTGGATGTTTCCTGTATTTGGTTGACAATGTCTGCCACCCTCGACTCTTTTGACTTGGGATTCTTTTGGATGAAAATTATGTGCTTAGGGTTGTGTTTGTCTGAGAAGCACAAGAGTAAATAACTGTCTTGGCTAGTCAGCTGCCAAACTGTTTCTTGACCCCTTGGAAGAAGAGCTCTATATTTATTTCATCATGCTCTAGAAGAAGCTACCAACTCGATTGAAAAATGTAATGGAAGATAGATGAACAGACCCAGAAGACGTAAGGAGTTGAGTTCTATTGTTGTTGGGATGTTTTTGTGATATTATTTAGAGAACTTTTTAGTTGTAATGAGCTTATTGGGGGCTAGATAGTTGTTTAGGAATAGTTTAGTCTATCAGTTTGTTAGGGTACTTTGCTACTCAGAATTATCTAGCGTACTTGTTCTAGAATTAAATTTCAGTTAGGACTATAAGTGTTTTAGGCAACTCCTTCATGTCAATGAATATTTTGTTAGTTAGAAGTTCGAAAGCTTTGTGTGGGTTTTTACCATCTTCTGTGAGGGTGGGCTCTCTCCCACTTCCCCACTTGTTCCAACTTTTCAATTCTCAGATTTCCATATTCTTTCCTGTCAAGCGTTTTATGAGAATCAAGAATGAAATCCTTTAACTTAATGGTAAAGATTGTTACTCTTTTATCAGTAGGTTGATAGAAAGATATATGACTGGAACTATATGGTCGCCTCTTTCTGCTCGCCCCTTGCTACATAAGAGAGCCATAGATAAATGGAAGCAAAGCTTGTAGGACCAACTCTCTATGGTTTTGCCTTTGGCTGTGTGCTATGGTAACAAACACAGCATTCTCTACCCCTAATCTGCTTTTTCCCCATATTTCCTGGGGGTCCAAGTAAACATGTCGACAATGTGATGTGTCATAGACCTAATGTGGGCTTTTTGAAATGCATTTGGTACCTGATTCAGTGCACCAATATATGGACAAATGATTTCTCGTGTTGGATATGCTGCTATGTAATAATTTCGTGCCCTAATATAGCTGATAGCCTGATATTGAATTGAAGCTCCTTTATTATATTATTGCTTTTATAGCATCTTTTCAGCATTATATTTACATATACGAGAGCACATAGTAATTGGAATGTGAAAAAAATAGAAGGTAAAAATATTTTTGCTTTGTCCCCATCTCACTAAATGTGGAAATTGATCAACCAAGACATCACTCAACCAACGCTCGTAGCCAAGCTGATGTGACATCATGGGTTAATGAGAGGAACTTTACAATTTTCTCTTAACACGTCTAATACATTGGCTTGTATGTTGGGAAATACTCGAGGAAAGTATTATGGATGCATTTTTTTTTACCCCAACGAGTGCTTTGAGAAGAGTTTCAATGCCACGTTCATCACTCTTATTCCGAAGAAGACAAGAGCCACCAATCTAGGAGAATATCGTCCTATCATTTTGGTGGGAGGATTCTATAGATTGTTAGCTAGTCTTATCAGTTGGATTGAGACGGGTCATCGGAAAGTTGGTATCTGACTCTCAACATGCTTTTGTGGGAGATGGCTAAATTGTTGATGCGTCGTTCATTGCCAATGAGGTTGTGGATTCAAGGTTACTTAGTGGGATGTCGGGGTTGTTGTGCAAGTTAGACAGAGAAAACATATTATCATGTGAATTGGGAGTTCGGCCATGGTTAATGGAAAGCATATCGACTACTTGGTTTTTGGCCATGTTTAATGGAGAGCCGACTGGATTCTTTGAGAGCTCAAGGGGGTTGCGTCAAGGAGACCAGCTCTCTCCTTTCCCTTCTATTCTCATATTAAGAAGCACCGAGTAGTCTGGTATATAAAGCAGTGAAATGTGGTTTTATTCAAGGTTTTGGGATGATACCTTAATATTTTTCAATGCAGGGAGGAGGTGATCGTCTCACATCTTCTTTTTGTGGATGATACCTTAATATTTTTCAATGCAGAGATTGAGCAGCTGGAATATCTTTGTCTAGTACTTGCTTTTTTCCAGATGGTGTCGGGTCTTCGAGTGAACATTCCAAAAGTGAGATCATCCTGGTTGGAGTGGTGGTTAATATTCATTCTTTCACATCAACGTTCGGGGGTGCAGGATTTCTTTTCTTCCTTCAACCTATCTTCGGGTGCTGATTGGTGTGCTGTTTAAGAACAAGGAGATGTGGAATACAGTAGTGGACAGATATATTCATAGGTTGTCAGGATGGAAGAAGCAATTACTTTCTAAGGCAGGGAGATTAATTCTCATAAGAAAACTATCCAGTTTGCCCACTTATTTTTTATCGCTTTTTGTGCTGCCCGTTTTGGTTTGGTGCATTTTGGAGAAGATGGAGGGAATTTTTGTAGGAAGGGCAACAGGAGGAGCGCAAGTTTTATTTGGTTGAAAGTTTACCATGATACTAGGGATGGAGGTTTGGGCATTAAGAATCTTAGTCGATTCAACAGAACTTTACTTGGAAAGTGGCTTTGGCGTTACATGGTTGACACTAATGGTTTGTGGAGGTAAGTGGTTATTTGTAAGTATGGTGAGGGGGTTCATAATTGGTTCCCAAAGATCACTTTCAATTCTTTTGGTTCGAGGGTGTGCAGAGGTATTTGTAAAGGGTGGGAATCTATTGAGAGGCAGATCTCCTTTGACATAGGTTAGGTTGTGGAGGGAAGGTTAAATTTTGGAAGGATAAGTGGTATGGGGAGGAAGAACTGTGGAGACGATTCCGTACCCTATTTAACTTGGTGCTTCAAGTAGAGCAAGGTAGAGGTGTGGAATTCTGTGTTTCGTAGGAAATTTGCAGGATTGGGAGATGGAAATTTGTGCAGAATTTTTCAAAAGACTTTACTTGCTCTAAATTATCCCTTGGAAAGGTATACGGAGGAATTGTGCTCCTAACAAAGCTGTTTTTGCTTGGGAGGCATGCAATGGGGCCATTCTTACCGGAGACAATGATAGTGTATGTTAATTGGTGCTACATGTGTAAAAGTAACGAGGAAAGTGTTATCCACTTATTGCTTCATTGTCTAGTAGCTTGTGCTATATGGAATAGGGTTTTGGGGCTGTTCAAAATGTTATGGGTGATGGCGTGATGCCCAATTCTGTTCGGGAGCTGCTTTTGAGCTGATTGTGATAAATTAGAGGAGGCGTAATGTTATTTGGGAGATTATTCCGGTGGGTGTGGTGGATAATTTCAAAAGAGAGAAACTGATAAATTTCTGACTGTGTAGAAGCCTCGTTGATCCAGCATAAAGACCGTCTTCTGCACACCTTGTTGCAATGGTGTAAATTGACACACTTCTCTTGGTATCCAATCTTTCTTTTGTGGATTGTGTGAATAGCTTTTGCTTAGATTAGGCCATTTTGTATACCGCTAGTGTACAAAGGACCCCCCCCTCCTTTGACGCTTTATTTATATATATCTTCATTAAAAAAAAAACTGATGAATTCTTAGGTATATATTTAAAATGAAACATTGTTATGAATTAATTCTTCTAAAAAAATGATTATTCATGTAAAAGAGATTTTTTAACATGACATAAATTTCTTGTTGGCTATTATACGTTCACTTAAAACTTCATGTTTCTTGTGACCTTATATTTATAACTCCAATTAAAGCATACTTTAGAAATGTTAATTTAAAAATAAGTGTACATTTTCTAGTCGATTCCCTTTCGAAGATGGTAATTACATTCAGTAAATGAGTGTTCCCGACAAAATTCACTCAAAATCAGTTCATTGATTGGATTTCATTTTAACTTAATAGGTATATTTTTATTAAATTTTCTTTGCAAGTATATTTTTACATATTACGATACACGACAAAATGTATAGAGTGATTAATTTAAACATTTCTCTTATTTTTCCAATTAGAAGATGTCTTTTCCTTCCTGCTTTGATGTTTAGACAACTTTCTTTCTTTCTTTCCTTTTTTTCCTTCATACATCTTCTTTTTTATACTCTCAAACGAAAAAAGACACCCTAATAATTTAATACTTCCTTCGTTCCACCCAAACGATCCATGTTTGAAAAATCTAATTATTAAGGGATATATAACTAGCATTTGAGTTTGTCATTAGTAGAATAATACTTGAACATAATCAATATGTTAGTGTCAATTGTGGAGGGTAATGTTGAAATGCTATGAAAATTGTAGACATGATTTTTGAAAGTGCAATCTTAAAGTGAAACATCCTAAAATTGCATAGTGGACTCTTTGCTTGGAACAAAGGGAGTACATAAAAAACATCTCCCAACATTTTGAAAAACCTTAGGGGAGGGGAGGTGACTGTCGTGTGAAAAAATAGATGAAAGTTGGTGATAATGGTGAAATTGCATCTCCCTTTTAAACTACAATGACATTTTTGTCCCCAAAATAGTACAATGGTAAAATGCAAAGATTTGTTTTACTATGGCGAAATTGACTATTTTTCCTTTGATATAAACATCTTGGCTATATGTCAAGCATCTGTGATTTTGTGTAATTATTACCAACTCTGATGAAACTAATATATCTCTTAATTATTAGATTTCTCAAACGTGGATTATTTTATTGGAATGGAGGCAGTATCAGTTTTAGGATTTTCACTCACCTGGAAATGTGTGTGAAACATTAAATAAATTGGCTGTTGAGAGATGACTCCTTCATGCTAAAAGTTAAAGGAGATTTCAGTAAAGTAGTATGCATGAGACAAGGGACTAAAAGAGTCTGTTAATTATTTTAGGCCAAATAGGAAAAAAGTTCACTGTAATTTTTTTCTTTTTGTGATGTTACGTTTACCATTTTACTTTTGATTTGCTTGTCACTTTAATTGATGGGTCCTCCTCTCACATGGACATCTTTGGAAAATGCACAACACCCTAATATTTACATTAGTCAAGTAGCTTTCTTAATTTGTGTGCAGAGTTGAGGAAGACTCTTTTAGGAACGGGGAAGTAATATATTGCAAATTAGATTTGTACTGTCTCCCTCCTTTTTTGGGGGTTAAAATCTTCCGTTGTTGCCAGATGATAAACGGAGGTATTATGGCTTGTAGACATAGTATGTGCTGTTTCTGTTTCCTTGCTGCTTAAGCTTTTGGAAAGCGCCTCATTTGGCAAATATCCTGTTTGATAGGCTGGTTTAGTTACAGATCTACATATCTGGTCCACAAATTTTCAGATACTCGATTTTCAGCTGATGCTTTGGGCATAATAATTTTTGAGATATTTTGCGTTCGCCAATATTACAAACCTTACGAAGTTGTCTTCACTAGGATGCATGAATTTACTGTCCGAAGCTCTAGTTAGGTAGAATTCAGGGTGCCAGGAAACAGTTTGGTAATGCTATGTCAATTTCCTTTTATTAGCTACATGGAATATGGTGTTTTTCCTCCAGAAGATATCACCAGAAAATTGTAATGCTTTAGATATTTATGCCTACAACGTGTGCAATGCTTTATACATCTGTACAAACATTTGTCTATTTAGCATTATTTTTGACTATTTGTTTGCATAAACAGCGGCGGTGGAAGAGGTGGATATGGGGGCGGTGGAGATAGACGCAGAGATAACTACAGAGATGGTGGTCCAGATCGAAATCACCATGGCGGAAACCGTTCTCGTCCGTACTGAACTTCAATCGAGCAATTTATGTACTAAAACATTATGATTTAGAGGGATTTTATTATAGTCCGTTGGCGGAGTTGTTCCCTATTTGGAGATTAAGAGGTAGGTTATTCACTTACCCCTTTTCCCCTCTTTCTTTGTCTAATGCTACCTGGTGGGTGTTAAAGTTTAGCTTGGGATTAATTGGGATCATTGCAATGTTTTTATAGAGCCAAGTGGATATATATTCTCCCAATTGCTGCTAAGGTAGGTTGAAATTTTCAGGTGAGTGTTGCTTTTTCCGAACTGCATGTTTATGTTAGTTTGAATGCAACCTTGGTGAATTTGCATATTGTTAACCACACTTGCATCTTCCTTGAGGTGCTGAACTAACAGAATGATCCAATATTGTAACCGATTGACCATGTGCTGATGTCTCGAGCCAGAACTTTTATGACCTTGGGAAGAAGAGTCTTTTAGCTTATCTGCTTTGGTACATTTGTGGGATTATGGTTAATTTTGAGGTTTTTCCATTGTTGGAGTGAAGTGGTCTGGATATATGTTGGGGTTACTTCTTCTTGTAACACCCGATACTCCCATTGAAATTGTGCTCCCTCTGTTACAAATGGAGAGTCCATTTTGGAAGTCATACCTTTCCAACACTATACTGATTGATAGTGATGATATTCTAATTTGTGTATTTGATGCATGAGGGTTAGCTAGAATATCATGAAATAAATCTCTTTACTTTCTTAGAGGACATCTAAAGTTAGAGAGTAAGGTATGGTAATTTACACCGAACTCCATTTGCCTTTTGTACGGTGCCTTTTTCCCTTTCCGTTTACATTAGCTTTATGAATAAAACAGGAAACTTATTATGCAATTTGCTAGTAAAATTTGTATGGATGGTGGACTTCAATCCCCCTTTTTGGAATGGCAAGTGATGCAAGTGATGATCTTTCATAGGCAGCAAGTGAGGAGGACCCCTTTGGAGAATTAAGTAAAAACAGGCATAGTTTAACCTTTGAAGTTGATTATAATAAAGCATTGCTCTTGTGTTGTGCGGAAGATAGTGCCCAGATACTGATGGTGGACTTCATGAAGTTGAGTTTCTTGCAGCAGCACCAGTCACATTGGGCAATTTTGTGTGCGCGCGCTACAAACAATTTTTGTTTTCAGTTTCCTTCATGTTTTTCTTAACCTTTCATTGTTTGTTTTCTGTCAGTACTATCTGCTGGAAGAGTGGTTCTGTCTCTAAACTCTCCCCTCCTGCCCCCTGAACAAGACCCTTGTGTTTGTTAGAGTTGCCTCAAATTTTGTTATCATGGCCCCTCACTCTCGTCTCCCAGTTGTGTTATATGAAGTTCTCAACGAAGCATTTACACGCTTATATTCGTTGTCACTGAGGCAGAGTTTTGGTTGTGTTTGTTTCTTTGCCTTGTTTATTTCTTTTTCTCCCCACTAACGGGTGCGAAGAAGTTACTTGAAAAGATAATGCCAGAATGAAGCGGGATGCTTTGCGCCAGCATATTTAGTTCTGCCAAAGCCAAAGTTGTGTATCAATCATAAAGAGGGTTTTGTTTTGGAGAAGTAGAAGACCCATTTTTATTCTTGAGAAGTAACTATGAAGAAAGCCGATTTTATTTTACACAAATAATTCTCAATTTTTTAGAAGTAGAAGTACTGATGTAAAATGTGAATCTGGTACAGATGTACCCTACTTGAAGTAGTTCTAATCAAACATGAAATTCCATAAGCCAATGTGTAAAAGTTAGTCAGGCACAAGGTAATGAAAATGTGTTGCTCCCTCTTGTCTTCCATTCTATTTTTGGGATCAGGTGTGTACGCTGAAATTTAGGAAAATAAATTGGATGGTATTAGTGGACTTACAGTGTTTCATATTCTAAAATATTTAACCCAAACAAATCCGAAGACCACCCTAACTCTCAGGCCTAAACATTAATTCCAGGAGTTTTAAATCTTAAGACCCTAAAATCCCAAAATAATTTTTGATTTTTCAAACATATAGCAACATGTTTTTACTAATTATCTAAAAAAGTTTACTGATTGAAAACAAAACAAATGTACACTGTATGATAGGTAAAATTATATTTGTTTAAAACAAGTAATTGGAATTTGTTCCATTACCATGGTATGGTTTTCTATGACGATATATATATTTGTTTTTCTAACTGAAGTACGCTTCCAATCATAAGATGCTTATCATTTTCTAAAGAATAACATTTACAGTTCTCATATCCTTTCAACTTTATCTTTCACATGCAATGTAAGTATCTTAATGTGTTTAACCATTTTCATAATTATAACAGACTTTAAGGATACTAATGTCAAAACAGGAGGGATTATTTTTATTATTATTATCCGTAAAGATAGGCCGTCGGAATCTGGCTGGCCAAAAATATAATTTTGGGGTATTTTTGATATTTATCGAAGTAAAAATATCTAATATACCCCTAATGAGTTTGAGATGTATCTTTCACAATTTACGTTAACCATTTACCACTGTTTACCGACACATTTCACATGACCATATCTCTACTCTCACTCTCCCACACAACCCATCCATTTCTCACATACAACCCATCTCTCTCTCTACATCGCTCCACCCACTCACCTATCCACCAACAATTGGAGTGATTACAGTAGTGGAGATCCAAAAACTTGATAATGGAGTAATAGAAATTCTCACACAACCCATCTCTCTCTCTCTCTCTCTCTCTCTCTCTCTACATCCAGCTCCATCTATGGCTTCAATGAAAGAGAAGAAAGGTTGTGAACACCAGCGAAACCACCGAGATCTCAAGGTCGCAAACTCCATCGCTCTCCCTCTCTGTAATGGAAGCGGAACACACTCATAGCCGAAGACAAACTAGGTATCTGGCGTCGGCGTTGATGTGACCCCTCCACCGCTATCATCGTACAACAACTCCTCGTCAAAGACCACTTCGATCTAGAACCCTAGAACAGTATGCAAAAGTTACAAGTAGGGTAACAAACACGGAAGCTGTTGCAAAATCATCACCTTAAATCTGAATGATTTAAGATGGCGACATTTTGAAAGTTAGAGAAGGTACAATCTTCTTGAAGCAATGGATTTAACCTACTAACAAGAGAAACCATTTGAGTACACTCCACTGGACGGGAGGCCAATGAGCACATCTCCCACCACGATATTCTTCTCGTTGATTACTGAATCCTGCTTTACTACGTCTACAGCAAAACCACTAAGATCGTACAAACAGAGGTCTATGCAATTACCCAGTTGGGTTTTCTCTCTCTTGATCAGAGATTGAGATGAATTTTGGGGATTTGGTGGATTGAGATGGGTTTTAGGTTATTGTTCATTTAACTACCTCGGAGGAAAAGCCCAAAACTCATTATAAAGACATAATTGTAACTCCACAAAATTAATTACATTAAACATTATTTATTTTAGAATCTGGCTGGCTAGATTATGGCCCAATAGCAAGGTCCTATTATTATTATAGAGGGAGTTATACCACAAAGAAACATAGTGGACTTCACATCAAATTTGGTTCCAACAAAGTGAGATTTTAAGATAGCCATCAATAGAGCGTATAATATCGCATTTAAAGGTATAATACACATTCTATGGACAAAACTCGATAGGATATGGATAACCATAAAATCAGGTGTGCTTTTTGTAACCGGACAACCTCAATTAGGGGGAAACCCAAAGGGGGAAAAATTCCACCTAACTTAGTCGTATGACATGTTCACAATCACAAGCATCATAAGGATGCTGTGAAACCGAACTTCATATCTTGGGGAAGAAAAAACTGTTTTGCCTTAAGAGTATGGTTTTGATTTCTCACTGTTCTGAAATTTAAAACCAATTTGACTAGTAGGGTAGGGGAATACATCTTTACCACAACTTATTCCAAATAAAAGAGGAGCTTATCTATGTGCATGAGGTCCTTGCATGTCATATTGGGGACCACCGTCAACACCACCCTGAACCTGAAATTACAAAGCACGGAAATTTTATCTATTAATACTCACTTTCAACATCTCACGCCATAGTTGTCAAAACGGGATACATATCGCATATCGGAATTCCATCTCTATCATACGTATCAAGATACTATACGCATCACGTACGTAAGATACGATAACTTATATATACATATATATTAATTTAAAAAATACTACTAAGTAACAAATAAATAAAAATAGCTTGACAAATCATCAACTTTAAATTTCATAACCAAAGTCACATAGGAACAGAGTAATCAAATATTCAAAACATAGTAAAATGATGAATGCAATTATGCAAATTAAGTAATAAACTTTATAAATAGACAACTATTAGTCAAATTTAAGTAATTAAATAAACAAACTCTCTTACCATTTGAGACGGGAAAATTGAAAAATCGATGAAGTGATGATAGCGGCATACAGAAACAGAGATACTCCATCTGTCCTTCAATCATTAGTGACTAGCAACCAGGTTTTGTTTTGTTTTTTTCTTTTTATATGAAGGGTGAAGGCATGAATTCATGAGCTTGTGAAGGATCAACAACGGATTCGAAACAGGTAAGCAGCAAAGGGAAGACGCCAAGACGGAAGGAAGAGAAGCAAATAAGGTTTTTTCTTTTCTTTTGAAAAGAGAGTAGAAGAGAAGAAGTCGGTTGGTTGTGATTGTGTGTTGATCGCCGTGAATTACAAAATATCAATCAAAAATATTACAAACTGGACCTCATTAAGGAGGTAAAACATATCGAAAGATACATCAATTTTGCGATACGCGGTGTATCGTACGATATGCCTAGTGTATCTATATGTATCTAAGAGGGGTGTTTTCGATACGTATCGTACGAAATCGTGTATCGTATGATTTTAACAACTTTGTCTAACACTAAGACACTTGATTCAGACATTACGTATCAAGAAAGCGATGCATCTTTTGACTCTAAGCACAAAAGTTTGCAGCCTTACCATATATACTGACGGGCTTGGGGTGCTCTTAGCCATGCTAAATATATTATTAGCTGAAAGTCATCTGAATGTTTAGAATGGGTTATACAAGGCCATATCCAACGTGCCTCACATGAGTAAGTTTGGAAGGAGTGAAAAATCACGATGCAACTAAACAGCGAGAAAAATTAGGCCATAAACGTTTGGGCTCATGTATTTATGTACGATGTCTTTTGATCATGACACCCGATACATTTATCATACATGAAATATTATTTACTCCCTCTGTTCCACTCATAAAAAATACACGTTTAAAAGATTTAATAATTAAGTGATATAGCAAAATCATGGAGTAGGTCATGATTTATAGTCAACGTGTAGGGTAAAGTTGAAAAGTTATAAAGTTATAAAGATTGTAGATATAATTTTTTAAAGTGAACTTTTTATGTGAAACATTTTAAAATAGAATAGTGGATTCTTTGTGGTAGTGACAACTTTGTTCAAGCAAGGGAGAGACATCTCATATGTGGATCTAGGACCTGGTAACTTCTGAAAGAGAATTTCCCCCCTCGGTATTCCATGCACGCAGTTCTTCCACATAATAGAAGGCACAAGAGTGTGAAACCTAGGCTTCAAAAGTCTCTCAGTGGCAGAGTTGAATAAATTTGTAAACAGAAACCCTAAGCATTCATGTATTAGTGGTTGCAACTTGCAACAAAGATGTAGTTGGTCATTAACTCATAACAATGTCAAACGAAAATAGTGAGTCATGCCAACTCATAGTTGTCAGGGGTTATCTTGATTTATTTAGGATCTCTTCATGTATTTTTGTGGAGGGATTTCGTTTTACAAGTTGAGAAGGTTTTATCAGATATATTTTTTTGATAAGTAAAGGGTATATAAATATATAGAAGGCGCAAAAAAGGTGACGCGTCCTATTTACAAAAATAGAGAATCCATGATCTCCTACATCCCTATATAACTCCTATCCACAAGCTCTACAAAGGGGCTTTGCCCTTGTGAGACCACATCGTGACACCAAAAGGCAAAAGTACAATAGCTGGATTGTTTGCTCTTTAAGTTTCTCACAGCTCCTCTCCGTATTCTCAAATGCCCTAGAATTTCGTTCTCCAAATAGTCCAGCATTGCTGCCGGCACAGCCATCCAAAAATTACAAGGTTTCTTCTTCTGCTTGTAGTCCAGCAATTATCAGATATTTGGTGTACTGACATTGCTAAATACAGTTATCTATAATTAATTGCAGACCATGAACTTCATGCGAGATATAGACTTCTGCGTCACCTCAAGGCCTCGATGTCTATGAGACTATGACCATGGTAGAATCATTGAAATATTGTTAGGGTCCGTTTGGATGCATAAATTTAGAATTCAATAAATAATCAATTCTATTGTTTTGGTAATGTGTAGAATTCAATTGTTATTCTAGTTTATACTTATTATTTAAATTTCAACAAATATTCAAATTGTTAGTGATTTAATAGTAGCATAGGTTCAAATCTTCTCACCAACGAAGTTCAAAAATTATTTACATTTTGAATTTAAATTCTTAGCTTTTGGTATAGACTTGGTTTTATAGAATTGAAGCATCTAGAATTGCAATTCAATTCCAATTCAAAAATTTTAGTTGGTTCTCAAACAATGGAATTGGTTTTGTAGGCCCCAATTCCAATTCCAATTCCAAGTCATGGAATTGAGGTAAGAAGACAAATATAATACTAAAAGACCACCGAAAGCTTAACATAGACCATATACTTCTTTTGAGGGACACAGGGAGGGCGGATTGTATCTTTCTGTAACCCAATCAATAGGATGGAATATAGCTACTTTTTTTTTTGATAAGTAAAGAGTATATAAATATATAGAGGGCACCAAAAAAGGTGACCCATCCATCCTATTTACAAAAATAGAGAATCCATGATCTCCTACATCCCTACATAACTGGTATCCACAAGCTCTACAAAGGGGATAAAAATATGTTTCCCATTGTTTTAACTTAAATGTTTTGAAATATATATTGGTTTACCTTTCCTAGAAAGGTGCGGAACCCACTACCAATAATAGAAAACATATTCTTTTTTAGGTCGTTCCAAAGAAAGTTTCTACTTTCTAATCTTTCCTTTTATGGAATAGTACTTTTACTAATTCACCCTTGATTTGCTAACTACTTTAGTTGATGGGTCCCACTCTACACATGGGCACCCTTGGAAAATACAACATGCACTAATATTTATAGTAAAGTCAACAAACTTTTCTTAATTGTGTCGAGTCAAAACTCTTTTAGGAACGGAGGGAGCGTAACAACTTAACAAAATTGAAGTAAGATAAAGCATGAAGGTAGCAGGCCTGGAAAGGTAGTACAACAAAGAAATATCACAGGTACCCTTGTACAACATAATGCATTAAATAATGAGACATTGTTCGGCACATTTTCATGTGCTTTACATATAATAACATTACAACAATACATTTTACTTTTCATATATTTCCTTTAATATGCATTAGCATTACATCATTCATTTGTATGAAACGTAAAAGCAACATAATGTTTTCGAAATGAGACAAGTTTTTGGGGGAAAACAATGAAACTAGACAGCTCAAATTTAGAACTGTGACTTTTTTTAGGGGGGACAAATTAAAAAGGAGAGTACAACTTGTTCCAAGAGACATGATAGTATTAATATGTCATGTGACCCTTCTGGTTCTATCTTCCTCTATATAATCCTTGACATGCCTACATATGCATAGGGTGATAACAATAGTGGAGTGAGTATAGTTGCATGAGGGGTTAAAGATAAATATGTACTTGTTCCGTCCCAATGTAAGTCCCTTATTTCATTTTGGGTCTTAGAAAGAGAGTTCCTTTCCCTTCTCAAAAAGGTTTTTTAAACAATTCGTCTGTAGTACCCTTCTTCCCTTTTAGTCATGAGATAAAATCTGAAATGGGTCCTGTTGATATGACATCACTTGATGATAACTTGAGGGTATGGAAGAAAATGCACATAGAGAAAAATACTTTCTTGAAACACATGTAATATCAATAGAGGACTCTTATATTGGGACAGAGGAAGTAACATGTATTTAACAAACAATGTTATCTTTTGGAAACTTGTCTGTAGAAGGTATCATCATCTGTTTGAAACTTTATAGGAAATTAACTGCCACAGAGAATGGAAAGAAAATGTCTAAGGAAGATATATTCATCCATGACCTGATCACCACATTTGAAAATTTTAAAGGAAATAAATAGCCACATACCTGATGTGAATATGAGTTCCCACTGTATCCTATTGCTGGATTTCCATATCCTGTAGCATATCCAGGACCTGAAATTGAAGAATATCCACAAGTCAACATTTGCCTCTCAAATCCAACACATACACACTCACACACACATACACAATAATGGTAATATAAAATGCAAGCGCAGCTAAGCCCATGTGAACAAGGTTTGCCAGCAAAAATTACCAGGAGTCGCTGCCGCCGCAGCAGCAGCAGCTGCCCTTGCTCTCTTCTCCGCATTAGCAAGTTCAGCCTGCAGCTTTTCAATTTCACGGGCCATAGAAACCATATTTTGTTCCATCGATTGGCTTTGTTCAAGGTTAATGGCACACACCTTCTTTTCATACTCTATAGCTGCCCTGATCATACCATAATCAGGAGATCAATCAGAACTTTGTAGAAAAGGTATATACTCCCTCTGTTTCACCCAAAGAGTTTACGTTTGAAAAGTCTAATTATTAAGGGTATATATTAATGCTATTGGAGTTGGTCATAATTACAAAAATAGTTAAGCACAAGCAATGTGCTTACAACACAAGTGAAGGGGTAAAGATGAAATGTTATAGAAATTGGAAACAACAATAGACTATTGTACAAAGAACGCGTCACCTTTTTTTACGCTCGTTAATATATACCATTATTACTAATTTAAAAAAAAACAGTAATAGAGTAAACAGATAGTAAAGATATCAACCAAGATATTATGAGCCATGCTGTTTAACTACACATACAAATACCACACATTAAATAACTTCGTACGACAACAAAAATGTGATGTATTGCCCAGAGGCTAGGCCAGGTATTTTTAGTGACAGGGGCTAAAATTCATACTATCTTCTTCTCAAAAAAAATTTTTTTGATAAGTATTGTATAAAAAGCTCATCTTCTTATACCAAACCAAACATTACTCGAGTCTATTCTATTTACAAGATCTACAAAATCAGTGTTGGATCTAGGATAAGATTGATCAGCCTCGAAGCACCAAAAATAAAGAGTGCGTAACAGCAAATTCTTCTCACAAATTAATTTTACTGTATGATAAAAGGTCGCATCTATGAAAGTTTTTGTTTTTGTTATGACAAATAAATATGTAAAAGTTTTAAATAAACATTATTTTCATTTACAAGCAAAATAAATTAAAATATTAAATTTATTTGAGGACAATTGCAGCTTTCTCCATAAGAATGTTGGGGGACAATATACATATAAAATGCAAATATTTTCACAGAGAGACGGGGCAAAGAATCCACAAATTACAAAAATGCACTATTTCGTTTAAAGAAGTTTCAAATTAATACTATTAAACAGCTACTTTTGCTAAACCAAAGGGGCGGTAATTGCCCCCTTTGCCATATGTGTTCATATCAATAGACTGCTTTTTAGACCCAGCACGAGTCGTTTTGGGATCTTCCACAAACCCAATGGCTAACATAAATAAGAACTTTGATGGTTAATGTTGCCAGCTCAAGCACTACGCACACGTTCTTGCTACATAATGTGCTCTCCCACATACACAAAGTAAACTTCTTATATTCCTTCTAGGAATACAAGCTAGTTAGTTATTCTTAAGGATCTTCATTGGCAGCTCAAGTTGCAAAATATCAGCCCCAGACTAAACATAACATGACTCAAACCTTGAGATACAAAAAGATAAGTAATCTTTTGTTCGAATTAGTTGGAGAACATTACATGAATTTTTTTTCCAATATAGTTCAGCCGAATGCACGATCATTCATCAGCCCGCATGCACTCATTTCCTAATAGATATTACAATCCATGTAAAATTTGGTCATCCCCTACCTACAGCACTTCACCAAACATGAAAGCTTTAGTTAAGAAATCACTTGATTGATTCTCCTTCAATGCAGAAAATCCAAAATCAGCGATGCCACGCTTGGCAGGATTGATCTTAAGCCCAGATATAGACTTAAAAACCTGGAGAGTAAGGACATTCTAGAAATTTCTAGTTCCCTCGGCTAAGAAGATAATTTTATGATCCGCAAACTAAAGATGGGGAACCGTAAAATCATCCCTCCCCACTGGGCACCCCTCTACCAAGGTCCAACCCCACCTCACCTCTCAAAATCAACCTACTCAGTATATCAGCAACCAGGGTAAACAAAATGGGGAGAGAGGAGCACCTTGGCTGTTTATATTATTATATATTATGATATGTACTTTTTTTTCCTTCAATCTAGTCATGAGAAAGTAAAATTGTCATGAAAGAAAAAGTAATTGTATTTACTCAAAGCTGCATCATTTGCTGTGATACACAAGATATCTTTTTTTTTTTTTTTTTGATAAGTGATACACAAGATTACATATACTCCCTATGTTCCTAAATGACTGTCATGTTTGACTAGACACGACTGGACACACAAATTAAGAAAAACGAATTGACTCTATTATAAATATTAGTATAATATGTAATTATTTTTAAAGTTCATGTACACGTGGAACCATCATTAATGTAGGGAAAAAGTAAGGGTATATTGGCATAAGTGTTTTCTTAAAAAGGTAAGTTAGGAAATAGGACAATTTTTTTTTGAAACGGATGAAAAAAGAAAGCATGACAATTATTTAGGAACGGAAGGAGTATAAATTATAATGGTGTAAAAGGGTAGCGTAAAATATGTGAGTTTGCAAAACAATGTCCATATCCCTAAGCCCAACCATCACCATGCACAATATATAACACCCTCACACACAGAAGGGGGGGGACAAGACATGTGCAGTCTAGTTGCTATTTTTTATTATGGCCCAGAGAGATGAAAACAAAGACAGCAGTTGTGAGAACCCAAACCCATTACTTGTATAGCATCATTATAACATGCTCATTATGTGCCTTGACATGTTAACTAGTTCATATTGTTGAAGTCATGCTTGCATTAGGTTGACTATGATCATAGTCGCTTGTATGCCTTCCTTACTTTGCATGCCTTGTTGTACTTGCTCCGATTGATGCCCTAGTACTTGACTAAGTCCTAATAGAGCTTTAGTATCTTTCTTGCATATTTCATAACTTCAATCTTGCTTCATTTGACCTTTTTAACTCTTAGGATCTCTCGGTTTGCCTTCTTCTTGCCTTGTTTCGTGTCTTTGAGACTCATGAGATGTTAACTTGAATCCTAGACCGTGTTTACTAGTCCTTAACATGATTAAGAATGTCCATTCATGCTTGTAGTATCCTTGTTTAACTTGTCGTTGAATCGTTTGATTTTTTGTTGCGAGTTTCGCCCTCTATTCCTTCTTGTTTCGGGTGATGTTCGGACCAGTTTCGGGCGTGTTTTGAGTGTATTAAACATCCCTTATAGTTTGGGGTTGCATTGGACACATTTATGACTTGTTTTCAAGTCATTTTAGCCTTCCAAACAACTGAGCGCTCGCCAGCCAAATGATTGAGCGAGTGCACAAAATCCAGCAGCTCAAGATTTGAAAAGAGGACTGAGCGATCGCTCAGCCCTTCCTCTGGGCGACCACCCAGCCCCTGCACCAGCATTACGAAATTTTTCCATTTTTGATTTTTGGTCTGAACCATTGAACCCTATCCGACCCAATTCGAACACCCACTTGATTTGTGACCTCTTTCGGTTTAATTTCAACCCTTGCATAAGTTCTAATCAAGGGCTCACATGAATCAACCAATAGGAAGCTTAATAACTCAAACCTAGGATTGACCCCTTTTTTGTGAATTCATCTCCCCAAACACAATTGACAGCCATTGTCATACTCCATTGTTATTTGCTGGTTTCTTAGAGAGAGAAAGAGAGCCTTGAAGTTCCTCCACCTTGCTTGCATGATTGCCGGAGATCCGGCCATCGGATTTTTGATTGGAGACCACCAAATTGAAGCCTTTGCTCTCTAGTTTTTTAATCCTTACTTTATTTTGTTATCCAACCATTTGATTTCGAACAAGGTAAGCACCCAATTCCCTGTTTTTGTATGCTCAATATCAAGCATGCCCCCTTCATGATAGTTTCTAGATACATGCTCAAGAAGACATACACCATGCTAATAACTTGAAATTCCTTAAGTTAATTTTCTGTAAATTTTGGGTTAATGACTCATAATTGGTAATTTGGACTTATGTCTAGAATTAAATATGTTCTAAAATGGATTCGGAATAACTATTGTTCTTGGACTTGTTGTAAATTGTAACTTCAAAATGATGAACATGCTAGGGTTCACAAATTGGGGAACTTTGAACTTGATGGACTAAAGTCATGAATGACTTAGTAGTCTAATTGTAAATGAATCGAGAACATAGAAAAGAGCAATGAAATGCACATCGCATTCATCCTCTACTTGGTGATAATTTAGCGATAACTCAACGGAGTTGCACTTAAAGAGTTATTGAACAATACCGACTCTACAATCAATCCCTACGACGTTTAGAGTTCAAATGAATTGTAACATAGCTTTCAAGAATTCTTAACGTGATTGATCTCATGCTTGACTTGTATATCGTAGAGTAACATGCCTACTTGATTGGACGAGTCGCTCTTGTCGACCTCGCTCCCTTACTTGATTTATTACGTGAGTAAACATCTACTTGACTCGAACAAGTTTGCTCTTGTCGAACTCGCTCCTTACTTGATTTTGTGTGACAAATAAATATCTACTTGGCATACCATTAGTCCAGCTGGCATACGTGAATTGTCTCGATGGTTAACAATGCATCGCCGTCATGAATTGTGAGATTCATGGTAGTGATGGGTCGCCACACCATAAACTTGCACACACCCTTCACTACTGATCACAGTGGAGAAGAGTACCTCGTCGTAACCAAAGGGCGCTTGGAACAATACTATCGTGGTCGATGTATCATACACGTGTATCCGACAAATACATTCAAGATAACCTTGTCTATTTCAGGTTCTACGAAGCGGCACCGGTTCCATAACATATCCTTATCCTATGTGAATTACTTAAGCACTTATGTGAAAACAACGTGCATCGCGACATGAGAACTATGTGCTAGTATGATCTTGCCTGATAATCAAATATGATAACGTGCTATGTATGCCTTGCATTATATCCTGTCATGCATATTGATGGCTTACAAAGTCTTTATAACTTACCCCCTCCCTTTTACTGTTTTAGATCCTAATCATCCGGACTCGTCTCGATGAGGTTGCTCGTCCGCTCTTGTTCGTGATCACTCGCCTAAAGGTGGTAGCGTTGGCTCTTTTGATTTCTCTTTTGCAAGGACGTTTGGGTTAAAGCAAGTCACTTAGACTTCGCTTGGGAATGTGTAATTGTAGTGACTTGTACTTGTTGTAGACTAAGACTTATGGTATTACTTATATTTCTAGCTGTTTGCCGGCACTTGTAGGCCGAGCCTTGCTTGCATGTATTGGTTCACTTGTTAAGACTTCCGCTGAGCATCCCATTAGCTCTTATTTACTTTTGTTGTTTCTCCGGCGTGTTTAGCCGTTGAGGTGTATATATATTAGCATGAATTGTTTAGTTGTTGGGTTCCGGTTGTAAAGTCGCCGAAGAATTGTTTGCTTGCTTTTAACTGTTATATCAGGTTCCAAAGTTTTAAATTATTCCGGTTTTTTAGTGCCGAGTTGTACTACTTGTCCAATGTTGTGTCACGTCAATTTTGATGATTGAGTCCTTGCTTGCTTGTCTTATCCTTATTTGGACGGCACGGCCCGCGATCCTCCTCGGGGTCGGGGTTGGGTCGTCACAGCAGT
Source organism: Codonopsis lanceolata (assembly GCA_013146195.2). NCBI lineage: Eukaryota > Viridiplantae > Streptophyta > Magnoliopsida > Asterales > Campanulaceae > Codonopsis > Codonopsis lanceolata. The sequence continues at coordinate 95,084,999 of CM028382.1, read as the reverse complement.
TATCATTTCAAAACATCTTCAAGATGTAGGGAATGGTGAAATTCGAGAACATGAATAACCCAGAGAATATCAAAATCAATAACTAACAAAACTGACAAACTCTTGTCTTCTACACACAACCAGCTATCATTAACTATGATAAGCTTATAATGTAGGAATGCAATGTTCGTTAAGGCATACATGGGAAGTTTTACGTGCACCAGATTTGCATGCTGTATCAAGATGATTGTGACAAACGACATCTACATATATGACAAAATTTTGACGGTAACTTCTTATATCTCAATCCATAAATATACTTTTTGGAGATGTGCATCTTTTTATAAGCATTTTGTTCTTGATTTAATCAATCACTGTTTGAAGCTCAACTTCATTGTTTTATGTAAAGTAGAATTGTCTGTTGACACCATGACCCATAACAAGCTATTGCATGTAACATATATAATACTATTACAGAAACATAAATTGCAACGCACACCATGGTCCATGACTATTATGGTTCAGGCTCATAATAATTCCCATTATAAATTATTCAACCAACAGCTAAAATTCCTCAAAATGCATTAAGTATGTCAATTAAGTTACACCTGACTGCCACTCAGTTCCCAATGAAAGCATAGTTAATCTTTCTTTTCCGATCAAAGACAAAACCTTGACAGGAGAGCCAAATGGGAGCACATCCCATATACACCCGCCCTATTCACTGATAAGACCACATGCCCCAACACAATAGTCAAAACTATGAGGAATACACCAATGGCTACAGAAAATAGTATAGACTTGTCCAAAATCATGAAACTAATAATGTTCCAATACCAAGGGCAAGGACATTCCAGATCTGAAAAAGCTGTATTGATTCTTATCCTACATTCCTCGCTTGATTTTCTCTGTATGCTGTAAAATCAAACATAAACCCTATCTCTAGAATCTAAAATCAAACTACTGACTCGGACCATCGAAAATTTCGACCAATGCATTATCAAATTTCCAATTGCTTAGACAATAAAGGCATCAAAGATTTTAGTGCAGGTTTGTTTTCACAAAGGCAGTGAGCTCAAAAGGCTCCGCTCATAAATTCGTTGGCATAAGTATGTATAGATTATTATCCTTAATTACCGCAAGATAAAACATCCTTATTATCGAGTATATTTATCAATTTGATTCATAATAGTAATTTCATGTAGAATACACAACACATTCAAGTACTTCAACAGCCACACACACACCTAAAGTGAGATAAATTTAGGAATAAGTTGAATTTCTTACCTTCCTCTTTGGATTTCCTGGTGCATGGCCTCAATCTCCGTCTTGATCGGCATCAATAGCTGCAACTCCGACCGCGCCTTCGCCAGGTCACCTTCAATTCCCTGCAACTTCGCCGTGAGCTCTTTCTTGTCAGAGCTCAACTTCTGAGCATCGCCTCGAACCGGCGCCAGCTCCGCCCCGAGTTCGTCAATCAATCGGACCTCAGCCTCCATTTTAAGAGAACGCTCGTACACCTCGCGCACCTGAACATCTCTCTCCGCCTTGACGTTGCCGGCTGTGGAGGACAGGTGGCGGAGCTCCTGTTGAGCAGCGGCGAGCTCCTGCTTGAGCGCCACGTGTGTGGCGGCGAGGCGTTGGTTGTCGAGAAGGAGAGATTGGATCTCGCGGTGCTGTCGCTCTTCAATTAGGGCAGGATGAGGGTGGTGCGGTGGCCCCGTGGCCAACTGAGCGTCCCTAAGTTTTAGCGCATTTGCTGGAATATAATTACGTCCGGCCATCGCCGCTTCTCACTTTCACTCACACACACGGAGTGTATTGTTTTGTTCGTTATATCTGTGTGTGTATATTGGCCCTGCAGTGCCGCCGTGCAGCCCTTTTAAGCTTCCGGCGCTTCTCGCCGTTAGCCGCGTACAGATATTTTGTAAAGAGTGTAAAGAATGTAGGAGTATAATTGTTAGCTCAATTCTGATTAGTTCACGCTTGATAAATTGAAGAATAAATTAATCAGAAAATTGTGATTTTTTCCTCCTGTAATAGCCGTGCAGACATGATTCATGAATACTTTCCTTTTCATACACCCTAAATGATACTCCATCAGTCCCTAAATTATCGTACTCCTTTCCTTTTTCGTCCGTCCCAAAATAATTATCTACTTTGAAACTTACCTTTTCAGAACATCATTTTTACCACTTTACCCTTACTTTTTCACCCTACTTTAATTATGAGCCACATACACATGGGCTTTAAAGAAAACTACACATTAAATCAATATTAATAATCCAGTCAAATAGGTTTTCTTAAACGGTGCGTCGGGTCAACTATGACAATAAATTAGGGACGGAGGGAGTATATGATATAGACCATAGAGATCCATGGGGGTTAATTTATTAACCGTCTTCTCAACTTTCTAAAAAATAAATTTAACCTAATTATCAAAAAACTAATTTATATAACTTATTCTGTAATAAATTGTCTATAACACCTTTTTATCTTACAAAATTAAATAAAATAAGTATTTAGTGAAATGTCTATAATATCCTCAACCTTTCTGTGAGAACGTAAACAATACGTATTTTTCATCGTATTCTTCTTCTTGCGTATTCATCCATCATTCTTCTCTAATGCAAGTTCATTCTATTATATTCTTCTTCTGCATCATTCCTCTCTAATGCGTGTTGCTTCTTGAATTCATTCCATCATTTCACCGATCGACAAATCAATCATTATGGTTAGTTTTTCTGTTACTCTGAAAAATTTTGGTTCTTCAGATTAAATTCGGTGAACATATTATTGAGTTTTGCTGCTATATGCAATGCATAAAATTTGCTATGTTTATGAAAGTTTGATTAATTGTAATTTTGATGAAATGCAATGCTGCAAATAAAAACAACAGTGGTTAACAATGGTTCAATTACCTGGACCGAGCACTCTACAAATGTTCGGTTGAGGTAACCGAACAGTTTCTGTTTTCCCTATTTTAGTAGACCTCTAATAGTTTACTATACCTTGTTTAATTTTAAGCAACTTTGACTATATTTGATCAACATAGAGTTTTTTTGAACAACCATAGCATTTTTTTGATCAACCATGACATTTTTTGACCTACCATGTCTTTTTTTGATCTACCATTGCATTTTTTAATCTACCATGATATTTTTTGATCAACCATAACATTTTTTGATCTATCCATGATATTTTTTAATCTACCATGACATTATTTGATATACCATTACATTTTTTGATCTACCATGCCTATTTTTGATCTACCATGTTTTTTTTGATCTATCATTGCATTTTTTTATCTACCATGTCATTTTTTGATCTACCATGACATTTTTTGATCTACAATGACTTTTTTAGATCTATCATGACATTTTTTGATCTACCATGACTTTTTTGGATCTATCATGGCATTTTTTGATCTACCATGACATTTTTTGATCTACCATGACTTTTTTTAATCTACCATGATATTTTTTGATCTACCATGACATTATTTGATCTACTCATGGCTTTTTTTGATCTACCATGACTTATTTTGATCTATCATGGCTTATTTGGATCTACCATGACTTATTTTGATCTAGCATGACTTATTTTGATCTACCATGACTTATTTTGATCTACCATGACTTTTTTGATCTACTATGACTTATATTGATCTACCATGGCTTATTTTGATCTACCATGAATTTTTTTGCTCTACCATGCCTTTTTTTGATCTACCAATGACTTTTTTGATCTACCATGACTTTTTTTATCTACCATATCTTTTTTTGATCTATCATGACTTATTTTGATCTACCATGCCTTTTTTTTGTTCTACCATGACTTTTTTGATCTATCATGACTTTTTTTGATCTAGCATGACTTATTTTGATCTATCATGCTTTTTTTTTGCTCTACCATGACTTATTTTGATCTACTATGACTTTTTTTACTCTACTATGTCTTTTTTTTATCTACCATGACTTTTTTTGATTTACCATGACTTTTTTTGATCTACCATGACTTATTTTGATTTACCATACCTTTTTTCCTCTACCATGACTTATTTTGATCTACCATGAATTTGTTTGCTCTACCATGACTTTTTTTGATCTACCATGGCTTATTTTGATCTACCATGACTTATTTTGATCTACCATGACATTTTTTGCTCTACCATGACTTTTTTTTTTTATCTACATGACATTTTTTTATCTACCATGACTTTTTTTATCTATCATGACATTTTTTGATCAACCATGACATTTTTTGATCTACCATGACATTTTTTGATCTACCATGACATTTTTTGATCTACCATGTCTTGTTTTGATCTACCATGTCATTTTTTGATCTACCATGACATTTTTTTGATCTACCATGACATTTTTTGATCAACCATGATATTTTTTGATCTACCATGACATTTTTTGATCTACCTTGACAATTTTCGATCAACCATGCCTATTTTTGTCATGTCAATTTGTATCTAATGAATCACATTTTGTATGATATATACTCAACCTCATATTTGATGAAATTTTCTTTTCGATTGCTTTTCAGGTATAGCTTCAACAGTTTGGGTCACTGTTTTTTCTTTTGGACATTTTGTTGACAACGAGAACATCGGAGGATCAAAGTGGGAATTTATTGGCAACCATAAGGCAAAAGGAATTACGATCAGGGAAGGCACTTCAGTTGAAGAGTTATATGCATCAGTAAAAAACCTTTGCAAAGTTGATGATATAGAGTTAGGATTTCTTACTCCACCACAAGTAGGGCAGAGTCTACAAGTTCATGTCCAAATTACTTCAAATGAAGAAGTTGAATGGGTCTGTAATCTTAACCAACTAGGCATGATTACTCCTATTTGTATAACTCAGAAAGGAAATTGTGAAGGGAACCAGGAAGAGAGTAATCAATTTGGCTGTGACATGGAGTATGTTGAAGAAGAAGCTGAATCTGAACCTGAAAATGAAGTAAATGACATATTTGGAGGATGGGATGCAATTAATGATTACTCTACACCCCCGAGACAGAGATTTGATGGGTTCAGTTAAGGCAACCGAGATGAGGACAATTACTTCACAAGAGAGCATTTATTGAATTCTTCAGTTGGAAGTACATCGCGAGTGTTACCGGAAGATATTGATTTGAAGGTTGGCCAGGTATTCAATAACAAGAGGGAGCTTCAAGATGTTGTCTACTTACTTGCATTGACTAATAAGTTTGAGTTCAAAACAACTAAATCGAACCAAACTGTGTACACATTAGTTTGTGCTGGTGATAATTGCAAATAGCGTTTGCGAGCAACAAAGTACTTAGAAAATGATTTTTTTCAGATCCGAAAATATACAGCTGAACATACTTGCCCCCATAACATGTGCATGACTGATCATAGACAAGCAACATCGAGAGTTATTGGAGTACATATCTCGACAGAGTTGGCGAATAGACAAGTGTTTCGACCGAAGGACATCATTGGTAAGATTACTTGAGATTTTGGTGTTAATCTAAACTATCAAAAAGCTAGGAGGTGTAGAGAAGCTGCCTTAACACACCTAAGGGGCTTAGCGGAGGATAGTTACAGAAAGCTAGGTGCATATGCCCATAATTTGCAATTGGCTAATCCATCGACAGTCTACTCTTTAGAGCTTGATAGTGAAAACCGATTCAAGTACTTCTTTTTGGCGTATGGGGCTTGCGTTATCGGATTTCACGCTGCAATGCATCTGGTAATCATTATGGATGGAATATTTTTAACTGCAAGATATAGAGGCACATTGATTATTGCAACTTGTCAAGATGGAAATATGTAGATATATCCTCTTGCATGGGCTATTGTGGATTCAGAGAATGATAATACATGGACTTGGTTTTTTACGAAGTTGAAAGCAATAACAGGTGACAATGAAAGACTTGTGATCATTTATGACCGTCATAGGAGCATTACTATTGCAGTCAAAGATGTTTTTCAAAATGTACATCATGCGCATTGTATCTACCGCATAAAGGGAAATTTAAAGACAATCAACTCGAAAGCCTGGGACATTCTCTCTTTTTATGAGGGCGGTAGAGGCATATACGATAGAAAAGTTCAAGAAGCATATGTCTCAAATGGAAAAAAACTGTGAGAAGGGTTGAGAATATCTTAGTGGAACCAGTTTTGAAACATGGGCCAAATCTCATTGCAAAGGTAACCGTTACAATATAATGACTTCAAACAATGTAGAGTCTCTCAACTCCGTTTTCAAGGATGCCCGACAGACTCCTATAATTCCCTTGCTTCAAAGTATTGGGAAAACATTGTAGAAATGGTTTTGTGATAGGCGTGAGGTAGCCCAAGCATGTACATCCTATTTAACCTCTGTGATGGAAACAAAATTAAGCCAGACCATTGAGCATGCGAAGAATTTTACAGTGATTGAACCCATTGATCAATCAAAATACGTGGTGAGGTGCGGTCCTAAGCATTACACAGTGGACTTTGGTACTAATGCTTGCATGGTAGATCAAAAAATGTCATGATAGATCAAAATGTTCGGGTATAGAGCCCGAACAGTACAAACATGTTCGGCTATATAAACCGAACATTTCTGATTTCGTTCGTCCATGTGACCCGAACTTTTATACAATGTTTTTTTACTTGTTGGTGCAACTTCAACAGCCCCATATCCAATTATATTAAGCATATATGAATATCTGGAAATATAAACACAATAAAATAATCAACACTTGTTGGTGCAAGTCAAACATTTCAAACTGTTAATACACAACAAATACACTAAAGCTGATTTATAGAATTTACAATTTAAAAGATGATTACATTTGCACAAACTATACATTTCAAGGGGAATTTTATTATAAATATTACATTTCAAGGAGAATATTCAGGGATCAAGGTTATCACAAAAAATATCAATGGTAAACTTTTCCCTCCACTTTGGAACTCCTTTGACATTGACTTCGGCTGGGGATTATCGAGCGTCAAATACTCGATATACTTTAGTGCAAGTATCCCACAGTCACCCCTGTGACACATAAACATATAACATAAATTAGATATCGAGACAAATAAACATATAATATAAAATAGATCAATAAGATTACTCACGACTTTAACTGTTCGGGTATTGTGGTATCCCAAAGACAATTAAGTTTTTGGCCAAAGTTCAGTCCAGCCAGTTTCGTAATGCGTGGGATCATCAACGAAAAAGGCTTCATTTCTTTCTTAAGATCCTTTGTTGATATAACACTTCTATCTGAATCATATATTATGATCCTCGCATCTTTTATGTGGAGGTCTCCAACAATCCAATGATCACATACGCAGATTGGAAAGTAAACATGAGTACATTCAGTCCATGCTTTGCCAAACCACTCAACACCCTGATATCTTCCCCATTTACCCGTCGCATACTCTATCAAACCTAATGATCCCTCGTTCATTTCAATTTCATTTTGACTTACAAAATGCGAATACAGGGTGGTCACTAGCATTTGAAATGACGGATCCATAATACACCGGTCATTTTGTCTTCCAAATGACACGTGATATGTTGCCATTCTCATCCGCATAAGAACCAACACCAGATCCACATGCTGAGATTTTCAATAGTGCCAAGTTTTAGGATCACACAATAACTAAAAATAATCAAGTAATACTTGCAAGCAAGTAATTAATTAACTTACTTCGTCTGATAGATATGCTTTGGGTTTTGAAAAAACTCCAAACCATCTTTTGTTGCACTTAAATCCACGACGTATAACAAAATCGTTGTGGACAAAAATAAGTAATTAAGATGTTTAATAATGATAATAATAAATAAAAACTTTACTTAATAAATCAACTTGAATATTCTCACTTTCCATCCGTAACACTTAGCCAATCCATCATCAATTGTTCATTTCCTGCATCAATCTCAAGGCGATCATTTGGTATATCTCCATTTACAAATACCCTCGCCAATCGTAGACAATTAATGGGGTCAGGTAGCATCGTTGTGTAGGGAGAAGACGCGTGGACTGATGGTTTTTTACCCCTCTTGTCTCCCGTCTGCAACATATTTACATACTCGACCTCTTTCCTTTTTGTACCCTTACCTTTTCCCCTCCGATAAACGAAATCAATGTCCTTGAACCTTGCCAACATCTTGGTCACACTTCCGGTAGTGGAAGGGACAAGTATGGTAATGGGAGACGAAGAGGAAATCGAAGGGGGAAGGGGAATGAGAATGGAAAGTGTGCTAGTAGGAGAGGCGGTGGTAGTAGGAGGGACAAGTATGGTAGTGAGAGAGGAAGGGGTAGTGGGAGTGAGAAATATAGTAGTGGCAAATGGTGTGGTAGTGGGAGAGGCAAAAGTACTGGGAAAGGGAAGTGTGGTAATGGTAGTGGCATCAGAAAGTGTGGCAGTAATAGGAAGGGGAGACGTAAGTGTGGTGGTGGTACGGACAGGGGGAGGAGGGGGGAAATTGAGTATGAGTAGGAGTCCACATCCTATTTTCATCGCGGGAGAATGGTGCATGTTCCCTCAATTCCTCTATCATTGCCATGCATTACACTGCCATTTAAAACAAAATTAAGTAAGTAGATAAAAATGAATAAATATCACAAATACTTACTCAAAACCATAACAGAAAATTTTTACCATTTTTTCATCCAAGGAAGAGACCTTATCCCTCAAACCACTTATTTGAATGCTTTGTTGATCAATCTTCTGGTTCAACTCCCGCAACGTATCAGAATGGAAATAAGCGTCACATTAGAAGAAGTGGTTGTAGGAGTTTCACCATGTCGTGGTGGGGAGTGGTCTAGCAATGACTGGTCTCGTGGGGACCGGACTGGAGAGGAGTTGCGTGGTGGCGACCGTTCGGTTTCATCGTTGCGTGGTGGAGAAGGTTGGGCTTCATCGTTTCTAGAATTTTCAGCCTCAACATCAAATGATGTTGCCCAAACTTCGCCAAAATGCTGCTGAAATTCAAGAACGTAAGGCTCATTTAGTTCGGCCGCCGTCGGGGTCAATGGAACAAGAACACCATCCTCGCAATTGATCAAAAACAATTTCATTAATCAACAATTATACAAACAAAATTAAATTTTAATCAACTATCACAAAAATTGAAAACATTTACCCAATTTACATCCAATTTTTCAATTATTTCATGGAACTCTGGATTTTTTTTGGACTGCCATTTGCACATTCTTGGAAGAATGGCCGCATCATCACCAGATCTAATGGTTGAGAGTTGAAATAGATCTCGAAACCCATTAAATTCACTAAACATCTCAAATGCCCAAACCTACAAATAAGTTACATGTTAGAAACATAAAATAATTAGCTAATCAATATAAATTTTAGAATATTTCAAATTACAATTGTTTACCTGTAATGCAGAACATAAGTCATAGCATACATTCGTAGTTATATGTATTTTTTTCTCAGCAATATTTTTAATCGAATTTATAAGGTACGAATATGACCTTGTCCCCCATGGATATATGTTAAACAACTATAAATCATCCACAATATCCAAAACAAGCATGCCAATTGAAGTATTCGTTCCCTTAGCTCTCAATACAGACTCATATATAAGGGCTAAGCCCAATTTATATTTATCATTCACATTATCTGCATTGTCAAATACTGTTTACAAAACTGATTGCTTCACTGCACTCCGTACCATTATATATTGATTGACCAACCTCTTCGTAGTTAGAATTCGTTCCGAACAATCTTCTTCCAATCCAGCAGATAAGCCGGTGATTAAGGTGTAGTCAGATAATGAAAATCTTACATTTTTCCCACCAATATGAAACCACAGTTCATCCTTTCTGCCGATGGGTGACTGAATCAAGAACATAACAAGTACATGAAACAACACATTGCTCCTCTTAATATTTCTATTGATGGTACATAGTTTTCCAAACGCATAATTCCTAAACAATTCTTTGTGTAGATCGTCAAGATTTGAATAGACATAATCAACTACTTTCTGATCTTCTCTGCAACTGATCTTCGCATTGTACCATTCATCTTTTTGGGTTAAATACAATGTCATTTTGTCTGTATTAGAAACATAAAACATTAAATATGAATTAAAACACAAACATATCATGTTTAACTAAAATTGAGTCTGTATTATAAACATAAAACATTAAATATTAATTAAAACACAAACACAAAAATTGAGTAATGTTCGGTCCAGACCACCGAAAATTCTAAGGAATATTCGGTTACCTTCCCCGAACATTACTATGAATGTTCGGTGGTCTGGACCGAACATTACTATTCCATTGTTTTTTTAAATAATGTTCATCACTACTATATTAAATTGAATGTAATTAATAAAAAGTGAGATTATAATAGTCAAAGTATGCATGGTTATGATTATGACTAATTTTCATCATAGTTGATAAAAAATTGAGTTGGTCAACTAAGAATGATGAAAATAACCTTAAACCCTAAATCAAAAGAAAATTATAACAATGTAATGTAAGCATACCTTGAAGATGAGAAACTTAGGGTTGAGTTTGCCTTTGAAAATATCAATTCGATCAACGTGATTAGGAGGTCGAGTTCGTCTGCTCTCAACGTTGAGTTAATCGACTTCTTGTTTGAAGGTAATGAATGCAGAAGGCGGGAATCACCAACAATTTAAGGTGGTCGATCAAAGGGTCAATGGTCAAAGGGAATGGTCGAGTAAGGTCGAGTTAATCGACCGTATTGATCGATCGTATTTTATACGCCATTTAAGGTATTTCAAATGATAAGGTCGAGTTAATCAACTGTATTATATACGTTATTTAATTTATTTTAAGGTATTTCAAATTATCAATGGTCGAGTAAGGTCGAGTTAATCGACCGTTGATCGATCGGACAGTCGATTGATCGACCATTGATCGACCTTAAATCCTGAGGGTAATTTTGCCAGTTTATAAATTGATCGTTCTAAAGGCCATGAAAGTATAATGCATGGGCCATAAGGTTGTACTTGATAATTTCCTCCTATATAGAACGTGACCGACCGAGATCGTGGTATAAATGTTGCCCTATAAAAACACTAAAGTGTGATTTCCACTTACATATTCAATTATACTAAATTATCATTTTTTCAAAAAAAACAAAAACATTTTTATTATAGTAGACATCTACTCACTCTATCATTGTCACCATTTCAACCCACACTCTCTCTCTCTATCCACTTTTCTTCTCTATTAGTCTATCACTACTCTCATTTTTGCAATGGACATTACTTAGATTATCATTTTATGGTAAGTTTATACGTAAAAATAACAATTATATTATATTTTTATTTAAATTAATGTAAAAATTATATTTAACAATTTTTGAAGCAATTAGCATAAATATTTATACATAATCATCCAACAATTCAAGAGTAGTTTATCCAAAGGGCAATTTGGAATAATCATATAATTTATATTTTTGAGTCTTTTACAATTGAATCTATGAATAATTGCAGGCTGGTATACTTTCATAAAATTGTAATCGCTTCACTACATTTTTTAAGCCGCTTAAGTCTACTTTTATAAAAAAAATTCCAATATTATCCGTCTTCTTCACATAGTCTCATTGCTTTCTCTCTCGCACATGCTCTGCATTTCCACTTCTTCTCCATTTGTTTGTTACATTTGTGACCCTTCATGAGGATTGACAAAACCATTGAGAGAAACCATTCAATGTTTGTTCGATGACTATATTTTGAGTCTCATTTTGAGGGTGAAGACAGAGAACCCAATTGAGATTCTCAGTCAATGAAAAGTTGTAAGCTCGGGTGTCGTAGGCTCCGATCCTTCCCAAAATTTATGTTATTTTCTTATTTTTCAATTTCAATCCTTCCCAACGACGCAACAATTGACGCCAACGACGCAACCTGTAAATGTTGAGAACATTGTTGAATAAGAGAATTAACATGTAAGTGTTGACAATATTGTTGAATAAAAGATTTGGCGTGACAGAAATTTATCATGCCCGATGTTTGTTTTGATTTGGTGGGTGTTTGTTTAGTTATTGGTTTCATCTTTTATACTTAATTTTATTTTGAATTTTGTTTGTTGGGTTGGTGTTGGGGAGAAGAAACAGAGGAGATGAAAATTGGAGAAACCAATTTTTTTTCTTGCGATGCCCAAATTTTGGGCAATGGCTTTTGCATTGCGATGACCAAAATTTTGAACGATGTTCAAAATTTTGAGCGACGTACAAATTTGTAATGTGGCTTTGATCTGCGCGCCTTTCGTTCATTAAGAGTATCTTCGTTATTTTCTTTCCAAAAGTGTACTTTAGCGGTTTAAAACAAATATATAAGACTTTTCCGACTATAATTCTATCACATGGAATCGACCCAGTTATCACCCTTGAATCTATAAGTAATCTATCAGTATTTCAGGAAATATTGAAAGCCCAAAATCCCTCAAAAGGCCATCTTCTTCTTCCTAGGGGAAGTAACCTTTTCCTTAGGTTTGTGGAAGGAGTTGGTGTCGGATGTGGCAAAAATGTTTGTGGCAAAAATGGATGTGGCAAAAATGTTTCTTCTCATGACAAAGGCCCAATGTTACAGATAAGTCATTTCTTGGGCAATTAACGAAGGTTATACTCACATGACACATAAAATGTTAATTATAAATATCTTCTCCATAGTTTATGGCTTCATGCTAATACCATCCTCCATTAAACATTAATAAAGTATAACCAAGAATATGTACATCTTTAAAAGAATTAGTGCATTACAGATAACCCCTTTCAATTATGAGTTGAAATCAAATTACTCTTTCAACTATTAATAGCAATTTCCCTCCTTATCTATGACATTTTCTTTAATCACGTCTTCTTATAAGCACTACAGTTTAAATTGAACAAAATGCTGGCATGAAACTCACATAACCATGCTTAGGATTTTTCAAAACCATAATGCTCTTTCGATATTTCAATTGAATGTTTTACCCTGGACCAAAAGTAATTAATATATCTATATGGGTATATTACAAATAACTCGCTCAATACTAAAATAACATTATTGTAAAATAAAAAACCTAAGGACATTTTTCACTCAAATGACATTGCCTACACAGAAGGTGTAGTAGTTAAGGGGGGTACATCGCTTTAATTGGTAATTGTGGGGTATTTTAAACCTAACTCATAATTTAGGGAGTATATATTGTAATTTGAGTCGCGCTAGCTATTCAACCCCCCCTTCCTCAAAGTTGAGCCCCTTTCTAAGTGTACCCCTTACCTAATTTTAAAATACTTGAAAGCACTTTGTTTACCCCCTCCTTATTACCTATTTTGCCCTCCTAATTTTTTGAAACTACGTTTTACACAAACCACCTTATCTACACTAACCCCCCCCACCCCAACCAAAAACTGCACAAAACCGTGAACCCCCTTCCCCTTCCCATTATGTACACAACACAGGAAGAAAAAAAACGGGTTGAAGAAGTTAACACTTTGAAGACAATTTGAAGAAGGATTTAGGAGAAGATATTTTGAAGAAGGATTCATGGACAAAAGTATATACAATTTCTCTTGAATTTTTACTTGTATTTTGTTGCAATGTAAGTGCTTAGGGTTGAGATATATTTATAGGATTACTTGCTTAATTTGTTGATTGTGAGTAGTTTTAGACTACAAAAGACAATTTTTCTATGAATTTTTGAAAAAAAATCGGGCCTGAATAACGGAATTAGGGCACATTGTTTGGACCTGGTCTACCGAAAATTTCTTGGTTGTTTAGAGCCCTCCTGTCGAAAATCCAAGATATCTTCAGCCCTACCCAACCGAAAATATTTTGGCTGTTCGGACTTCCACAACCGATAAAATATATGAATTTTGTAGCTAAAAATATAATGGAATTTCGGCTGGAGGGGGGCCAAACAGTGTTGTTTTGTCCTTTTTTAATTGCAAATGTCAATGAACTTCACATGTGATGAATGTCATGCCATTTACAGGTAAGAAGGTTTTCGAGAAGAAGAAAATACCTATTGCATTGAGTAGGAAAGCGAGGGCCGACGTAGAGGCCCAGGCATAGGCTGAGGCTGAGGCACGGGCACATGCAAAGGCACATGCACATGTTGGCTACGTGGATGATAATGGTAATGATAATGATGAAGAGATGGAACCAATTACTTTTCCATGTCCTGGCGCGGTCCATTAGATACAAGTGTTCTGCCTTTGTATCCAGAACACGTAGCTGCAAGGATATGGGAAGGGCGAGAGCAGATGTTTCTTAAGGTCAACAATCACAAGCAAAAGCTTTTAGATTGGAAAACAACAAGAAGCACGTGTTCTCAACAACGGGTCGACTTACTGCGATCCACATAACTCTCACAGTTAAAGCAAATATTCTATCCCAACAGTGATAAAGTGTTGATCAATGCTTTTGTAGAGCGGTGGCACCCAGAGATGAATACCTTCCACATGCCCTTTGGTGAGATGACAATAACACTTGATGATGTCTTTTGCCTTATTGGTCTTCCAATCGCCGGGAAATCAGTCTTTTTGGAAGGTCCCTCGGCGACTATGACATTTGAATCTACCTGTCATGAGGTTTCTATGTATCTAGGGGTGTCTCCTGCCGAGGCATTGGAGGCAATGGATGGTGCTAGGGGGTCTGTGAAGTTAGAGTGGCTACGACAACGATTTGCGACAGATGTGACGTCTGACGATCCGAAAAGGATTGCCTGCTGTGTTCGGGCTTATTTGTTATACATGTTGGGTTGAACAATTTTTGATGATAAGAGCGGAACTTGGGTTATCACGACTTATTTGAGGCTCCTAGCTGATTTGGATGCCGTACATACATACTCATGGGGATTAGTAGCCCTAGCCTTTCTATATAAACATCCAGGGAGTGCTTACAGGTCAAGGCGAAACAGATGGCTGAATATTTCATGTTATTGGAGGTAATTTCGTGTATATATCTTGAATATATATTTTTATATAAATAGTTAAATTGTAATAAAATGTGTGTATTTTGTTCAATACAGACACGTATATATGAACGATTCCCAACGTGTGGCCCTTCTTATAACATGCACTATCACCAAGACGAACTACTTGCAAGGAGGAGAGAGCACACAACTGGTTCGGGAGTGCCCATGGACCGATTATAATGGATGCGGGAACAACTTAATGCCCTTGAAGTAGATGTTATGAGTTTTTAATATATATCTAAATATTTTGTATGGTCTCCGACATGATTTAATCGTTGAGGTTGTTATTGTTGTGTTCTTTCCGGCACTTTGGTTACCGATGGTGTTGTTGCATGTCTGCATTGTTACGGAACACAAGTTTTATTTTTATTTATTGTGTTTTATTCCATTTTGTAAGTTATTTGGATGCAGTATACACAACAGGTGCGAGAACATTTCTTGTTTGACTGGATATCCTTATATCAATTATGCATCGGTTAATCATGTCGAGCCATACCACCTTGATCGTCCTCCGACAGTTTGGATATGTTCAGACCATTCGGAAATGTTACCGTACCTGATATTATGAAGAGAGGTTTGGCCGCAAATTAGAAGATATTGGCCACGATGCTTTGATACTTCGTCGCTTGGAAGAGACAAGTCTTAACTAACGAAGAACTTGGGAGACAATGTGAGAGACCATGTGAATGTGCACTTGACTATATAGAGTGGTATAATCACGCATCTCATCTGATCGTTTGTAACCCCAAGCATCATTCTTTACATCATACGATTGCGTCAGATGCAGGTTTACCAGATCCGTGGAGTATGGTATTATTAGCACGCGGGTTGTTGGAACCGATGGCGTACGGTATTGTTCGGGAGACCGAGATATGTCGTATGATGAGTTGAGTTTAATGATCCAAAGTGCATATGTAGCATTGGGATGTCAACAACAAGCATGACCGTCTACAAGTTCCCCAGCATCAGAAGAACCATCTAGCCGTCATCGTAGGAGAAAAACGTGATCATTTTAGATTTGAATGTGTAATTGAATTTGTTGGAAAAGTTTTGGCTTACATCGCAATTTAGTCACCCTACTTTCCCACTTTTTGCAATAAGGTGACTCTACAAATTTTTTTCTTTCAATTTAGTCATTCTACTTGGTTTGGACATTCAATATGGTCACTCAATCCATTTCCGTCCGTTATGTTGGATGGAAATGGTTTAAAAGATTAAAATACCCTCTGAACAAAATCAAACTGTTTTGGCTTAATCGCAATTTGGTCACCCTACTTTCACACTTTTGCAATAAGGTAACTCTCTACAAAAAAAAAAGAAGGAAAAATATCAAAAAGTCTAACTAAAAAATTCACATATACAAAAAGTCTCAAAAATAATTTCTCTATCTAAAAAGTCTCAAAGTTAAATTCTTAATACAAAAAAGTCGAAAACTTAACGCTTCTAATAACATCGTTAGAGTATGATGTTTTATTTGAAAAGAAACTTATTTTCAACTTCAATGATTTTAATGATTACATATTATATATATAATAATAATATTATTAGTAATAAAAAACTAACAACAACAAATTAAAACAAATAACTTCCTTTTGATAATAACAATAACATAAAATAATTTTCTATTAATATGATTATTGTTAATAATAATAAATAAATAATAATAATAATTATTATTAATATTATTAATATTATTATTATTATTGTTGTTGTTGTTGTTGTTATCACTACTACTACTACTACTACTACTAATATCTCTACCACAATTTAATAAAAGTGTTAAGGTTAACTTTTTAAAATTTTAGTATGAAAATAATACTGTTAGATTATATGGATTGAATAATTGTTTTGGGATCATTGGTAAATGAAATTTTTAAATAGACTTTTGGTATTTAATAGTAATAATATATATTAAGATAAATAATAATATTACTATAATAATAATAGCATTTTATTGTTAAAATAATAATAGTAATAATAATAATAAATGTAATGCAATTCTTATTATCATTGTCATAAATGAAAAGAAAAAAAATGAATTTCCGTCCGAATAATTTTTTTTTTTAACATTAAGACGTTTGTAGACATATTAAGTTTTAGACTTTTTGGAATAAAAATTATGATTTTACGAATTTTTGGATATAAGAATTTCTTTTGGGACTTTTTGCATATGAGAATTTTTTGTGCGACTTTTTGATATTTTTCTAAAAAAAAAATATTTCAGCCCCTTCTACTGTAACCCCTTTTCACCCTTCATTCCACCATGGCCATCACATTGTGCTTTTGAAAGAAGATTTCAAATCTGAAAATTTTAAAACAGTGAAAGAGAGACTTTGCCTCTTGGTTGTCTGAAAAATTAAAGATCACAGAGAGAGAGAGAGAGAGAGAGAGAGAGAGAGAGAGAGACGAAGTATGAAGAAAATTGTGTTTGATAAAAGTCAAGAAAACATGGTGTTTGACAAAAGTCAAGAAAATCCAACCTCATCCACCTACACCTTCCCCAATCTTCCCGATGAAGAAAACACCACCCCCTTCTTCCTCTCCATCAGCAAACCCAGCCACCCGCCTCTCTCCTACAAGTTCAAAACCTTCGCCAACGTCTTCATCTCCATTGTCGGTACTGGCGTCTTAGGCCTCCCTTACACCTTCAAGAACACCGACTGGCTCATGGGCTCTCTTGTCCTCTTCTCTATCGCCGCCCTTTCTTACCACTATATGATGCTATTAATCCAAACTTGCCGCAAGCTTAACCCCCCAAAAATTGATTCATTCGGCAATCTGGGTTTCTCTGTTTGTGGGTCCCCTGGCCGGTTCTCAAGGAACAAATGGAATAGAAAGATCTCGGGTTTGTGAGTTATCGAAGAAGAAGGAGATCTATGGTGCGAAAATCAGACACTTCCTGAGTGAGGCAAAGTCGAGAAAGATTGAGTGATGGATAAACAGGTCAAATACCTCAATTAGTTTGGAAGGGAACTTTTCATTTCAATATTGAAGCTATATATATATATATATATATATATATATATATATATATATATATATATATATATATATATATATATATATATATATATATATATAATACATAAATCTCGGATTGGAACCAGGTTTAGCGTCAACTACCTCATCTTCGTCGCCACCATATTAGCCTTCATCTTCAATCTCTCCCCCAATCAAATCAACCCTCAATCGCCAAGTTTGACTATGAACTTGACCCCCAAATCTATGTTCATTTGGGGTTGTTTTCATTTTCAATTAGGTCTAAATTCTATTCCAATCTTGACCCATTTGGCCCCTCTAAGTATTTTTGCTGATGTTGTTGACATTGGAGCGATGTGTGTTGTCATGGTTGAAGAATGGTTGATAATGTAGCCAAGAGTATTTTCAATTTTCTATAATTGTTTTAAGCTTTCCATCCAAAATATTAGATGGAGTGATGAACGTGCTATATATTGTCAAATACAATGATTAAATTGAAAAAAGAAATTGTTGAGCCACCTTATTGCAAAAAGTGGGAAAGTAGGGTGACCAAATTGTGATTTAAGCCCAAGAGTATTTTCGGGTTTCTACAATTGTTTTAAGTTTTCCATCCAAAAAATTGGATGGAGTGATGAACGTGCTATATATTACCAAGTACAATGATTAAATTGAAATTTTTTTTTGTAGAGTTACCTTATTGCAAAAAGTCGGAAAGTGTGGTGATCAAATTGTGATTTAAGCCAAAAGTTTAATGTGTAACTTAAGGTTCTATTTAAATTTTAATGTGTACTTGAATTTATTGGACAAGTTTGAATTTGTTAGATTTATGTTCATGACAAAAATAACTATAACAAAACCTGCAAATAAATATGTTCATAATTACAACCATTCTATTCTAAAATTATAGTCTCAGTACACGACTGTATTCTACATTATCCAAATACAAATCAAGTCGAGTGCGAAATAAATCTTTCCACCCTGATGCAGACTGATGGTGAAACGAATCCCAATATATAGACACCGGTGGTAAAGGGTAACCCTCACGTAACAAAACATACAAGGATATAATGTAGAATATATATCAACAAACTATATAATGTAAATGTAAAAAGATTTGCAAAACCCAACTCAGATAATTTACCTCTATAAAATGGTCTACATTTATCAATCCGATACAAATAAGCTTAGGAGTAGACGTGGATGCAGTCCTTAATGGTAGATAAGTTACGGACATTCGGGTATCTAAACATACCAGAGCAACATTATATGTCGATGCAACCAAGTGACCTATTTCTGATAAAACCAATGATTTCATGGTGCATTGTCTTTGTAGTAGTCGAGCGCATGTATGACCTTATCAACACGATCATTTACCAGGAAAACATTTTTGTATAACTCTAGATTAGTTATCAACTCGTGTTGGAGGTCTTGTCGCACTACATGCCATCCATCTTAAGTTAAGCCAAGTGCGGCGGTAACCGCACGAAAACCACAATGTCCATCAACTTTAACATCTTTAGTCTTCGTAATAAAATTGATAAATTGTGATGGGAGTAGATCAACGAAACGAATCGCGGTTGGGAGTTTCATTCGTTGTCGCGTAACCTATTGTAAGAAGACGAATTAAACATTTATAATTTTTTTTTAATTGTAAAGATCTACTAAACAACAAAAAACATACTTATTGAAATTACCGGTATCTTTCACCTAGTAGTCGATGGGCTTGGGGGTTTAGTCACTTTGTTGATACTCATTGAATTTAGATTTATATATGCTCATACATTACATTAGTTTTGTACATCAGTGGCTAATTGGGCTGCGTATCAATTACCGTGGCAACTGTGTATAGAACTTTGCCAAGAATAGTTTTTTATAGGACTTCACAGGTTCAGCGGAAGACCTCCTTTAAAGCTTCACCGGAAGACCTGCTACAGCTTACAAACGGCAGACCTTGTCTACACTTGGTCAATCATGACATGTCCAGTCAAACAAATTATTAGTGGATCAATTTAAGTTTATCCTTATCAACGTTTGAATTTAAATTGAGACATTCCCTGACATCTCAGATCCGCCGAAAGCAGCTTTCCGAAAAGCAGGAAGACTTTCTCAAACTGAACAAGAAAAGGAGATCGACTGTCGTACCTACTGTCTGTAACAACTCTTACAGATCTGACATCCAGATTGCCCGGTTTCTAGTCCCTGCAAAAGATCTCTGCACCCTTTCCCTGCTCGATATCTATGAAGATGAAATCTTCAAGACAGATCCATGCATTTAATACATTAAACCTAATAGAGCTGTTAAGTCTTCGTCTTCTCCAACGGATCTCTAGAATGCTCAAGCTATAAATGCTGCCATTAAAGACTGAAGAAATACTTGATGAATTGCTCTGAAAATCTATAACAACTCTAAGTCTTAATACTCAGTGCATTCAAGAGATCCTAAATAGATCAAGAAGTCTTTGTCAACACCAAGAAGCTCTGCATCAACGTTTATTATTTAACTTCTTGTTGTTTTCATTCATAGCTATTCTTCTGCACGAATTAAATATCTTGTTTACACAGATATTTAATTCCTTAACCCCCAAACACAAGTCAAGATTTTGTACACGATCCATTGAGAATATTCTTTGTAATAGATCTAGTGGAAAACATAGTGCATTTTTTAAATCAAAGGTTGACTGCCTTGGTGGTGGACGTAGCACTCTTTATAATGTGAACCATCACAAAATACTTGTGTCATTCCTTTACTGTTTGTTTACTTATTGAACTGTTCATTACTTCCTTTATCTTTATCCTTAACAGCAAACTTAAGTAACCAGTTAAGGTCTACAGGTAGTCCTTATCGGCAGACTTGAACCAGTTTCTTTGCAAGACTTCTGCTACTTCAATCTTCACAATTGATTGTAAGTGCTTGTTAAAAGAACTTAATTAAAAGTTTTTAAGTGTATAATAAGCTATTCAACCCCCCCTTCTAGCTTATTATTGTGCCCGTTAGGACTCACACACTTGTTGTTGCGGCGAACAATTATCTTCTATCGACTAGACATACTCAAACCTACTCGGATCACGTGGCTCAATTAGTCTTTGGTTGACCACGAATAACTTGCAAAACCCGTGGCTCAATTAGTGATGTAGTTGATGACTTGACAAACTCTCTGGTTCTCTTCAACGAATCCAGATCTCCTGTACCACTTGTGTGTACCACTTTTCATCTCCACCATTGCATCCCAATCATTTCATCTCAACTAATGGTTGAGATGAAAAGTGGTACACCAGTGGCACATATAAGTGGTATAGGAGATTTGGACTTCTCTTCAACAGTGCTAACCTATCTGAGTTAGTTGAGGTATTATTGTATATCGAATGAATTTCTTCAAACAAATCTTTCCATGCACTATCTATTTCAACCCGAATCTCATTACATTCGACCTTAACCGGTAACATATCCAACTTTCTCCAAAAAACATCAACTTGATCCAGGGCAATTGGCTTGCCCAATTTGATAATCTCAACAATCTCATGCGCACAAGGCAAACCATAAGTCTTTTTGGTACACAACCACACAACAAAAAGTCTACAACAGTATCTTTGCTAACCACAGGCTCTACTTCATAAATCTTATTAAACGCATGTATGGATACCATGCCTCGCAACTCCATGTATATAACTGATTTCAATTTGTGCATGACAACGTTTCTGCTATTCTTAAATAAGTGCTTGATTGTATTGTGAGAAGTCTAAATTAGAGTATGAATTTTTTGCCAACAAGTCTCAAAATTACCTTGGCTCGATTCAAGTTACCTTTTCAATATTGCGTGTTGACTCTCCGCCCTGAAAGTAAATACAATCATCACCAAGCAATTTGAAGTACGTAATGCAAAAAAGAAAACATGAAATATCTGCTTGTTGTGGTATTGTCATAATGCATGACAGTATTTGTCCAACATGACACAAATCTTTCTTTGTAGGGCTGAATCCATTGCTCCAAGACATGTTTGATGACACTTGGAAATTCTTTGAAATCAGACTTGAGTCTTTCCAGATATTCATTATACTCCAACTCAGTATTAAAGATCACCAACAAATTCCAAAACATAATAAACGAATCCCACTTTTCCTTTGTCGTTAAGATTTTCTTACAGTTTGCCAAAATGTTCTTATTGATGTGCCATCGACAAAGGAAATGTCTCGAGCTAGGAAACGTTCTATTAATTACACTCATTAAAGCAATTTCTCTGTCAGTAACAATCACATTAGGCATGCACCATTGCTCCATCAATGATTTCAAACATGTGCACGCTCACGTATAGCTGTTTGTTTTCTCATTCTCTAAATAAGCAGCTGCAATTAAAAATGTCATATTTGTAGACGTCACACCAACAATCTCCAACAAAGGTAACTTGTACCTATTTGTCTTGTACGTGCAATCCATTAATATGACTTTTGGAAAGGCATACAATAAATCAACACTTCCTAGGTGAGCGAAGAATAAATCCTTCACAGTGTTGGTCTTCTCGCACCGCCGATGATGATGGACATATCCATGCTTCTCCAACATAAACATAAATTGCTGCATTTGTGATCGACCTTCACGTTCAATAACTATATTCTTCAAGTGTGCATTGTAGATAGTCCTCACTGCTGATCTATTTTCTTTAAATTTCTCTTGCAACTGCGCCAAAATGTCCTTCGGTTTATTATTGGCATGTGTCATATTAACCACATATTCCTCCTCAACCCTTGATAATCGACCAACATATGAATGACCTTCTTTGTATGGTCCAAGTTGATGATTGTGGACATCACACTTCACAACCAATGACCATTCTCCAATTGATACTTCTCTACCCCTCAAACTAAATGGACAACCAAGCTTCTTAGATCTGGTTTTTTTTCTTCATATCTTTTGGTTTTGTTACATCGTTATCTTTCTTCCTAATTTCATCATCAACATTTACTTGTGATGATGTCTCATGTTTCTTGCGTCCATTGTACTGCCCAACACATTCACAAGTCAATAATACCATAGGTTTTTTTTCTTACCTGCACCACTGTTTGACTTCCTAACTATTATGACCATATCATGCTCATTCCCCCTAGCACGCACCCAATCAATTAACATTTGGCGAGATGAAAACATTTCATCGGTCACAAACACGTGTGTAATCCTTCGCCACAAACGGAACTATTTGATTATGTTCAACAATCACATCAGTATGAATATGATATATCTCATTATTGACTGGACCAACAACACTAGGATTTTTAGACAATATATTTGAATCCTATTAACAAAAACAATAACACATAAAAAACACAAAGATCAAGGAAAAAATTGGACTTGTTCGGACCCTAGAGGCCGAAGTTCATCTAGCTGACGGGGGCCGAACAATTAGATGAATTTCGGCCTCTAAGGTCCGAATAAGTCCAATTTTTCCAGCTACCTAGGTCCAAAAAATTCACGACGAGGAACTATTTTTTCAAGAAAAAAAATGCTTTCTAAAATAATATTCAATGCAAAAAAAAAAAAGATTTTAAAGCTTACCACTTGTGTGTGACATTATAGTTTTTTTTTTTTGGCTCCATACTTGATTTCTTCAAGCCTAATGTTGAATCTCTAGGTTTTTTTTTTTTAAAGATTGCGAGATTTTTGAGAAGATTTTTAGAATAAAAGAAGAGGAAGATGAAAAAGAAGATATCTTGGTATAAGAAAGTATATTTGTTGAGGGAATAAGATGAAGAAGAAGCAATTTGGAAAAAAACGAGTTTTCTTTGTTGGGAAGAAGAGTTGAGAAGAAGGTAAGGGGATTTCTTTGTTGGGAAGAAGAATGTATATTTGTTTGGGGGTGGGGGCTTAGTTAAAAGGTTTTAGTTTTAGGAAAGGAGGATAGAAGTCTACTTATCACCAACAACGATATAAGAGACTTTATGATTAAAAGTATTTTTTTAATAAGATACAAAATGAATTGGGAGGTCAAATATGGCCATTTGACCCGGTTGATGAACATATATAGCCTTTGATCAATTGGTTTACACTGGTTTATCAATAAACCAATGTAAACCACTGTAAACCACTTGGTCGACCTGATAAACCAGTGGTCGATCAGTGTAAACCAGTGTAAACCTTCGATAAACCAGTGGTCGACCAGTGTAAACCTTGGTCGACAACTGGTTTATCCGTCGACCAGTGGATAAACCATAAATTTTCGTATGTTGAGCGGTGAATTTTTACTGGTTTACCGATAAACCAGTCGTGGTTTATCAATAAACCAGACCATAAAAGAGTATTTTTTTTAAGTGAGGCTACAAATGACCAAGTCATCTTTGACTTGGCCATTTTTGTAAATGCCCCACTTGGAGGAAGTGGAGATCGGAATAATACGACTCTTGTAATTTACCCAAATAATTTTCAAGATGAAATCGAACATTTACAAATTTGGACATAGAAATAGAAATCAAATGGGCAGAAATTCAGCTGGTCCCCCTGGGTAATTTTTAACCACTTTTATATCCCAATTTTTTTTTGTAACTAGAAAAAGACTCGTTATGCATCACAATGCACGATA
This sequence comes from Codonopsis lanceolata, assembly GCA_013146195.2. Lineage (NCBI taxonomy): Eukaryota > Viridiplantae > Streptophyta > Magnoliopsida > Asterales > Campanulaceae > Codonopsis > Codonopsis lanceolata. The sequence goes on along the minus strand of CM028382.1, from coordinate 95,060,535 downwards.
ATTTCATGTATCACGTTTTAAAATTGATGTACACATATGCATGAAAATATATTTTTCCAATTACAAAAATAATATAAATGTGTAAAACGATTAATAATTCGAAAAGAAGACTCACCGCAATTTTTCCATTGAATAGGAGGAAACAAAAGATGCATTAGCATATTGTAAGAGCCTAATCTACGGCCCGTTTAAGATGGGTATAGCATTACGGAAATCCAACTAGACTTGCAATGTATAAAAACAAGACCAGTTTGAACCAGGCGGCCGAATCCCTCCGAAAATGTCTAATGTCTCAAACCAAATTTCCCTCTTTTGCTCTCAAATCAAAAACAGAAGGTCAATCCTCTCTCCGTCTCTCTCAATTTCAATCCTCAACTCCAGCTTGGTTATCTTCATTCTACTAAGTCTCATTCGATATCTGCAGATTTAACCCAGGAACTCTTGAAACTCTCGAATCATTATTATTCACCAAAGACGTGAAATCATTACTAGATGTCCGCTCGAGCTTGAATGAGTTCCTGAGATCTGAATCACTCCGTGTTATCCGTGAAATTAAGGAGAAATTCTTTGAGGAAAAGCTTCTAGTCCTTGAATTCTTCGTTCACGCTTTCGCACTCACTGGTGACATCGAGGCATATTCTTCATATTTTCTGTTTCATCAATCGATCATATATTAATGTTCGTTGTTTCTATTTTAAGCCTGCAGATTTGGCCAGTATAAATTGAGATTTATCATTTTGGTTTTCGTTAAGGTTCTCTGTTTACTTGAGACTTGAAAATGATTTAAGCACATTTCCTCCCGAGATCTGGTGATTTCATGATTAAATTCAGATCACTTATACTGACATTATAAAATGTACCTCTGTTTTTGAAATTGGATCTAGCTTCGTTAAGGGAAATTAGTACGTTTCATCATCTAATCAGAATCAGGCCAAGCAACTGTCAATGAGACTGCGTTTGGACATAGTTACTTCTAGTCATAAGATAAAGCTAGAGAAACGATGGCCCGAAAGATAGTTGTTGTGTGGGATCCGAATCAGATTATAAGTCTTTGTCTTCAGATTCCAAGAAAATGTCATTTTATAAAGTTTGATAAGGTTTTCTCTTGATAAAAGGATTAATTACTGTTCATTGTGCCTAGCTTATGCAGTTAGGCGCCATGCACCCAAAATAATAGGTAATAAAAAGTTAAAAAGACAAAAAACTAGAGAACATATATTCAGAAGGGTTGGAATGAAATGGATAAAGCTACATCGATGGGAAAATTCATCAAACTTCCCAAACCAGTGGTTATATTTTCAAACTACTTTACCCAGTTTTATTTCCATTGTTCTCAAGGCTGTTAAATGAAAAGCTAACAGAAGGTCATTTTAGATTGTTATATTATGTTTCATACTTAATCAAGGGACAGAGATTCTGGATTGTTCTTTTATCATGCTATTTGTTCCTTTATACTTGATCTACAATGAACAATGAGATTGGGTTTGATTTCTACTATGCGATAGAACTTCTTTCCCTTGCTAAGTTCTAATCCATATAGTATTCTAACGCTGGTGGCGATTGATGGTTTCTGTATTTGGCTTGGATATTTTGTATTGATTGCTTCCAGGGTTGCTTGGCTTTAAGATACGAGGCATTGATCATGCGGGAACTCAGATCTTGTAGCAATCAGTGGCTAGAAGTTTCATATAATGAATGGCTCACGTTTGCTGAGGACTCTCTCGAAAACATGTTTTATTCCATTGCTAAGAAGGTAATTTTTAAACCAAATATGGGATCACTTATTCTAGTATATTTTGATTTGACATAAACAGAGTTTCTTTCTGATCTGAACGGATTACCGTTTTCCCTTTTTAAAGGTTGCATGGGTTTTTCAAAACTGATTGCGACTATTACTAGTGCCAATTAGTCCTAAGCTTGCAACATATAATTATCGGTTTAATTTTTCTGTTAGACATAAGCAGAAGATACTCTTTTGGTTTTCAAAAGAACTTTGCCTCCAAGCTGATGCAACAAGAGTATTGAATACGAACTTCAATTTTTGTTTGGACATAAAAGGGAATTTGTACACTCTTCCTGTAAAACTTTGAATGAGGAGTTCAGTTGTTGGTCTTATTTACTCCTTGCTCACCCTGAAAAGAGATGTTTCAGTATATATGTTTCAGCTTAATAGGTCATAATTTTACCTTTGTTTTCAAGTTGGATGGATCTTTGTTTCCTCATGCGCTTTTGTGACGTGATCTTAATTCACAATCTTACGTGAAGGGCAGCGGCTCTATTTTGTTCTTTTGCAAGGTTCATTTTCCCCGCAGATTTTTTTTTCTTCTGACTTATTGCATTCCTGGAAATTATTAAAGTATTGACATTGATGCTATTCTGGTGGTTTCAAATTCAAAATTGGGAAGTAAAATTGATTGTTAGTGGTGGAAATCATAATTATGTTTGTGTATGTTTAATGGTGTTTAAATGATTTTATAAGCTGGTCAGTCATTCTTGCTAAATCTTAGCTGAACTTTCTACAGATCAATTTGGTTTAGTTTGACTATCTGAGCATCAACTTCTGCTATATGCTCGTAAAATTAGTTCCTTGACTATGTTCTTTTGAATTGCATGTTCAGTCGTAGAATTCTATATCAATCACCATGACTGGTGTTGGTCTACATCTATGTTTAGTTTCTAACTTTCAGAATCTCTTCTGTAGGCATGTGAAAAAGCACTTTCATGCCTTGAAGTGACTGACACAGTTAAGACTGAAGCAGATAGCACTTCTGAAATTATTCAAGTTATTGAGAAAATCAAAAGACTCAAGGACATTGCTATGATCTCAGCTTCTTCACGATCTGGTATGTCTCACTAATTTCACTTGATGGTAACTGATTTATCAAATGGTTGCTACAAGACAGCTATGAATCATTGTGGGTATGGTGGGTTGTATATGTTGACTATCACGTGGGTCAATTGCTTTAACTATGTGATTCAAAGATGTCATAGCTTAAGATAAACATTTCCAATTGCATGTGCCAACATGTTTGAGGTTGGTTGGATCTAATAAATGTTGTAATAGATTTATATCCTTGCTGCTTATCATCCTGAACTCATTTAAACAGGCTACAAGATTACCGAGTTATTTTCAGACTATCATTTTCCTTTAGCACCTTTGTCATATTTGATTTTGACCCAACTTTGTCATATTTTGTTATGATCCAACCTTAACATGACTGATTCGGAGCTACGATTGAACCTCACATACAATCTTTGATGCAATCAAATTCTTAAAAAGCAGTTTGCTTGTGTTTGCAGTTTCTTGCTGTCTTCTAGAAGTATCGCGGGGTTCAACTAAATTAACGGGGTAGTGTTTTCTGCCGCCAGCTCTCTGGTAGAAGGAAATTATGTAGTTTTCAGCCCCTCGATAGCTTTATTAACTGTTTTTGGCCATACTGTTCAATAGTCATTGATATATTGGTAGGATTGAACTTGCTTTGTAAAAATAGATAGAAGATAGAGCTAGACATTTTGTTGCATCAACTTGTAATAAGCACCATCTGATATTGGTGATAAATAGCTTTCAACTAACTGAGTCTAATTTGAAGTAACTTCCATGAAATGCTTATAGCCTGAGAACGATAAAAGGATCGGAAAAAGTAAACATATATGGGCAACAGAAGTTGTAATTGAGATTATGGGAGGCTGGCAGTAGCATGTTGTTAGATTAAGTTGCTTAATGAATGGATAGAAGACAAGGTGAAGGGGGTGTTTTATTAAGTTCCTTAACCAAGTGGTTGGCTTGACCTCTTACTTTCATTTTTGATGATCGTTAGTGTGGGGTAAGAAGTTCATAAGTGGTAACGTGCAATTGCATTCAGATCAAAAAGCAAAAGCATAGTATAGTTCATATTGGAATATTCTTTACTGTTCTGTTTGATGGTACATTATGGCTTCTATTACTCTAGCTTGATATGTGAAATTGATGTCATGTCCATTTGCATCATGTGTTTCATTAATTCAGTTACACTTTGCCAACTCCTCAGTGCAAACTTTTTTGTGAGAAATCAGTTCAGGCACAGGCAGCTGAACACTTGAAGAAGAAAACAGTAGAACATGGCAAAAATTCTCCTTTGGTCTTTAAAGAAAAGAAACAGTCAGGTAGCACTCTGTTCAGAAATGGAATAAAGAAGCATAACATACGGAAACTGCAACAACACCAAAGACTAGCAGATTACTAGGAGACAGCGTGCCACACAATGTTCAAGTCCTCACCCCTTTTACCTTGTGTTCTTTGTATATATGCCTTGGCTTACTAAGACCGGTTTATTGCAGGCCTGATCTCTCTATCTGAAGTATTATGGTGCTTCTAATGGGAATTTCTAGCTGGACTTTTTACATGTTTTTCTTAGTGTCGATACCTTATAGAACTTTGATGATACTGATGATCCATGTACTTGTACATTGTAGAGTCCATCTAGTGGTATTTTTGTTGAAAATGTCTTGCAGCAAGTTGGAGTACTCATTTGCCGTCAAGATGGAAAGTTTACTACCTCTATTTCTAAACAAGTGTCCCTTTTGCTTTTTATGTGAAAATCAAGAAAGACAACTAATAGTGTAGTAAATCTGGTTGCAACTTGTAAGACTCGTTATGAAATAAAGTGACAGTTGCTTAAGGGAAAAATAGAAACTCAGAAATGAGGAGTTAGGGTGGATGCTGGATACCCTAGTTGTTAGGAGTTCAGAAAGAAGGTGATTGGGCTGGGAGAAAATCTCAGTAAGTGAATGTACCAAGCACTCAATAGTAGTGCCACTGCTACATTACCATGGATAATTTTATTTCTCCAAATGTCTCAAGTTCCAAACATGTAGGTGTATAGCCTATCAAATGTTTATTAGGTACCACATTACAATTTACACAACCTAATCAGCATTTTTAATGCTCAGTAGGTAGGTATCTTACCCACTACACTTTTCCTACCGCACCAGCTCTTATGCATCATATGCAGGCAGGCTGAGAACCTAAAGGGCATCTTTGATTACCTTGACTAATGACTATACTCCCTTGGACTCTATCCTGATGTTTCTATGATTTGGCAGACACAGACGCGACAAATCATGTAATTCTCGGGCACACATGTAAACTCATGTTGATACATGGAATTCGTGATTTTATAATGGCGGTAGGAGTTTGCTTAGTAGAAAGCCAACTGATAACCTAAATCACTCATATATCGAATCAAGATATGTCTAGAAAGGATATTAAGAAAAGCAAGTGTTAGATATTTTCATAGTGTACTTGTGTTCATCTATATTGCATATTGGATTATGAAGTTGGATACCATGTAATTATGCTGACACTTGTGTATGTGTTACCCAAGTGGTAGTTTGTTGATCCTCAATCATCGTTGCACATGCCTATAAGAAATGGAAGAGATCAACCAACAGGAATTGTAGTATCTTGTTTTTATGATATACATTTTTGGAAATATTTTCAATTTTTATTTTTAAAATTCAAAATTCAAATGTCATCTCTAAAATAGTACAGTAGTATTAAAAAAAACCTCGTGACCAGGTTATGAGATTAAGAGACATCACCAGTAAAAGATGGTTTTCAATTTTAAATAAGCATAATAAAAGATAAAGCGGTTTATGATAACTGAACGATTATCATCAAGAGTTAAAAGTATGAATATGATTAATGGTAAATTAGAAAGAGTAATCCTTCTTCCTGCAGCATCAGAATTAATGAATTATAGGATTGGTCCCCCTGTGCAGTGTGCAAGCAGCCACATGCCTATTGCTTCTGCGCTTCTGCATAGTCTTGTAATTTCTTCAACCTTGGATAACCAGATATATTTATAAATGCAGTTTGGAACATTGGATAGAACCGTCTTTTCTGCATCGGAAATTTCAATGCCACGCCCCTGTGTTCCGGTAAATTGGACCCCAGGTAAGTCTCTCCAAACCTCCCATTCCCACCACATTATCAAATTATAACTATTTCTTCTTTGTCTGCAATGTTTTTATAAAAATTCAAAGACCATGCACATCCCCAAAATGGAATCTTCCATATCACCAAGGCGCATTAAATGTTATGGTTCTTTTGCATTGGAGGTTGCACGTTTTATTTTCTCTAAGGTCGGGGAAAGATGTCTGTTTTTCTTCATTCTTTATTCATTAAACTTGTAATTTTATAATTTGCTTGATGAAAACATTAAACAAAGTTTACAAGCTTCTCATCCTGCATGTCTACCACCGTCTCTTCTTCCTAGAGGCATAGGGGGTTTGAAAACTTGAAACTGAAACCCACTCTCCCTACGCGGTTTTGTGACTAAAGACTCCCCGTTTGAAAGTCAAACTTTTTTTTAAAGTGAACTCTTTAAATGGAACATCCAAAAATTTCTTTATATTTGGATTGCTAATATGGTTACCAGCTCTAGACCAACTCCATCCCCCACATACTAATCAGCTATGATACACTCATTTTACCTAATCTTGTGGAGACTAGGGATCCAGCCTAAAAATAGACACAAAATGATCACATGAGTAACAATTGATATGACAATTTAGAGCTTCATCCTTTGGCATTCCCCTTTATGTTACTCTCCAAAGCTAGTACAACAATGTTTAGGTTTTTTTTTTTGTCTATATCATATATATGACACAAGAAAGATACACACACACACACACACACATATATATATATATATATATATATATATATATATATATATATCTACAACTCGTCAACTCCCTCCACACTTTTGAATGGGTGTTTACTTTTAAGTTTCACTTGTGTTTCTAAATGAATGCTACTTTTACGTATAATTCGATTACACAAGTTTGAATTTTAATAAGAAAACTTATTTGTCTTAAAATTCATAATCATTAACAACCTCTATTTAAAGATGGAGATAGCTCAAAAATACTAAAGCCCTACGGAGTTGTAGTGCTTCAGTATACATTGACGATGATTATACGATACAATAATGTTATGTGTTGGATATAAATTATTGATGCATCCATCAATACGATAATGTATACATACGTACATATATATATATACCTAAATATATATTATGTTACAGTACTTTTTTAGAAACGTAGACTCGGTTCGTAAGACCAACAACAAGGGTATTCTTTAAGAAGATTTACAAAACCCAAGTCATGACAACTAGGGAAAGAGAGCTGTTTTCCTCGAAACAGAAGATTAGAAGCTTGGAATCATGTGGAGGGCATTAAATGCTATAGGGTGGGAGTCGAACTTAGGGTTTCAATAGTTATTCCCTCTGTTATGGACAAACAGTCCCGGTTTGAAAGTTAATTTTTTTAATTTAGAAAATGACATTTTTATTAGCTTATTATTAATAAAATGATACTTTTATGCTTAATTTTTAAAAGTAAACTTTTTAAATAAAACATTTCAAAATGGAATAGTAGACTATTTGCCAGAAGAGAAAGTATTTTCTTGGTTAAGTAGTTAAGAAGCGTCGTGATACAGAAGTAAGAGCTAATTTCAAAGATAATACAAGTACTATTATTAGGTGTTGCTTTGCAGTTACCGGTTACCCCTCTCATGTGCTAGCTGGAATCTTTTAATTACTTGGATGCTAAAGTACTTAAATGGTGAATTCAGACTGCTCTAATCAGATTTACTCCTGCTTAAGAAGCCTATGCATGTGTCATGTGATTTGACCAAAGATCTTGTGAAGTAGCTAGGTTGGTTTTTTAAATTTATGTTAGGCCTCAGCTTCGTGTCGGATCTCGTTTACTGGTTTGCATTAAATTCTTGGTGGATTGTGGCTATAATTAATTATCTCAATATTACTTTATTCTCTTAATATTATTATTATTATTATTATTATTATTAGTACAATTATTTTATTTAGAGATGAGGCTGAGTACTTTAAAGTTGCACTGCAGTCCATTGATGCAGTCATGAATGAGTTGTACTCATTCTACAATACTGCGTTCTTAGTACATTACGAAGCATAGTCAAGTCAGCCAAATGAGGATTAACAATTTATAAAGTTAAAAAAATCAAAAACAAAGTTGGAAAAAAAGGGCTAGGTTACAAATGTTACTCATCTCCTTATTGACTTTCCCCACCCCCACTCAACTAATCAAGGTACTGTTTTGGCCATGTAATTGGGATACATAATCCCACATCTAGTAATTATAGCCTTGTTGCAGGTTTGAATTCTTAATGTTGTTCTAATGATTGAAATTATACTCCATCCGGCCATTGATCCGACAAACGGATTAAGAAAAAATAATTGATTTAATTATTAATATGGTTATACTACTATATAGTTTCCTAAAAAATCTATCGACATGTGACAAAATTCGGGACGGGTTCCTCTGAATAATTTTCAATTGCTTTATATTCTTATATTTTTTTCATAACTGATAAAAACAAAAAAAATCATGTGTCACAATGCATAAAATAAGACACTTTCATGTATTGTGATGCATTAATGTATTTTCTAGTTACAAAAAATATAAGGGTGTAATCGGTAAAATTTTTGAAAAGGAAACTAACTCACAATTTTTTCAAATAAGAAATAAGGGTGAAAATGTAGAAGTATTCGTAAACTTTTCTCAATTTGAAAAGTCCTTTTATTTATAAACTTTTCTCCACAAGGAAGTATTTGCAACTAGTCCGACAACTGGTATTCAAATACATTATCCAAAAATTTCATCCTAGTGCAATACAAAATAATTGGGTAGACATTCTAATACCTACTTATTCCGTTCCGACAAATAGTTTCCGTTTGAAAATTAATTTTTTTTAAAAAATAATATTTTTAGTAGCTTATCTATATTATTAAACAACTAGATAATTGATTAATTAAAGCTATTCAGAGGTTGAGATTAAATTATATTAAAAAATTTAACGATTGAGATTCACCTCACATTCACATGTGTGAGTAGTTATCCATTTTTAACTTCATATTTTTTCTTTCTTTATTATAAGTCATCATCTACAATTAATATTCTGAACAGTAACTATTTTTTATTCTCTTTATATTTTATTTTCATATTACAAAACATCCAGTAATTAATCTTCTGAACAATAACCCTTTATAAAACATCAACCTCTCAACTATCACTTAAAACAATGTACCTCTCAATTATAACATTTTTTTTAAATCGCATATTCTATTTACTCACTGTTATTTCAATTGACAAAATCAGATATACTGACACCGTGTCATAGGCATGGGTATGAAGATCTAGTTACTAATAAATGACACTTTTATGTCTTAATTTTTAAAAATTAACTATTTAAGTAAAAAAATTAAAAAATAAAATAATGAACCATTTATCTGAAAGGGAGGAAATGAGTATATTATTGACCCACAACTTAACCAATCTCATGGTTGCCATGTAAAATTTAAATAATAGCTTAAATTTCAATTATTATTATTTTTGATTACATATGCATGATACAGATACTACGTGGCACAAAATTCTACGTAGACATGGTTGAGAATCAATCTTCTTTGTATGACAATATTAATAACATATTTTAATATTTTAGTTTACTAACACAAGAAACTCAAAATGTCTTGGTTAGAAATTGAAGTACATATAATATTGAGAAGCTGTGTCTCCACATTTTGCATTACAATTGTTTTTTCTTTTTTGAAAGGAGCTGGGAAAAATCTAGTGCATCACGTAGCTGGTCTCTATCTAGTGGCTTGTTAATTGATAGTCCTCTCTTACTTGTTGGAAATTGGTTTCATTAAATTGGTCTTTGACCTTGAACAAGTTTTTAATTGTGCTTCATTAATTAAAAATGAAAATAAGTTGTAAATATGAAATCTATATTTCAAGTAGATTAAATTGATATATTTATTATCTCAAAATCAATTCGAGGTGAATGAAATATTAATACTCAAAGTAAGTAACTTAACTTTATTAATTGAAGAGTAAAGTGAGTATGAAAAGTCATATTCCACATTGGCAAAATAAAGAGTTTTAAGACATTTTATTAATAGGCTCACATAAGGAAGGAGAATAAAGTATTCCCCAAAGTGCAACTAAGTGGTGTTACACGCATGATTAGCCGAAGCTAACCCAAGCCGCAACTCGAGAAACACACGCATGTCGCATTGGGTGCTTTAGAGGCGCGCTTTGTACTTCGCATCCTCACTAGGAGCCTTTCATTTTGTCAAGTTGTCCAGGTGCGATGAACTTGGTCTCTGAATGGGCATTCGACTGGTTCAGCGAACCTGTTCATAACCCTTGGATTCCAGAGTTGTAATTCTTTGCGAAAGACCAACACAACTCTTCAGTTAGTATATATAGACCCCCGGTTTGACAATAAAAAACACACCAACACACTTGCATCCAAAATTGTTAGATTGATAGAAATAATTCTATATTGTTGCATAAATTTTGTTCCATATTGATAGAAATAAGTCTTAGAAGTTCTAAACACCGATCCAGTTTGCCGAAATTCAAGTATTGAAGTGTTGTCTACTCAGATTAAGAAGTTGTTGCATTTTACAGACGATTGCCAAGAATCGTGAGCATAGTACGGGATAATTTCGTCTTGCGGAGATTGTATCCAACACGAACCTCAACTTCAAAGTGTAATTATTTATTACTCAATCCGTTTCAAAATTATCGTCTGGGTTGACTTGGCATACGGTTAAAGAAAACATATTTGACTAGATTATTAATATTAGTTTGATGTGTAGTTTACTTTAAAGCCTATGTGTATGTGATATATAATTAAAATAAGATGAAAAAATAAGGGTAAAATGGTAAAAATGTTGTTTTAAAAAAAAAAGTTTCAAATAAAATAATTATTTTAAAACGGCCAAAATAAAAAATAGAATAATAATTTTAGGACGGAAGGAATATAGTTAAATTTCTCTTTACCTCCTTTTTTCTGTTTTAATATACATCATTTGCTATTCTGGAAAAACCTACACAAATACACAACATTACCTAGAGTTGGTGATAAAACATGTTTTTGTTTCACAGTGTAACTATCAAATGAAATGTTTAGTGTTGTTGAGTGCCAATTTTCCAATGTGTCACTTATAATTATGAACCCTACCTATTGTTCCGGGCAAAGATAAGAGACTATTTAAAAAAAATGTTTATCATCTTATAATATTTCAATTTTATTTTTCATATTTTGTATTAATATATTGATTATATTCAAATATATTTGTGATTAAGACCAATATAATGCTAATTATATATTCTCTCCGTTCGGATAAATATTTCTACTTCTTATTTTTGGATGTTCCAACTAATGTTCATAAAAACTTTTAATGTATAATTTTTCTACCATTCTTTATAATATATCTATTCATTTAATCTTATCATTATTGCACATCCCAAAAGAGAGAGTGAGTGTAAGGGTACATATTTAATAAGAAAGAGAAAGTGTCTATGTAATGAGTATTATTGTCACAATTCACAACAAATTTCACAACCTATCATTAATTACATTTCTTAATCCTTGTATTTTGTCCACTAGGAATATTTATCCGAGACGGAGAAAATATATTTTACAAATTCAACTTTTCAAATATGAACTTTTTGGATGAAACATGAAGTATTATTACTACCCATGACATAGAATCCTGATACATGTAACTATGTAATTTTTTTACTCCCTCCATCTCAAAACATATGGCGTTTTGAGGCTTTTCACACACATCAAAGAAACATATTTTAAATACTAAACCTGCCCTTATCAAATATTAATGAAGTGCTTTGATATTCTCAAGGCCAAACACGAGTTACGAAGTCAATAAATATGGAAAAATTAGAAAAAATGAGAAAAAGTTTCTTGAAAAAATGAGAAAAAGTTCCTTGGAACAAAAAAACTATTCTAAAACGTCATATATTTTAGACGGATGGAGCATGAAAGATCAAAGAAGTGGGTCAATTTTGGTATGTCGTAGCCCTTTCCTAGGTTTTTATTTTTATTTTTTATTATTTAGCTCAGAAATGGTGGAGGGTTAGTTTTGGTATTTTTGGTTCCTTTCCTTATCGGTATATTGTTCACCACCTCAGATTGCGTGGATGACCTTAAGATCAATGGTGGGGGAGGAAAACATGTTTATTGTTGTATCAATTGACATGTGAATGTCTGATGTCTCCCCCAACAAACATTCACGTCGATAACGCGTGTTGTGTCCGTGTCCCTGTTAGGGTTTCCCCCCTTATTAACCCCGTTTTCACTAAACCCTACCCCTAGCTGTTTTCCTACACTTTAATAGAGAAACAAGTTAGTCCCATGCCAAGCACGATTTTCATATTTTTTTTGTAAATGTTATTTATAATTAAATAATTTCTAAACTTGTTATAATTAACTAAATGTTTTACTTGATACTTTGAACAAAACAAAAAAAAAGAAGGTAAATTTTGAAATTGATCTTATGAATGTGTAATTGAAAGATTTGTGTTCAAACTTTCCATAGAAAAAAACTAAATCAAGTAATTAATAATTTTAAGATATAGATGAATTCATAATTTTCTATTAAAATTGATCATTAGTGATAGATAGATAGTTAGTAATTAATAATTAAAAGATATAGATTAATTAATTAATAGAAGGAAAAATTAACATAAAATTTCCTCGTAAATATTTGTATAAATCAGATAGTAGGGAAATGAAAAGAGATGAGAATTGAATAGTTTCAGTCAAGTTAAACTTGTACTATATCCGTTCCATCGAAAGAGTTCCCATTTACAAAGTTTAATAATTAAATGGATATATTAATGCCATTAGATTAGTCATAATTAATTACAAAAATAGTTACGACTCAAGTGGATGATAAAGATAAAATATTATAAAAATTATAAACATAATATTTGAATTGGACTATTGAAGTGAAACATCCCAAAATAATATGATTAATTACTTTTTTACCCATTGTACAAATTTGAGATAACCGATTTGACAAACAAATTTTCAATATCCAAATGTAACCAACGTATCCATAATTTGAGCAAAGTGTGACCAATACCGTTAACTAGATATCTAAATTGATATCTGAGCTACTTACATACGCATAGTCCAAGTTAGCAGCTTCATTACTAATTTGAATGTCCATTTAATGACATTGGTCACATTTTGACCAAATCATTAATACGTTGGTTATATTTTGGATATTAAAAGTTTGTTGGTCAAATCGGTTACTTTCAATTTGTAAGATGACCAAAAAAATAATTAACCCAAAATAATACTCCATCCGTCCCTAAATTATCGTCCTCCTTTCCTTTTTCGTCCGTCCCAAAATAATTGTCCACTTTGAAACTTACCTTTTTAGAACATCACTTTTACCACTTTACCCTTACTTTTTCACTCTACTTTAATTATGAGCCACATATACATGGACATTAATGGAAACAATACATTAAACCAATATAAATAATCAAGTCAATTACTTTTTCTTAATTTGTAAGATGACCAATAAAATAATTAACTCAAAATAATACAATAACTCTTTGCCCGTAAATAATCTAGTTTTAAATTAAAGATTTTTTCTATTTCACCGAAATATGCCATGTGGTAGTTGTGGTTGTTGTTTTAGTAATTATATATATATATATTTGTTAGTAACTTGTAAGATAGTTTGCGACTTTGTTCTTTTACGGGCAACATGCATATCTAATGGGATCACCGGGAGACATTAACCCACACGTCAGAATTTTACAAAAAATAAAATAAAATTATATGTTAAATTGTAGAGACTAATAAAATTGAGGTAGAATGTCATAGCCTTTCTATTGATATGTTGAACATATATATAGGAGTATAATACTTGCTATACAAGTTTAACCTAGAGAGTCTAAATACAAAATGGATTAGGAAAGTATAAACTAACTATAAATATAATATATTACAAATATATTATATTCTCTTATATGTTCCTGCAAGATGGATCACCGTTAGGAGAGACCATTCTTGAGAAGAAGATGTTAAGAGCGCGCGAGTTGACAATGTGAGGGAGTGGTTGGTGAGCTGGTCAACGAGAGGTCTTTGGCAAGTTGGTGAGAGCCTGGTTTGCCAAGGGCAAGGTTTGCTCGATGAGCGAGTTGGTGAGCAAGGGGTCTTCGGCGAGCTATGGAGAGCCTGGTGTGCCAAGGAGACATGGTTTGCTTGATGAGCGAGCTGGTGACCGAGGGGTCTTTAGCGAGCTGGCGAGAGCTTGGTTTGCCAAGGATAAGGTTTGCTCGAGGAGCGAGCAGTTGAGGGAAGAGTCTTCGGTGAGCTGGTGAGAGCTAGGTATGGCCAAGGAGTCCTAGTCCTTGTGGTGCTCGAGGAGCGAGCAGTTGAGGTTGGAGTCTTCGGCGAGCTAACAGAGCTGGGTTTGGCCGAAGAGTCCTAATCCTTGTGGTGCTCGAGGAGTGAGCAGTTGAGGAGGAGTCTTCGACGAGTTGGTGAGAGCTGGGTTTGGCCGAGGAGTCCTAGTGCTTGTGGTGCTCGAGGAGCATATAGTTGAGGGAGGAGTCTTCAACGAGCTGGTGAGAGCTGGGTTTGATCGAAGAGTCCTAGTCCTTATGGTGCTCGAGGAGCGAACAATTGTTAGTGAGCTGGTTAAAGCCGGGTTTGCCATGGAGTCCGTGAGGTACTCGAGGAGCGACCTGTTGAGGAAGGGCCTCGACGAACTGGTTAAAGCTAGGTTTGCCGAGGAATCCTTGGGATCCACGAGAGGCAAGTAGTTGAGGGAGGGCCTCAACAAGCTGGTAAGAGCCGGGTTTGTCGAGGAAACCATGAGTGGCTCGAGGAGCGAGCGGGTTGAGGGAGGACGTCGGCGAGCTGGTTAGAGCTGGGTTTGTCGAGCCGGGGTTGTTGAGGATGCTGGAGTTGCTCGAGAAACGAGTTGGTTGAGGGAGGGCCTCGACGAGCTGGTTAATGATGGGTTTACCGAGGAAACCGTGAGTGGCTCGAGGAGCGAGCGGGTTGAGGGAGGACGTCGGCAAGCTGGTTAGAGCAGGGTTTCCAAGTCGGGGTTGCCGAGGAAGTTGGAGTTGCTCGAAGAGCAAGCAAGTTGAGGGAGGGTGTATGGTGAGAGAGGGGCCTCGACGAGCTGTGGAGGGAGGGCGTTGGCGAGCTTGCCTTCCGAGGAGGGCGAGCTGGGTTTGCCAAGGAATATGGATTTGCTCAAAGGGCATGTTGGGTTAGGGAGGGCGTTGGTGAGCTTGCCTCCCAATGGAAGGCGAGCTAGGTTTGCCAAGAAATCTGGATTTGCTCAATGAGCAAGCTGGATTAGGGAGGGCGTCGGCGAGCTGATCATAGTTGGGTTTATCGAGGAGTCCTTGGGTTGATGTGGTGGAAGGAAGTTTAGGGTCGCGGAAGGTTGATAGATAGCGATTGGAAGGACATCGGCGAGCTGGTCAGAGCTTGGTTAGTTGAGGTGTCCTTTAGTTGCTCAAGGGGGAAACCGACTTGGCTGTGGAGAGTTGTCGTATCTGAACTTGGGTTTGGTGGTCAGATCTGGGTTGGTAACGACTTTGGTGGGAGGAAGGTATAAGGAGGCGGAAGGTTGGGGGTTTAGGGTTAAAAGGTTGCCAATGTAAAAGAGGGGCGGCGTTGGTAGCGACTTTGGTGGCAGGTTTATAGAGGCAGAAGGTTGGTGGTAATAGGTGCTAAAGGAGAGACGGCTGAGGAAGGGCCTTGGCGAGCTCGTAAGAGCTTGGTTTGTCGAGGTGTCCTTTGGTTGCTCGGGGGGGGGGGGGAAACCGACTTGATCTGAACGTGGGGTTGGTGGTCAGATCTTGGTTGGCGGCGGGTATGGTAAGAGGAAGTTTTAAGGTTGCGAAATGTGGTGGTGGTTTTAGGTTTTAAAAGCGAGACTCTGATACAATGTAGAAACTAATAAAATTGAGGTAGAATGACATAGCCTTTCCACTGATATGTTGAACATATATATAGGAGTACAATACTTCCTACACAAGTTTAACCTAGAGAGTTTAAATACAAAAGAGATTAAAAACCCTAAATACAAATGGATTAGGAAAGTATAAACTAACTATAAATATAATATATTACAAATATATTATATTCTCTTATATAAATATCATAAATAATTTTAAGCTCTTTTATAATTATGTATATTAGGTAATACTCGTTAAGTCATCGATGATAAATAACTTCTTTTTTGGATTTATGAAGTTGTTTTGCATGGTTGTTACAGTTCATAATATTTTTTTAAATGAGTAAACTTTTTATCTACGAATGGTGTAAAATCTTCTTTACACAAGCGGTCGTTGAAACATGAAACATATCAATCACAAACTTTTTCTTGATTTTTTAAAATTTTGGCTAGCCACGTGTTATGTTATAAAAATCGCTTGTATAAAAAAGATTATATACATGTTTGTTGATGAAAATTTAATTCTTTTAAATATCTAGTGAATGTGGTATCGAAATTTTGTATCCACCGCTGTTGAGGAGCACTCAAACATATACTCCCTCAGTTCCTAAATTATCGTCCTAGTTGACCGACGTACGGATTAAGAAAAAAATAATTAACTTGGTTATTTATATTGGTTTAATATGTAGTTTTCTTTAAAGCTCATGTTGTAAATGACATATAATTAAAAGTAGAGTGAAAAAGTAATGGTAAAATAGTAAAAATGATGTTCTAAAAAAATAAGTTTCAAATTAAATAATTATTTTGGGACGGATAAAAAAAAATAAAAACGATAATTTAGGGACGGAGGGAGTATAATTTGTCATATTAGACGAGTCCAATGATAAATTCCAACCCCATATTAAAACTTATTTTTCAGATACTAACCATAAAAATCATACCCAAGTAAATAACTCGTGGTTAATTACTTTTTTGTCCATAGTATAAATTTGAGGTTTCCAATTTGACCAACCTATTTCTAATATTCAAAATGTCATCAACCAACTTCCAATTTTAGTGGGATGTGCTCCTTGCCGTTAAACTCTTATCAAATTTTATTAACGGAACAATGATATCGTTATTTGCGCAATCTTTCTAATGGTTAATTAACAGCAAGGAGCCCAAAATAATATTTATAAAAAAATTGGGGGTACATCTAACTCTTCCAATATACTCCGTATAATTTCAATTCTCTATCCAAGGGACTCACTAATCTGCAAACCCACCATTTTTCCGGCAAACACGTGTTTAATTCTTAATCATCGATCGAACGGTCAAAGTTAGTGGAGAAAATGGATTAGGTCTTGATTATACCTCATCATCAATTTATTTCTCAAGTACCGACAAGGATGGGCCAAGAATCAAACAAACAACTTACCCATTTTCAACCAAATAATTCAAATCCCAGAAGGTGGGGGCTATTTACACCCAAAAATTTATTCAACACACTACGTTGAGATGTTGTACTTTGTGTTACACATTGCAGGAAATGAGGCGTTGAAATCCATCGACCCCTTTTTTTTGGATGGAAAAATTTGAGTTTGAAACTAACACTAGATAAATTCACAAGAAAAAAGGAATTAAGATCAATAGGGGATTTCAGAAATGGGTGAGTGAAAAATGAAAATGGGGAAACTAGGAGTTGAAAAGGTGAAATCAACAAATCTGGTTGGAAAATTGGATTTGGGGGAGGGGATAAAAGAAGGAATTATTGTTTTCTGCGTGGAGGATGGGGACATGGGGTGGGGGGTTTCGATATAAGTTTCAAAGGAGGGAGGAAAAGGAGGGTTGAGACAGAAGGCAGCAGGTGGGGGTGTAATTTACTGCGGCCGCAACGAAGAAGATGACCGGAACGAAGCTTGAAGGGAGAGAAAATGAAGGTGGGTCTTGAGCGGAGAAGAGAGAGCGGCGTGAGGCTAGGAGGACTCGCTGCCTGCGCCGGAAAGCGACTGAAGTATAGGGTGTGACAGGAGATGGAGAGAGCGGAGGGAGTAGAGAGAGAGTGCTGCGTTTAGAGAATGATGAGGAAGAGTGGTGTTTGCCTGTCTGACATTGAGAAAATTGCAAGAGGTAGATAGGGCGCTTCCAATTATCGTAACCATCATTTTGAACCCCTTTCTGTTAATGTATCATTAGAAAGATCACGTAAGCAGCAACATCATTGTTCCATTAACAAAATTGGATGGAGGTTAACGGTTACCCGCCACATCCTATCAAAATTGGAAGTTAGTAGGTGACATTTTAGATATTGAAAGTAGGTTGGTCAAATTTGAAACTCCCAATTTATGAAATGGTAAAAAATGTAGTTAACCCATAATAAATCGAGCTACCCCCACTTTAATTTGTCCCACTTCATTCACTGTCCCTTAGTTCCCTCCCTCACACACAGACCCCACACGCACACATATAGAGTAAGACAAATAGGAACTGGAAGAGTCAAACTGGAACGTGGAGATTACAAAACTGCATGGATGGCCAACCCATCACGCGCCGGGGCGGTGGTCAACTCTTACCCTTGATTCTTCCCAACTATCTGTTCCATGTGCAAATACGAAATTATCCTTGACCGCCACAGTTTAATTGCAGAATGGATTAGGGCTAGAAATGTATTATACGTGTATAAACTGACAATATCTTTTTCAAACTCAAGAAACACCAACCCGGTGTTTCTCACACACTCTAAGCTAGTTTTCAGCGGCCTTCTAATATTATAATTGTTGAATTCATTCTATACAACGAAGCTAACAACTCCCTTGAACCATTATAAATAGGCATTTAGAAAGCTCCAATCTCCATTCTCAACCAAACTAGGTCTTTTTGTTTTGCTAGTCATCTCCTACATCTCTTGCTTTATAGCAACTAATATTAACTTCATATATATTTTCGATCAAAGGGTTTCTTCTCCACCAAATGGGATCCGGTAGCTCACCCTGTGCCTCCTGCAAATTGTTGAGGCGTCGGTGCGCAAAAGACTGTGTCTTTGCTCCTTACTTCCCTCCCGATGACCCTCACAAGTTCGCTATTGTTCACAAGGTCTTTGGTGCGAGCAACGTTAGTAAGATGTTGCAGGTATCTCTCTCTCTCTCTCTCTCTCTCTCTCTATGTGTGTGTGGATTTGGGAGCTTTAACTATGTACAACTAAGGTCTTTGACCCGCAAAAATGTCAGAGTGGGGAAATGAAATGAGCCGAATAGCCGATGCAATCAAACTCTATTCCCACCTGACTCGTCAAATAAAGAAATATCATAAGCAGAGGATTAATTAAGCTGTACAAACACAAGACAAAAGTATTTGTGCATGTATTTATTTAACCCAAGTATGGTATATATATATGTATATATATATATATGCATATGAGAAATGAGAAATTAAATAGGTGAAATAATTGTGGGTATTAATTGTTTTTGGAACGTATGTAGGAGCTTCCAGTTCAACAAAGGGGAGATGCAGTGAGCAGTTTGGTGTACGAAGCAAATGCAAGAATGAGAGATCCAGTTTACGGGTGCGTTGGGGCAATATCGTATCTACAAAATCAAGTGTCGCAGTTACAAATGCAGCTAGCAGTTGCTCAAGCGGAGATCTTATGCATCCAGATGCAGCAAGAGCCAACTATACCGACTCATCATCATCATCAGATCATGAATATGGATTGTGATGCCAAGTCTTCTTTGATTTTAACTGGTAGTAATAATTTCAATGATCAGCTGCTTCCCCAGTACTTTAGTTTTGCTTCTACTAGCAATAATGTAATCCAAGACCCTCTAAAGAGAGAGTCTCTTTGGACATAACTTCATTTTCCCTTTACTTAATTTACTCGATCAATTCTAGACCGACCTCTTTCACTGACTTCTTCCATACATATTCCCTTTCTTTAATTTTGATGCTGTCTTGTAACTTACTCTCTCTCTCTCTCTCTCTCTCTCTACACACATAAATATTGTTGAAGAAATTTCATGTCGCCTTCATGTAATTAGGATCGTTATAGATAGTATCATGATTACGGGCGGCTAAATGACCCATGTCCCCAGAAAAACAGCTACATCACGAATGAGTAATACTAGGTTTTTTTATAAGGTGGTTCGATCAAAAAACATTTCTTATCTCGAATATTGTTTTTAAAGGCTAAACAATATAATTAACCTCAAGATTTAGAAATAAAGCTAACTCTTATTTTGTAGGGTTTCAGTTTCGTTTTTGAGACGCAATATTATACCGAAATTTGACTTTGCGTCGTGTATAAAATAAACAAGTGAATAATAGTGATTTTTAAGAAGCAACACGTGAATAATAATATTATTTTTTTTAAAAAATAGTTAATTATTTCTCTCATAAACATTTATTTCAATTATTTAAGAGTGAAATGAGGGCACGATAACAACCAAAAGAGAGACAATATATATCTTCTTAAATAGTGATTTGACATAAATTTTGGACTAGTATTATGTAAGGAGTATTGCTACCAGTACCAAAAATTGCGTACAAAAGTTTCTGGATGTATACGGGTGCACATTTTTTTCCTTTTAGCTAAAGTCGTTCAGAGCTCATAAAAAGAGTTTGATTCTCAGGTTAAAGCTTTCAAACTAATAACAATAATAATAATATAAAAAATTGGGTAAGACGGTCTTACGTATATTTTTTGTAAGACGAATCATTTTTACCTCCGTTTTACGAATTAAGATCCGTAAGACAGTCTTACACGAGACTAATGTTAATAATAATATGACCTTAAAACTAAACTAAACTAAAATAAATAGTAATAATTATAATAAACTTTGTTATAGTCGTCAAATTAATCCTTCTTCCTTTAATCTAGTAGGCCGGTCTACATAAGTAAATATTTTTGTCTACTCCCGTTCGAGTAAAAAATCCATTATTCTTTTTTTGAAATGTTTTATTTAAATAGTTTACTTTAAAAAATAAATGAGGTGTAATAATTTTATTACTAATGATTTACTAAAAACGTCATTTTTTTTAAATTTGACTTTTAAACAAGAACTCATTGTTCTGAGCAAAAATATTTTGAGTTGAAGGGAAGCAAAACATTGAGGAATAATACGGCCAAAATATTTTTTTTTTCCAGTCAAAATACAAACTAACGTCGGGCTGGGCATAATAACTGTAAGTTAATAATCTTAAGCCCTAGATCTTGAACTCAATGAAAATCACAATGACATACAAAAATACTTTTAATTAAAATACCTGATAAAGACATATTGCTTCTAGTAATTTGCCCTTGATCTGAAATCTGCTGTATGATAGATAAGAAGAGGCAGAATATGGTTTCTCCCTTTTGGCCTAAAACCCTAATGAGTTGAATTAACGTAATAGATGAATATGATGGGTATTACATCTCTTTATAGGCAAAGGGAGGACCAAATTCTATTAGGTTTTAATCTCAACCGTCCATCGAGGTAGAGCTTATTTAGGAAACTTACCCTTTTTACAAACCAAATTTATTATAATTTAGTAATTTCCAAATTAACCGTGATTCTCACATATTGACCATATATATAGATTTTCTTGCACCGTAAGAAATATATCTTACAGTCTCCCACTTGGTCAAAATGATAATCCTTTAATGGTTAATCTTGAAAAAACATAAGGCGCGCATGATTACTAAATTAATAACATGATGGTTAACATAATACCTTCGCAAAATAAGCTATCCATGAGAGTCATAGCGGTTCCACATTATCAGGTTTTCAACATGGTTCCTTCCATGTACTACAACATAAATAACTTAGTTTACTAGGCCTTTTAAGCAAGGGTATAAGGGTCCAATAATGTTCTTTTCTTCAAGAACTATTTACATTATCAATTATCCATTCACATAAAGTATACAAAATATGGAAACAGAAATAAAATTAGGAATGTCATAAATAAGAGCTCAATAGAAGTTCAATGTATAAGCATAATAAACGATAAATTAATAATCGTCACTCTCTAGACCCATACTTAAAGTATGTTCATGAAAAGTCTTAGAGGTAACCCTTCGTAAGTGCATCTCGCAACCATAAGTGTTGTGCTTATATGTTCAATGAACAACTGCTTCTTCCGAATTGCTTGCTTCACCGATAGATACTTAAGGTCCATGTGTTTTGTCCCTTTAGAGTATCTATCATGCTTAGAGAAAATATCGCTGCAAAGATTATCACAATAAAGTTTCAACGGTCCCAGAGACAAAATTCAAGTCTCTAAATCTTGAGATGAAATTTCGCAGCCATAAGCAATGATTTGTAGCTTCAAAGCAAGCTACAAATTCAGCCCATCGTGGAATTAGCAATAATAGACTCTTTTGCACTTTTCCATGAGATTGCTCCTCATAGTAGAAAACATAACCAAAAGTGCTCTTTAAAGTGTCTTTGCATCCAAAGATAATCGAATCAATAGCCAACCAACTCTAATTGATCCGACTTCTTGAATGTAAGACAATAATCCTTCGCACTGTAAGTATCTCAAAACTTTCTTTCCAGCTCTCCAATGATCCATTCTCGGATTTAATTGGTATCTTCCCAACATACCAACCAAAGAAAGCCGATGTCGCCTTGTGCAAACTTGTGCATACATCAAGCTTCCTACTAAAGAAGCATAGGGTATGTTTTCCATTTGCTTACGCTCCAATTCATTTTTAGGACATTGATAGAGACCAAATTTGTCTCCCTTCTCGATTGGAGCAACGCCCGCAGTATGTTGTTATTCCAAATCTTTCTAAAACTCTTTCGATGTAGGTTTTCTCTGGAGAGTTTAAGTAATCCACGTGATCTATCACTAATATTTCTATCCCAATCACGTAGGAAGCTTCACCCATGTCCTTCATCTCAAAATTTTTAGAAAGATAAGCTTTGGTTTCATGCATTAAGCCAAGATCACTACTTGCCAATAATATGTCATCAACATACGTAACCAAAAATATGAACTTACTCCCACCGATCTTGAGGTATATGCATGGATCTACATGTATTTTCTTCAAAACCAAAAGCATTAATGGTTTCGTTGAATTTTAAATACCATTGTCGGAGGCTTGTTTAAGTCCATAAATTGATTTCTTAAGTTTGCACCATGTCTTCCCTGTCCTTCCAAGGTAAAACCTTCAAAGTTGACGCATGTAAACTTCTTCTTGTAGCTCACCATTAAGAAATGTTGTTTTCACATCCATTTGATGTAACTCTAAGTCATAATGAGCTACTAAGGCCATAATAATTCTCGAGAGAGTCTTTCGACACAGGAGAAAAGTCTCTTTGTAATCTATGCCATCTTTTTGAGTAAAACCTTTGGCTACAAGTCTAGCTTTATATCGCTCAATATTGCCATGACAAGCGCTTTGGTCTTGTGACCCATTTACACCCAATCGCTTTTGTGTCCTTCCAAGAAATGAGTTAGTTCCTGCAGACTTGATTATCTGCCATTGATTTCAACTCATCCTTCATGGCATTAATCCATTTATCGAATTATTACTTGTAATGGCTTGTGAATAAGAAACCGGGTCTTTCATTATCCCTATGTCAAAATCGATTCTTGTAGATAAACAACGTAATCATCATGGATAGCACTTCGTTTTTCGCTGAGATCTTCTTAGTGCCGGTTCGTGTTTGTTCTACAATTTCTTCATTAGCAATGATTTCATTAGGGGTTGTGGCTGATGTGGTTGTGGCTCTTCATCATTTATCGGCTCAACGATGAGTGGAGCCACACGTGATCCTTCGACGCTTAACGGTTCAACGATGGAAGGATTCACATTGTCTGCTTGATTATTGGGTAATGGGATTGTTACCCTAACTTCGTGAATGCACTTATCTTCCACAAATATACTCCCACTAATCATGCCATCATCAATGAATTTGACATTACCGCTTCCACAATTCGCAGCCTTATGGTTAGGACAATAAATTATATACCCTTTGGATTTTTCAGAAAACCAATGAAATAACCACTTATGGTTTTCAAATCCAATTTGTTTGCTTGAGGATTATATACCTTCGCTTCAACCGGTCGTCCCCAAACTTGCAGTGTTTTAAACTAGGTTTCCAAATTTCCACAAAAAGGAGTTTTTGGAACGCTTTCTTGGAACCCTATTTAAAATATATACGGCCATACGAAGAGCATATGTCCACAACGTAATGGGCAACTTAGCATGACTCATCATGCTTCTAACCATTTCCAAAAGCGTGCGATTTCGCCTTTCGGCTACACCATTCTCGCCATGGAGAATCGGCATTGTGTATTGAGCTACAATTCCAAGTTGTTCGAGGAGTGCGGCAAAGGTCCAGGATGTTGTCTGCTTCGTCATATCCGCCATAAAATTCTCCACCTCTATCGGACCTTATGATTTTCACTTTTCTCTCTAATTGCTTCTCAACCTCGGTTATGAATATTTGTACAAAATTCACGATTGAGATTTGTTATGCAATAGATAGAGATAACGATAACGTGAATAATCATCTATAAAGGTGATGAAATATGTTTCTCCCCAAACGTTGGAACATCAAAAGGTCCACAAATATCGTATGTATTATTTCAAGAAGCGAGAACTTCTTGTGGCTCCTTTCTTTGTGTGTTTTGTTGTTTTGCCTTTAATACAATCCACACAACCATGATAATCAAGATAAAATCTAGGTTCGGTAAAACCCCATCTTTTACTAATCTTTGAAGTCGCTCACTGGATATATGTCCCAACTTCCGATGCCACAAGAGTGAAGAGTCCTTTTTCATTACATGATGTACAGTTCCTTCATTATGATGCGAGTCAATTGGGTTTCGGTAAGGATGGAGAAAACAAAGTAAATTTGTAAAAACCATCCACAAGAATTCCGAACCAAATTTAATAGAATCTTTATATAAATTGAAACTTCCAAGATCCCAAATCAAACATAAATCCTTGTAAATCAAGTTTTGAAACCGAAACTAAGTTGCGGGAAATAGATGGAACATAAAGAGTTTGAAATAAATCTAAATAATGTCCTTTTGCAAGAACAAGGCGATACGTTCCAATAGCTTCGACAGGGAGCTTTATTGCCGCTTCCCACAAATAAAAAGTTTTCGATTGGGTTTATGATTTGGGTTGTAAGGTATCCCTCGCATCGAATTAGAAACATGAACATTAGCACTTTTGTATCCAACCACCATGAATTTGAAGGCACATTAGAGAAGTTACATTCTGAAAAACTTACGAATCCCAAAGGATTACCTTTACTTTCAAACCAATTACGACGTTTCTCACAATCTTTCTGGAAGTGCCCAGATTTCTTGCAGAAACGACAAACTTCTTCTTTCTTTGCCTTGACTTGAGGGGGTTGGACGTTATTATTCATTTTGGGTGGTGCTCTTTTCTGGCCTTTTCCAGCCTTTTTCCCAAACTTATGATTTGCTCCTTGAATTGTGAGATGCGCAACATTAACACCTTGTTGAGTTAGCCTCGCTTCCTCTTGAACTAGCATGTTAGATAGTTCATTCACTGTCCACTTTTCCTTAATGGAATTATAGTTCACTTGAAAAGGGGCATACTGTGGAGGAAGAGAATTTAGGATAAACTGGACAAGAAAGTTCTCATCCACTTTCATTCCTAAATTCTGAAGCTTAGCTGCAAGGTTTTGCATCTCAATAATATGATTGTGCATTGACCGTGCACCATCAAACTTCATAGTAGTGAGTTCTGACATTAATTTCCCTGCAAGGGACTTATCTGCAGTCTTAAAGCGTTCTGCAACGGATTCCATAAATTCCCTAGCCACTTTCGTTTCAGGAAGAGAGGTCTTGATGTTTGCAGCAATTGTCATTCGCATGAACATAAGGCTCAATCTGTTACTTTTCTCCCACAGTTTATGGAGATCCTTATCCTCTTTGGAACTTTCTGCGGTTAATGCAGAAGGTTTTTCAGTTTGGAGTGCAAGATCGAGATCAAGAACACCCAAAGTGAATTCAACGTTCTCACGCCATTCTGAGAAGTTGGTACCATTAAGAGAGGGTACAGATGAAGCATGCGAGTGCAAATTAACGGGAACAAGAGCTGAAATATAATAGAGATATTCACAAATTAGAAATTGTCTAAATGCACATAATTAAAGAAGATTCTCCTGTGGGTAGAACTTCCACTAAATTAATTATGAGTCATAATTCCAATTAATCATGTGTACAAGAACAAGATAAATATATGTGGATATTTTTCTTTTCTCTAACACATCAATTTTAATGTTGTTCAAACACGTGGATCAGAATCACCTGTGGGTGATTACCGTTCTAATATGTATGTACAACATAGAAGACTCATCAATAAACATTAACATTAAATAACATCAAATTAATTATCAATTATCACTGTGGTGATAATTAGTCTTTATACATATCAAAACGATTAGTGCGGAAAAACATAATTAATTTTTCTTAGAATAATATAAATTCATAAAATTTCGAAGAAAAATTTTGAAAGGCCAAAATAGGATCGAATTGTAAACAACTTCATTGTCAATTTAATGTTTCAATTTTTCAATCTGACATAAACATATTAGTAGTACTATTTAAATAGTCAAAATCAACCCATTCCTAATTATTACCTTCAAATAGCTTTTCTGTAAATGTAGCCTGTGGGATTATTCCAACCAATTGTTATACAACAGGTTCAAGGACGAAAGGGAAGCATGAATTGTAAGTCGTTCTAAACATACTGATGGCAGGGAACACTCCTTTAAAATTTTTCAAAAAATGATTAAAGAATGGGCATAACTCTTCAACCAATAAAACAATAATAGTATTGCATGCAATTGTAAACCAAGTCAGTCATCCAGAATTCATAATTATTAATACTAAACTTGGTATTCGTAACAGTAAAACCAATTTCTTACTAATATTGCATTCATGCTCAATCACTCATAAAAAAAATTGCTGACGAGAGCAAGATAATCAAGGGTTAAACAATACCAATTCAAGTCACGGTCAACTTTCATAACCAAAAAAAAAAAAAAAAATGATCAGACCGTGTTTGAAAAACAAAAAAATTATTTATTAATTGAACAATAATATTGCATGCATCTTTAATGGATGATCACGAGTTCGTAACATGGCTCTGATACCAACTGTAAGTTAATAATCTTAAGCCCTAGATCTTGAACTCAATGAAAATCACAATGACATACAAAAATACTTTTAATTAAAATACCTGATAAAGACATATTGCTTCTAGTAATTTGCCCTTGATCTGAAATCTGCTGTATGATAGATAAGAAGAGGCAGAATATGGTTTCTCCCTTTTGGCCTAAAACCCTAATGAGTTGAATTAACGTAATAGATGAATATGATGGGTATTACATCTCTTTTATAGGCAAAGGGAGGACCAAATTCCTATTAGGGTTTTTAATCTCAACCGTCCATCGAGGTAGAGCTTATTTAGGAAACTTACCCTTTTTACAAACCAAATTTATTATAATTTAGTAATTTCCAAATTAACCGTGATTCTCACATATTGACCATATATATAGATTTTCTTGCACCGTAAGAAATATATCTTACAATAACTACCTGCGCATTGGGGACTGCTAGAAAGTGGTCTGTTAGTCGAACAAGGCAAGTTCACTAAGCTTCCATTTGTTTCACGTAAAATGATTTTTGAAAATGATTTCTGAAAAAGGAAAATATTTTATTTTTATGTATTTGCTAAATCTATAGGAAATATGTCGGAAAATATTTTCGGGTGTTTGACAAATACACGGAAAATGTTACAAAAAATAATATATAAATAAATACAAAAAATATATTCTAGTATTAATGCTCATATTGAAAATAAGATAGTGTTGAACTTTAAGTAATTTTCTTTTACTAACCCTCAATTTATAATTATTGGTGTAAAATCAATAAAATCCATCTTTTTTCAATCTTACTAATACAAATAATTTTTTTGATAATTGATATGAAAAAAAAACATTGTAAAAAAGAAAAATGGACAATGTTTAAGATGTCACTAAATAATATAGTTGATACTAATTTTAGAACGTAATGAGTATTTATTAAAATTGTAATTTATAAATATGTGCACAAACTTCATTTATATTTCTAAATAATTTATTTGTTGTGTGAAATATGTGTGTATGTAAATATGTTTAATTGTGGAAAGAGATGAGGGGTGCTCGAACATTTAGAAAATGACTTACGGAAAATGAAACTGTAAGTCATTTTCGAAAAAGAAACCTTCATTTTCCGTTGACTCAAAAAAACTTTTTCATTGACTATATTTTTTTAAGGTTGCCAAATACTAAAAAATAAGAAAAAAACGTTTTACAAAAATTATTTTTCGTAAAAAAAACGGAACCTAACAAACACGAGGCGAATCATGAATTCGCATACTCCAACCATTTAAAATATAATTATTAATTGACATTTAAAGGCAAAATAACAGCACGAATTCTTTAGACTAAATTGGTAAATAATGCATTTATTTTAAATCATATTTAGACTTTAAACTTTGAATTGAGAAAAAATTACGTGTTGTTTACTTTTTGAAGTTTTTAAATTGTTACAGTACCTTTTTTTTTAATTGGAAAAAAATATTTTTGGTGACAAAATAATTACGATACCCTTAATGAAACGTATGCACGTTACGGATGTCATTATTTTTGCATCGCATTATAATTAAACTAGACAATTAAACTATTGAACAACGGTGTAAAAATTAATACAGGGAAATTTATGAATTACGGTTCAAAAATAGATTAGAAAATTAAAATTTGAACCATGGTGCAAATATTAATACAATGAAATTTATGAATCGCAGAGTAAAAATAGAATATGGAATTAAACTTTAAATCGCGGTGCACAATTAATGTAATGAAATTTATGAATCGCAGTGCAAAAATAGAGTAAGAAATTAAACTTTGAACCGCGGTGTAAAAATAATACAATGAAATTTATGAATCGCGGTACAAAAATAGACTAGGAAATTAAACTTTGAATCACGGTGTACAAATATTATCTAATTCATTTTTGCACCGTGATACAATAGCATAAAAAACCACTTTACGTCTTCCACGTTCTTCTTCAATCTCCTCAGTTGTAAGTCTTTTTCTTCTTCATCCTTCTCTGGCTTCATCCCAACTGAAATTTTTTTCAACCCAGTACAAATTTATTATACTTTCGTATTTCATGATCCCTGTTTTGTTGCGCACAATCGTGATTTTCGAATCCAAACTGTGTTATCGGAGCTGTTGAAGAAAAATGATGATATTTTTGGAACAATATTTCAAAAAATAATCTTTTACAATTAAAAATAAGAACGATGAACTTTTAGGATTAAAAACTTCAAAAAAAAAAAAAAAAAACCAACCAAAATTTTCCAATTAAATTTAAGGGTTAATATCAGTTTTGATACCCCAACTTTACCTGTTTTTCAGTTTTCATACCCACTGTTTCTAGGCAATCAAATTAAAGCCAAACATTTCCAAAATTGATCAATTTCAATCCAAATCGTTAACTGGCCATTAAGAACTAACGGCTAACCTGCTATCATAGGTTGGAAATCGACTGACTTCTACGCCATCACCCATTTACGCCCACCATGTCCAGTCAACCATTGGGGTTTCTGGCAGATCCATGCCCCAGCAATCTTCATAGCTTCAACATCAAAGGAATCAGCTCTCTTTGGCTTCTTCACAAGCCTTCTACTAACAGATCCATACCCTTCTCTCTCTTTACTATCACTATCATAACCAAAGATTGACTATGAGGAATCCACTTCACTCCCATCAACCCATCTTGAGCTTGACTTCGTCCCCACCAATCTATCACTGCTGCTGCTCCCTTCTTCTATCCTATCCTCTTCCATACCTCAAATTTAACCCCCTCCCCCCCAAAAACAAACAAACCAAAAAACACACACACTTATTGTAACGCCCAATCCCCGAGTACAACCTAGCCAACAAATCCAAATGGGTCGTCGAGAATTCCCAGTTGGTTGGGCTTTGACAAGTTAATTGCACATTTGTTTTAGCCAAAACCCAGAAAAAACACAGTTTTTTAAATTGACAATTTTTGGTGGGGTTTGCCTAGTGATTGAACATTTGCAACCAAAACCACAAGATTCAGTTTTGGGAGGGGGGGTTGACTAGTGATTGACCAATTTAGTTTACAGCTCAAAACCCAGAAACCCCAATGAGGGGAAATGCTGCTTTGTTCACCGTAATTGACCAATATCTCAAAGAAAAAGAAAAAGAAATAGAAGTAGAAATAGAATCCTCAGTAGAACTGAAGAGTTGTTCCAAGAAATCAGTACCGAAATCCTCTAATTCCACTATCACATTCTCTGTTTTGACCTCTCTGTTTTTGCTTTTCCGGCTAACACTTTTCCTTCGGATAGAATGCCTTTTCTTCAGAGCCACCAGATAGAATGCCTCTTCTTCAGAGCCACCACCAGAGAACACCCATCTTCATAACTACACTTTATGGCGTGCAACGTTTCTTGTACCCTTTCCATCGGAAAATTGAGAATCGTGGTATTACCCCGCATTGCGAAAGTGGCTTGATCATAAGCCAAAGCCGCAGCCTCTGCACTATCGAATGTACCCAACCAAACCCTCACTCCATTCCTCATCGAATCCATTATCTCCGCCGCGTATTTCCCCCACGGCCGTCTTCTTACACCTCTGTACAATTTCTCTTTCTTGCCGCCGTTTTCTTGAATCTTGGAATTAACCTCGTCTGATTCCTTCATTTGATCATCAGGGGAATTCGCATCAGTAACTTCTTGTGTCAAGAGACCGAGAAGAAGCATTTCCTCCGAATCGTTTTCATTGAAAGGAAGCGAATTGTCGAACTGTAATTCACAAGGGATGTAAGGTATACCTGTTGCCAAGCCTGTTGTCGGTTTCCAACCTAGGATAGCAGGTCGGTCGTTAGTAATTCACGACCATTTAACGTTTGGGATTAAAAGTGATGAATTTTGGAAAGGTTTGGCTTAACTTTGATTACCTAGAAACAGTGGGTATGAAAACTGAAAAATGAGTAAAGTTGGGGTATCAAAAATGATATTAACCCTAAATTTAATCACGACATCTTTTTGGTCAGGTCTAAAAGTAGAAAAAGTGCTACAACCTCCAAACATCTTTGTATTTTTCGAGTTACAACCACTCACTAAAATACTCGTAAATGTTTATACTTAACACTCACTAAATAGTTCCAATTGAAAATATACATTTTTGTTATGAAGAAATGTGAAAATTGAAAGTAAACAATAGCATTGGGAATAGTTTGGCAGAATAGGAGTATGGGTTATTTGACAATTTTGGCACAAAGGTTCATTGCTCCTCCTATATATATATGACTAGATCTTTGAGCCCGTGTGATTTTATCAATTGAAATGATAATTTTTAAATATAAAGTGTGATTTTAAACTTGATTCATAGTTGATGGATTATTTGTAAGGAGTTATATGTAACTAACCTACCGTTAGAGCTCTATTGTGAGATTATATATTAATGTAAAAGTGATGTTTTATAAGGGGTGATTTTTCAGGAGAAAAAAAGGTGACTGCTCATAATATTAATTATAGGGGTGACTTTGTAAAAAGAAGTTAAAAGTGGATAATTACTCTCACACATGTAAATGTGTGGATGAATCACAATCATTAAAATTTTGAAGATAATTTAATCTCAACCTCTAAATAACTTTAGTCAATTGTACATGTGAGAGTATGAACTCTATTAGATATTAGATGCTATGGGGTTATTTGATGGCTACCCCTTTCGGCTCCTTGAACTATGATATCCATTTCTCTTACATTTTGTTCTTATTGTATGCTAATTTCATAACACGTTATTAACACGATTGTTCTATTCTTAACATGTTTATTTATCTTATTTTCTCTCTCTCATATTAAAATAGATCATAATCATGTCTGAATCCAATATCAAAGAAGATGATTTATGCTTTGCGGACAACCCTACTATACATACTATACTTAAGGATATGAAATATTTTTCTTATCTAAAGATTGACGAGAAAAACGTAAAAACTATATCCGGTAATGCAAAAATAATTGAGGGATCTGGAAAAGTAATTTTTCTAATACATGGAGGCACGAAATTCATAGTAAGTAATGCACTATTCTCTCCTAAATCTCAAAGAAACTTGTTAAGTTTTAAAAATATTCGTCTGAACGGATATCATATTAAAACCATGAAAAAAGAGAATAGTGAATTGTTTTATATTACTTCAAACACTTTCAGAAGTAAGTGTGTATTAGAAAAGTTTCCTTCCCTATCATCCGGATTGTATTGTACAAATATAAGAGTATTTGAATCATATATTACTGTAACCCCGAAGTTTATGGAAACATTTAAAGCTTGACATGAACGGTTGGGACACCCCGACTCAATAATGATGCGGAGAATTATTGAGAATTCTAGTGGTCATCAGCTAAAAAACCAGACGATTTTTCAACCCAATGAACTCTCTTGTGATGTTTGTTCTCAAGGAAAGTTGATAGTTAGACCATCACCAACCAAAGTTGGAAATGAATCACCAATATTTTTGGAACGGATCCAGGGTGATATATGTGGACCTATCCATCCACCAAGTGGACTATTCTAATACTTTATGGTATTAATTGATGCTTTTAACAAATGGTCACATGTATGTTTATTATCAAGTCACAATACGCCATTTGCAAATTCCTTGCACAAATAATCAATTTGAGAGCACAGTTATCAGATTACATGATCAAGAAGGTTAGACTTGATAATGCTGGTGAATTTACATCTCAAACATTCAATGATTATTGTATGATAATAGGAATTGATGTTAAACATCCAGTAGCTCATGTTCATACACAAAACGGTTTGGCTGAATCGTTAATCAAACGTATTCAACTCATCGCCAGACCATTGATAATGAGAACAAAGCTCCTTACTTCTGTATGGGGTCATGCTGTTTTGCATGCCGTTGCACTAATTCGCCTTAGACCAAGTTCATATCATAAGTACTCCTCATTTCAGCTAGCATTCGGTCAAGAACCGAATCTATCTCATCTAAGAGTTTTTGGTTGTCCGGTATATGTACCAATTGCTCCACCACAATGCACAAAAATGGGACCACAACGAAGATTGAGAATATACGTTGTGTTTGAATCCCTTTCGATAATCAAATATCTTGAACCAAAGACAGTTGACATCTTTACGACACATTTTGCTGATTGTCATTTTAATGAAGAAAAGTTCCCATTTTTAGGAGAAGAAGAATGACAAGTGGGAAAAAAATATCAAATGGTGAACATCATCATTGTTACACCTTGACCCTCCCACAAAGCAATGTGAATTGAAAGTTCGAAAGATCGTACACTTACAGAATATAACAAATCAATTATCAGATGTATTTATAGATACAAAGAGAGTGACAAAGTCACATATAGCTGATGTTAATGTTCCTGCTCGAATTAAAATTCCAAAAGGGCTACCCAATGAGAATATGACAAATGAATCTAAGATACACCTGAACGTGGACGACCCATTGGTTCAAAGGATAAAAATCATCGAAAAAAGAAGGTGATTGAAAAACCCAATCAAGTGAATGTGTTCCAGAAGAATCACATGATCATACAAGTCCAAAGAGCCTCCGTAGGCAACGAAAACCATGAGATTTTCATTAATTACATGTGTAATAGAAAAATATGGAACCGAGATGAAATGGAGAATATCAATGATGTATTCTCTTATTCGGCATCACAAGAAATTAAAGGCAGGACTGATGATCCCGAACCAACATAAGTATCTGAATATCAAAAGAGGCATGACTGGGTAAAATGGAAAGATGCCATGAAGGCTGAATTAGATTCGTTTAAAAAACGAAAGGTATTTAGGCCTATCGTTGTCACACCTGAAATTGTGAAACCTATTGGGTACAAATGAGTTTTTTTTCGAAAGCGAAATGAGAAAAATGAGATTGTAAGATACAAAGCTCGCCTTGTTGCACAAGGTTTTTCCCAAAGGCCTGAGATTGATTATGAAGAAACGTATTCTCCTGTTATGGATGCTATTACGTTTAAATATCTAATCAGCTTATCGGTTTCGAGAAACCTAGAGATGCATCTCATGGATGTTATAACTGCCTATTTATATGGATCATTAGATACTGATATATATTTGAGAATTCCTGATAGAATCAAGGTTCTTGAAGCACTGAGCTCAAAACCCAAAGATTTATGTGCAATTAAACTATAACGATCACTGTATGGATTAAAACAATCTGGACGTATGTGATATAATTGCTTAAGTGACCATTTGTTGAAAGACAAGTATGTGAGTGATCAATTATGTCTATGTGTCTTTATCAAGAAATCAACAGTTGGATTTGTAATTGTTGTTGTCTATGTAGATGATCTGAATATAATTGGAACTCCCAAGGAAATTCAAAAAGCAGTCAATTACCTAAAGGGAGAATTTGAAATGAAAGATATTGGATAGACCAAATACTATCTTGGTTTACAAATAGAGCATTTGCATAGTGGAATATTTATGCATCAATTAAATTATACAAAAAAAAAGTCCTGAAACATTTTAATATGGACAAGGCAAATCCTCTTACTAGCCCCATGGTTAACAGATCGCTAAATGCTTAAAAAGATTCATTTCGTTCTTGTGATGAGAATGAAGAGATACTTGGCCCTGAAGTATCATACTTAAGTGTTATTGGAGCCCTTATGTATCTTGTAAATTGTACTAGACCAAATATATCATTTGCTACAAATCTATTGGCAAGATATAGTTCATCTCCATCATGGAGAGACTGGAATGGAATCAAGCACATATTTTGTTATCTTCAAGGAACGGTCGACTTGAGATTACTTTATCCTAGAAGACCAAAGGATGAAATAGTTGGTTTTGCAGATGCATGTTATTTGTCTGATCCCCATAAGGCCAGATCACAGACTGACTATGTCTTCACGATGGTGGTACTGCAATTTCCGGCGTTCTCAAAAGCAAACATTAGTTGCTACATCGTCAAATCATGCTGAGATGATCGCACTTCATGAAGCCAATCGAGAGTGTGTATGGCTTCAATTTATGAATTAGCATATTCAAAATATCAGTGCCGCATGTGTCGCCCAAAGTAAAGAGGAATCTATCAAAAGCAATAGGTCCAAACATATCCCTCGAAACTTTTTTTTATACACTTAAGAACTTGAAAAGAAGAAAGAGGCCAGCATCCAATATGTTCGATCAAGTGATAATATTGTAGATTTATTCACAAAGGCACTTCTTACTACAACCTTCAGAATGCATGTTCACAACATTGGAATGCAGAGTCTACGAGATTTACAAAGATGATTTCTCTTGACCCTTGTCATCTTAAGGGGGAGCATATATGAATGTACTATTTTTCTCTTTATCATGGTTTTATCAAACTGAGTTTTCTATGAAAAAGTTTTTAACGAGATAACCCACCCATACACATGATTCATATTTACGTTGTGTACTCTTTTCTTTATGTCCGATTTTTTTTTCCTACCAAGTTTTTCGGCTTAATGGTTTTTAACGAGATACACTTATTTAACTTGTAATGCTATGTTCAAGAGGGGTGTTATGAAGAAATGTGTAAAGTGAAAGTGAACAATAACAAAAGGGATAACCTCTCTATATATATGATTCTATGAGGTTATTTGATGACTACCCCTTTCGATTCCTTGAACTCTGATATCTCTTTCTCTTATATATTTTTTCTCATTGTATGCTAATTTCATAACAATTTTGACATATTTAACTATTTGTTTAGTGAATTTAACTACTTCTTGTATAATTTTGATGATGATTTAATAATTTTGAAGAAAATTATAAAACACATCAATTATAACAATTCTCATGTAGTTTCCAAACGTTATTTTTTTCCTAACTAAATAAAAATATATATTAAATATCCATATGAAAATTAGTCAAAATAACCCCAAAAAAAAAATATACCTTTTTAAGAAGGTAGTATTTGGTTGAGTATAATTCAAGCTAAAATAAAGGGTGAAATTCGGACCGGTCACCTTTGATAAGTTTTAAATCGCCACTACACCCTACATTTTTTTATTTCAACTGGAAAAAGACATTTTTGACAAAAGACTACGATACCCTTAATGAACTGGATGTGCACTAAGAATCATGAACATTTTGCATCGTGAGTCCATTTTGTACATTGAGATTTTCTGCATCGCGAACCTAATTTGTACAACGTGAATCCAATTTGTGTATCACAAATCCAATTTTTGCATTCCGAATCAAGTTTGTCCATCGCGAATCCAATTTATCATTTCCATTACATAGCGATGCATTGCATTTCCAAAATCAATGCATTGTGATTGAAATTCGATATTATGCATCACGATTCAAACTAGTTTAATCTCTCTTCCGCCTTCTTCTCCTTCGTCAAAACATAATTCTCCAACCCAACCTAGAAATAAGAATCTTCATTCCGGCATCATACTTAGTTAATTGGAAAAATCAATTACCTTTGGAGGCAACGCCCCCCAACCTCTACGATGGGGTGTTTTCCCATCAATCCCCGCGGCTAACTGGACAGGTCATTTTCGATTAATTTAGGAAGAATACAGTGGAGCTGTGGAAGAAACGTTAGCTGAAGTTATGGAAGGAGACGATGTGAGCATTTTAAGAACAATATTTCGAAAATACCTTTTATTTGTTGAAAAAAAGGGAGAACTGCAACATTTAAAAACTTGAGAAAAAGTATAGGGTGGTCATCGAGGAAAAAGACCATTTCTTAACAAGCTATAAAATTCATTTTAATTTAAAGAGTCTTTTTAATTTGGTTTGATTAACTGAGCATTTTCTGATTGGAGATTTTATATGAAGTTATAATTATTTACCTTTTGCAAGATGTAAATTAAAATCTGGTAGGGAGAGTTTATCATTATTTAGATTATAGGATTAGTCTTGGTTCTTTGGCATGCTAAAAAACAATAAAATAGTAAACAAAAAATTCTTAACCATTACATATTTGTATGTAGTTTCTGATATCATTAATACTGAATTATAAAATGCATGGATGCAACTTTTGGCTTGGAAGCATTACCTCAAGCCTCGAGCCCTCAAATAGGAAATGGCCAAACAGAGATTTGTATCCGAGCAGAGGAGGTCGGGGGAGAAGGTTTCTTGTAATGTGAGATACATTATTCTTGAGTCTTGACTAATTAACACACTATATAGATTAATTAATTAATTTTATTTTCAAGTTTGATTAAAGTGGTGAAGTCCACGTTGGGAATGGGAAGGTGCATGAACTAAAACCTAGACGAGTCACTTTCTAAGTTAAAGACTTTAAACACCGACAACTCAATCAACACCCAATTTCATTCGTTCAATTTTTTCACCTTTCCTTCCACATGAAAGTAGTAACTCGACGTCGACAGAAATTTGTCTATATTACTATATGTGGATATTGTATAAATAATACTTTCATTTTTACCTTTCATATTAAATGTTCTTTTTTATATTTTTCCATAAAATTTAAGGAAATTAACTTTTAAACTAGTAAATATACATTCACGTCCTTAGCGTTATATATATACTAGTTTTTTAACCCATGCGTTAAACGCACGTCAATAAAATCGTATATAACAAAAGAATAATGCTAGAGCCACTCAGTGGGTACTTAAATTTGTGTACCAAATGATTTGACATCTTATGTGTCATATTGTTAATATAACTTTTTTAACTTAAAGTGGAGCCCATAAAATGTCAAATAAGATGACACATTGGAAATCACATCATTTGGTGCACAAATTTAAGTGCTCATTGAGTGACTCTAGCATTACTCATAACAAAATAAGGAAGATCAGTTTATTAACAATTACATATAAGTATATCACTAATCATTATAGATTCTAAAAAATATATCTTTATACACAACATTTGTTGTTTTATTAGTTGATTTTTCATCTTCACTGCATATCAATATCTTCAAACCAAAATAATTTGTTACTGTAGAAACTACGACGTATAACTATCTATGGCTAAATACTGGGTTTTTTTTTCTCTCTCTAAAAGAGACCTGCGTACAATTATTGACTTTGAAACTTGTTAATTGTCATTGCATATGATACTCGCAACGTAAATTATCTTCTCTGGAACCTAAAAAACAATCTTACATCGGATAAGTTAATGACAATCTTAGGATACAAATATTTTCTCCAACATTGCTTCCTTTCAAAAAATTTATTTCAACAATGTGAACTCTAAGATTTATGATGATTAGTCTTCTTTCATTGCATAACCTTGCAGCATGGTCAATGTTTCTCAATAGCATTACTGTAACACTAATTTTAAGTATCAATTCATGGCCTGATAACCTCGAACACTTTATACTATTCAAAAACTATGTATAATGAATATATTGGAACAAACTTAATTTTTTTTCCGTCCTTCAAATAGAATGTGAACTTAAATAAGTTCTTCCTTTTGAATGATTACTTTTTATTAAATTATACTTGTATTTTATGAATAAATAAATTTATGCGAAAAAATAAGCTAAAATCAAAATAACAAAATTATTTTTACCGTTAACAAATATTTTTGCTTTGTAAATTATTTTAATTTTAATAACTTCCATTATATATTTTTTGTTTTATTGACTTCGTAACTATTATTTTTGTTTTATTTTTAAAAATTAGTTTTACAGAAAAAAATTGTTCCGTAATTTTTATTATTATTTTACTAACATTAGTTTAAATTGGTTTGTTTTATTGACTCTGTAACTATTCTTTTTGTTCCATCAAATATTTTTATTTTACTAACGTATTTTTGTTTTACCTAACTATTTTTAAGAATTTGTTTTAAAATTTTGTTCCGTAAATTATTTTTATAATTTTACTAACCTTAGTTTAAATTATTTTTGTTTTATTGACTCCGTAACTATTATTTTTGTTCCATCAAATATTTTTATTTAACTAATGTATTTTTGTTTTACATAGCTATTTTTAAGAATTTGTTTTAAAATTTTGTTCCTTAAATTATTTTTATTCTTTTAGTAACCTTAGTTTAAATTGTTTTTTGTTTTTATTGACTTTGTAACTATTATTTTTGTTCCATCAAATATTTTTATTTTACTAACGTATTTTTTTACATATATATTTTTAAGAATTTGTTTTAAACTTTTAATCCGTAAATTATTTTATTTTACTAACCTCCGCATTAAATTTTTTTTTATGATTCTGTAACTTTTATTTTTTATAATTGCTTGTTCCATAAATTATTTTTATTTTACTAACTTCTTATATTTTTGTTTTCTTGACTCCAGAATTATTATTTTTGTTTTAGTTACTATTTTTTATGTTTAAAGAGAGAAAAATGTTTAAACATATTTAAAAGAGAGAAGATAATTGTGATGAGAGAAAAAATATGGAGGAGACGGAAGAGAGAAAGAGAAATGCAAGCAGAAAAGAGAAGATAAGAGAGAGAAAGAGTGAAATGGTAACTCAAAAGTTAATAATTCAAAAGTGAGATTTTGAGAAAAAAATATATATTTGTTTTGTTGATTCTGTAGCTTTTATTTTTTATAGTTGCTTGTTCCATAAATTATTTTTATTTTACTAACTTCTTATATTTTTGTTTTAGTTACTATTTTTTATGTTTAAAGAGAGAAAAATGTTTAAACATATTTAACAGAGAGGAGATGGTGGTGATGAGAGAGAAAATATGGAAGAGAGGGAAGAGAGAAAGAGAAATACAACCAGAAAAGAGAAGATAAGAGAGAGAAAGAGTAAAATGGTAACTCAAAAGTCAATAATTCAAAAGTGAGATTTGGAGGGAAAAATCCACCCTTGTCATTATATATATATAGTTATATAGTTAGCACTTATCATTTTGGTGGTATATGATTGATAACAACTTGTAAATTTAATAACAATGTACAAAAAAGAACAATCATTTTGCAATTATTTTTTTTTGTTAAAAAAATAACACTCGACTAGGAACCGTGCGTGTGACAAGATTTATAAGAGTACATTAATTTTAGAGTAGGTCTCATGTGAGACCAGTTTGATGGTATTTATTTAAGTAAAATAAAAGTACTCTCTACCAATTTCGATTCGATCAACGTAAGTCATCCAAGAGATTCATATTATTGCAGAAATTCATAAGACTGTCTTTCCTTAGTTGTTTGCTTTAAATTTAACATGACGTTGATTCGGTAAACATAGGTATTTTATGGGCCACCATTATTGTGTAGGATTGTTCGCAACTATCATGGATAAATTGCGGGTCGGTCCCTTTATAGAGATTTGTAACCGCTTCAGTACTTTTTTTTCCATCTGTATAATGCCACTTTCCTTATCTTCTTCCTAAAATTCCTACCACCTACGACAGCCAATTCATCTCCCATTATAGTCGATAAAATGAACAGAAAACATGGTGGAAAAGAGAATAGCAGACAATTTTTTTAGACCTTTGGTGCCTATATTATTTCTTTCAGACTAATCAGAACGACTCTTGGGTGAATATATGTGAAGCTTCTTTTCTTTTCTTTATCGGCTTATTGAGTGGATGTATTTCTATCCCATAGAATCAATACAAAGTGAAAGTGTAGATATTCAATCAAAATCTCTTGAAGCACTAAAGCTGATCTTTGCTTCCTGTTTTCTTTTTTCTTTCTTCCTTTGCATTGGTTGGTCCCTTTCTTTCTCTCTCCATCTATCTAACTTTGAATTTCAATCACGATGCATCAATTTGAAATTTGGAATCCTAAATCAATGCATCGTGATTCTAATTCGATGCATCGCGATTTCAAATCGATGCATCAAGATTGAAGTGGTTACAAATGGGGGTATTTTTTGAACGATTTTTTTTATCATGCCCTTCTTTCTCCGAGGACTACTTATTGTGGTTATGGTTTTGCTTCCTTCCTAATTTTCCAGGGACTTATCATCATTACGTTTATGTTCCCCACTTTTCTTTTGGAGATCCTTGGTGATTAGTTGTGGAATAACAAAATTGGCAATCGAGTATAAAAGGAAGAGGCATGCACCGTGGCTTTGGTTCATCTTTTACAAATATTTGATTCTTCCTGCTCTCTTTCTTCTTATTTATATGCGGGGAGTGGGTAATGATCCCACAATATAACTAATTTATGCGTACATGATTAAATTTGTGCATTGCGATGCATGATTTGGTGCATCGCTATATTTGAATAGAAGCTTGTGCGCGCACCTGTAGTTCATTAAGAGTATTCTTGTCCTTTTGCCCAAAAAGTATCCTTTACCTGTTGAAAAAAAATATTGAGTACTGTACAGGTTGGAAAATTTGGAAAAGGGACCGACTCAGTTATAACGTGGGTTTTGTATCCTTTACCTGTAGTTCTTTTTTTTTTGTAACCGCTAAAATGCACTTTCATAATATTGTTCCTAAATTGCCCCTTAGTTTAAGTTTCTTCCTTCTATTGAACCAGTAAAATGCACTATTGCAGGCCTCATTGCTACGCTTTATTCCTAGTCTTACGCTTTCCACTACAAGAGCAGGACCATGAAGATGGAGGAAACAAGGGTGATTACACCGCCAGAAAGTGTACAGTCGTAGAAATCTTCATTGATTTTAGGGTATGCATCCAAATTCTGAACCTTATTGAATACTTTTTCCATCTGTTCTACTCGTTTGATAAAACTCCAACTAATCACTCAGTAAATCCCACTATTAATTTACTTATTCCCGGTGATTTAGATTACTGATATGAATTACGAGTCTCTCATACTCTCTATAATAGTATAGGTGGAGAGCCTGCGCCAGAGAAGAAATCAAAGGCTGAGATTGTGAGCCCTCGTGTTGTTATTCTATAAAGATGAGAATACTTTTGTTAGAACTCCAGTGTGATTTGGTATGGATTTGCTAGAAAAACTAAGAAGATTTGTGTAAAGGAAATAGTTTTTAGGTTGCACATTAAACGCCAACATTTCTATAAGTAAATCACAATTTTGAACCATGATGCATCATTTGTGAATCACAATGTATCATTTGTTCGTGATGCATTGTTTTGGTACCGATGCACAATGTTGGATTTGCGACACACAATTTGGAACTATAATACATAAGTAAATCCCGACGCACATTTTGGATTTTCAATGCAGAAACTGGATTACCAATGAAAAAATCTCAATGCACAATTTAGGATTTGCGATGCATAATTTGGAATTATAATACAAAAGTAAATCCCGATGCACAATTTCAATTTTCCGATGCACAAACATTAATACCCATGAAGAAAATTCCGATGCACAAACTGTATTTATGATGCAGCACACCTAATCCACTTTCATTAAGGGCATATTCGTCATTTCGCCCTGAAAATGCCTTTTACTGGTTAAATAAAAACATAAATCACTTTTACGGTTAAACTAGTGATGCTCCTGTGCGTTGCACTGTTTGTACACTGGTATAAAATTATATACTCTATTAAAGTTGAAGAATATATAATTAAAAAGTTTAATATGAAAAAATAAAAAAATTAATAAAAATTAAAATTGAAGATAGATCACATAGATTTGAAAAAGTAATTATAAATTTATTTAGATGTATTTCCTTATTCATGAGGATTGGATGGAATTCAATCATCTTCGTCATTTGTTAAGTCAACAATTGATAATAGACATGTGCCTTTAAATGATAAATTTTGATAGAGATAATAGTTTCCGATATTTCGTACTAATGTAATAGCTATAAAAAACGTTGGTTATTGAAAACATAAATATATAAAAATACATTTTATGTCATGACATTCTCTTCCATCTTCATACCTCGTTCTTCTTTTTCTTCATTTTGTGTTTGTGTGCGTGATTCAAAATAAATTTACTTTTGTGTTTGTACTACTGCGCATATACTGTTTGATGAAAGGTCTAAATAGAAATTTGTTCGTTTTTAAATACCCTTTTTGAAACTCGATACATTAATTTTGAATCACAATATATCATTTGTAAATTGTGATGCATCGACTTAGATGTGAGATGTAGGTAAGATGCATTAATTTTGAATCAAATGTAGATTGTGTACATGAAAGAAGAGAGATGAAAATTTGGTACATTATGATTTAAGGCGCAAGGCATAAATTAGATTATGTGATTTAAATTGATGAATTGATTAAATGATCCGTAGCGCGTCTTCGGTTCATTAAGAGTCGTAGTCTTTTCGCTCTAAAAGTGTTATTTTTAGTTAAAAAAAAAACATAAAAAACAATAGCGGTTGAAAATTTTACATAGTGGACGGACCCGAATTTCTCCATAAAACAAACAACAACAAAAAGGACTGAAAATACTCAAAATTTCACGTTACCCAAATTTCTCAATTGATTCTATCCAAATTATTATTACTTTAATGAACAACAAATATTACTTCAATTATAACCAATCGGACTCAAAAAATCCCAAAAGCACTTGTCATATAGATAAAGAGCTTCTCACTCTCTAACATAAAACCCCACCCCCACTCACTCTAACCTATATACACATCATCTCACTCTTACTCAATTAAGTCGTCTAAAAGGTCACCTTTCTTATTTTTATAGCATTAAACCTAGGAAATTCCTCCGGTGAATATGAGACAATGACTCTTCATCTCTTCAAACCCTTCGTTTCAAAAATTAATCCGCCGATTTTCCCCAACCAAAATAGAATTATATCAAACCATTTCGTAGCAAGGTGTGTTATATTTTTTTTATAAAGTATTCAACTTTGTATTTCGATTTTTTTAAAATATTAGAGCTTAATTTTACTTAGTGAACTGGAAAAAAAAAGGCTTATAATAAGATCCAAGTATTTATGCTTCTTTATCTAATTATTTTTTAAATACAGTTTAAATAAGTCGAGACTTTTTTATTTTTTCAGTATTTAACGTTATACCCGAATTTTTTATATTTTGGGTATAGAAAAAAAATATAGATTTCAAATTTTTATATTTGTATTTTGAAGATCTATTTTTTTAAAAAAATTTATAATTAAAATACATCTATTTTAAATCACTTGTATCTAATGTAGTTGTTCACTTCAAAATTGGCCTCTTTGTAGTCACTAATTTATTTGTTTTTTGTCTCTACATTTTAAATTCCTTTGATTTAATTAGATTTTATTTATAAATGTTAATTATTCTGATTTGATAAAATCAAAATTGAGAAATTTGTAGTCACAATGCATATTAATAAATACATATAAATATATATTGGTTACCAATAAATTTGTATCAGTTTGAAAATCATTAAATTGTATTAAATTTAGCACATACACTTGAACATGAAGTTTATTAAATTATCGTAATTTATTCCCTACATTTTTAATCCTAGGTATTGCATATGTTTAAGCTATTTATTGATTACAAAGGTACCATAAGAATTTAATAATTTCACATATATAACTTTTTTTAGTTTATTGTAGCTCTATGATCTCTAGAAAAAAGAGAGGATCAAGTACATGTGATCCAAAGCAATCGAAACAAAAAGAATACAGTAAGTATTAGAAAGATACCTTTACATTGTAAAATATACATTTTGCACGAAAAATCGTTGAGTTATTTAGGCTTACCCTTGGTCTGGTTGATGTCTCTAAGCAAGATGAGAGAGAGAGAGAGAGAGACATTTTATATAGATTTCTTCTATATTAGTGTATTATACTCAGTTGTTTTTAGTAATGATGTTCAAAAAACAAAATTGTAACAAATTTATAGTGGTTTTATCTTTGAAAACTGCTCGAGAAGAGAAAAGCTAAGGAACTGTCTAACTCCCTTAGGCGTCCAATTACAGCCGAAGAAATTAATCTTCAATGATAATTCATGTAATTGTTTTGATAATTTATTCATTTATCATTCAATTGATAAGCGATTATTAAATTCAACAATTGAAATAAATAATTATTTATTAGCTCATTGAAATTTCAATATAGTTAAAAAAAATCATAACTATTTTTTATATTGTCGGATGTGAATGAGGTTGGAATAGTTTGGTATATATGATTATCAATTGCCTCAAGTCAAAGAAAGAATGTCAAAAGTTTTTGAATTTATTTATCTAATTAATTTTGATTACAAATTCGTTTTATTTCCCAATACATTAATGACACATATACAATTTAAAAGTATTGTCATTTTTAGAAAGTGCATTT
This sequence comes from Codonopsis lanceolata, assembly GCA_013146195.2. NCBI lineage: Eukaryota > Viridiplantae > Streptophyta > Magnoliopsida > Asterales > Campanulaceae > Codonopsis > Codonopsis lanceolata. The sequence goes on along the minus strand of CM028382.1, from coordinate 95,015,559 downwards.
TGACAGGAACTTTCTAAAAATCATATCTCTCCTTTTATATATGTATGGATTTTGTGTAAAGTGGACCTGTGTGGTTGTGTCCCAAGTTTGTTTTTAGTTAATGGTTTGATTGGGCCTTATTTTTCAATTCTTTGGACACGTTTTGGTGTTTATAATACACAAGTGCTAAATGTAGTGCTTTTTTTAAGGAGAAACTGTTGACAAATACATTTTACCAACTTTTTAACCGCTTTAGTCCCTTTTTTTTTCAATCGATAAAAGGCACTTTCGACATATCGTGCTTAAAATGCCCAGATTGTCTCCGTCCTCTGACCAGTATTTCTTCCCCAGCTCTAACGTTTTCTTCATAAATTGTTCGAAAATCACAATTGTTGTGGTAGTGAAACGCGCGGGGATCGACCTAAACAATTTTCAGAAGGGAAGAAGGCGGATGAGGAAAAAGAAAGTTTACAACTGAGGAAGAGGATGAATAAGAAGATGAAAGAGATGTAAATGAAACTAGTTTGAATTGCGATACATCGATTTGGATTTGCGATGCATCAATTTGGAGTCTCGATGATTCTTTATGAAATGGGAACATACCAGTTTGAATCGCGATGCACCACTATGAAATGGAAATGACAGTTACACAATTTAGAATCATTCATTGCAATTCAAAATCATGCATTGCGATGCATGAATTGATGCTTACCGTAGTCCACACACTTGTTCAGTTCAATAAGGGTATCGTAGTATTTTCGTCTCCAAAAGTGCATTTTTTCACCTTTTTTTTTTGGAAAAAATGTGGGCCAATACATTTTGGAGTTTACAACTGACTAAGTCCCTTATAATTTTTTCAATCGAAAAAAGGCTTATATATATAATTCTTCTTAAAATGCTCACAATCCGTACATGAATTGATGATTTCTTCGACCCCTACTCAGAGTACAAAAATATCGTGTCTATCTCTCCAACTCTATTGCTGAATCGCTGTCTAATGATGAATAATTCAACTAACTATCAAATTATATTCACTTCCTTCAATCAAGGCAACAAATAATCTAATTGTCATGTTTTCCATGAATTAGAATTATGAATAAGCATGATTTTGAACATATGTGGCCGGAAAATGGATCGACAAGAAGTGGGCACGAAGATGTACGTAATATTATGCATGTAAATTATTCGATGAAAAGATATATCACACATTAGTTAGAAATTGATGTTAAGTTTAAAAGTCTGTAGATAAAAAAATTTCTACTATTACTAATAGTAATATAAGAGATGTATATCATATTAGATCAAAAGTGATATTGGTTTTAAATATTTCAATTATTACGAATAGAATAGATGTATCTTACATTATTTAGAAATTCATATGTATCCCACATTGGTTAGAAAATGATGTTGATTTTAGAAAATGAGTTGATTTTAACAGTCTTTAGAATAAATTCTTTTACTTTTAGTAACAAATAGAATAAATGTATCTCACATTGCTTAATAAGAGATATTGATTTTGAATTTTTTTTATTAAAGAATTCTACGATGGTTATCAATCGAAAAGATGTATCACACAATAGTTACAAAGTGTTATACTATTACTATCAATGGAAAAGATGTAGCTCATATTGGTTAGAAATTAATGTTGGTTTTAAAAATACTATTATTATCAATAGAATAGATGTATCCAAGATTGATTAAAAAATGATACTAGTTTTAAATGTCTTTAGATAAAAAAAAATTTATATTTTGTTTACCAATAGATGAGATGTATCCCACGTTGTTTAGACAGTAATGTTGGTTTTAAAAATATTTAGATTAAATACTTCTACTATTAATAATAGAGCGGACATATCTCGCATTTATTAGAAATTGATGTTGATTTTAATTTTTTTTAGATAAAATACTTCTAATAGAGAAGATGTATCCACATTGGTTAGAGCATAATATTGGTTTTAAAAGTTTTATAATAAAAAACTATTATTATTAATCCACTATTAGTGTAATATTATTACAAATAGAAGAGATATATCACACATTGGTTACAAAGTAATCTTGGTTTAGGTTTTTAGACCATCTCCATCAGTTTGGTGTAAAAATTGTACCAAATCTTTAAATTGGTACAATTTTTGTACAAACTTTCTTCCACTATCTCCAACCGTTTAACTTCCAATTTTACTCTAAAAAAAAAATATTCCAAGTATATTTTTTATTATTCTATTTAAAATATATGTTATATTTCATTTAATTTGTATTAATGCATTTTAGCAAAACAAATATATTATTTATTGAATTAATATCGTATTAAATTAAATACTATGGATTGAAATTAATAACTAAATGCAAGAATTTAAGTGAGACTAAAATACAAACATATAAAACTTAATAATTAAGTGCAAAAAATAATAATAATAGAGACTAAAAATACAAACATTAAAATAACTGAAATACACAACTTAATAGATATGTGAAAAGACAGCTAAAATACAAACATTTAATTTTCGTTTTTATGTAGTCTTTGCTTCAATTATCATAAATTTTATTATAAACAATTTTATAATATAGATAAGATGATCTTGAGGGTGAGGACGGGAGAGTAGAAATTGAAGTAGTCTTGGTGGGTGCCAGTTCTTCTCCAGGAGTTCTATAATAATACATAGAATTAATTTTTATGTAGTATTTAAACCAAAACAAAACATAAAAGTAGTATTTAAACCAAACCAAAACATAAAAGAAAAAAAAAGGATAAGGTTGTCCGCTAGGAATATTTATCTGAGACGGAAGGAGTATGTATTTCACCTTACTTAGAAATTGATGTTGGATTTAAAAATATAATTATTATCGATAGAAAAGATTGTATTCTACATAATCCTACATCGGTTTGAAGATAATGTTCTCTTTATTTCAAAATGTAGACCACCATCGATCGCTACAAATATTATAAAAGAAAAAAATATATTGAATAAAGCATGACTAATCATAGGGTAATGCTAGGGCCATTCTAATAACACTTAATTTTAGGTACCAAATGATGTGTCATCTTATGTGTCATATTATTAACATAACTTTTTAATTTATAGTGGAGCCCATAAAATGCCAAATAAGATGACACATTGGAAACCACATCATTTGGTGCACAAATTTGAGTGTTCATTGAGTGACTCTAGCATTACTCCTAATCATATGTCCAAAAACTCGATTACTAAATAAAACTTGAATATATATATATATATATATATATATATATATATATATATATATATATATATATATATATATATTTATTTATTTATTTATTGAAACATGTCACTGACATTTGGAATACAAGAAGTCAATTTTCTTTTTTACTTTTTAAAGTTTTTTTATGCTCATGAATGAAATTTTATTTTTAAGTGCACCACCCATTATCATCCATTAGAAATTTGTTGATGCTCATATCTATTACCGGTACACTAATTCAATTGTTAGTGGAGGGACACAATCAAAACTTGATTCATAGTTGTATGAGTTATTTATAATTAATCTATGGCAGTTGGATCAAGCTGTTTTATAACTGAGATTAGATTTTGTATTTGTACCTTAATCAATAGTTATATTTGATAAAAATAAATTCTTAATGTAAAAAAATATACTCCCTCCGTCCCTAAATAATCGTCTTGGTTGACCCGGTGCACAGTTTAAGAAAAAGTAATTGACTTGATTATTTATATTGGTTTAATATGTAGTTTCCTTTAATGTCTATGTATATATGTGGCTCATAATTAAAGTAGAGTGAAAAAGTAAGGGTAAAGTGGTAAAAGTGATGTTCTAAAAAGGTAAGTTTCAAAATGGACAATTATTTAGGGACGGACGAAAAAGGAAAAGATGACGATAATTTAGGGATGGAGGGAGTATATTGAAACATGTCACTGTCATTTGGAATACAAGAAGTCAATTTTCTTTTTTACTTTTTAAAGTTTTTTTATGGTCATGAATGAAATTTGATTTTTATGTGCACCACCCATTATCATCAATTAGAAATTCGTTGATGCTCATATCAATTAAGGGGTACGCTGTTTCAATTTGTAGTAAAGGGTATATTGTTTTAGGGTAATGCTAGGGTCACTTTAATAGCATTCAATTTTGGGTACCAAATGATGTGGTATCTTATGTGTCATATTGTTAACATAACTTTTTAACTTATAGTGGAGTCCATAAAATGCCAAATAAGATGACACATTGGAAACCACATCATTTGGTACACAAATTTGAGTACTCATTGAGTGGCTCTAACATTACTCATTGTTTTAATTGGTAGTTGAGAAGCGTAATCAAAACTTGACTTATAGTTATGAGGGTTATTTATAATGAATCTATGACATTTGAATCTTACGACGAGGATCAATCCAGGCTCGGTAGTTAAAATCAATCACCAAGCTGTTTTATAATTGATACTAGAACTCTTATCTGTACCGATGACACGACACCAATTTGAGAATTTATCAATAAATGAAACAGATATTGTGGAAATGAATTAAAATTTACTTATAATTATAATTTGTATGAGTTGGATATATGTACACTACATAACGAAAAGGGGAGAAAAGCCAAATACCTAACAAAATAAAACATTTTACTTCAATCTTTATTTCATAAGAAAACCAAGAAATAAATATTTTAATTGTAACTACTGTTAAAATACGAAAAGAAAATTTTATTGTTTTCTCAATAACGAAAACTCAGTCTTCTTCTTTTGGGGGTTCTTGCTTAAGAACAATGGTTGGTTTGGAAACATGAGATGCAATAATTTTGTCTATTATTTCTACATACACATGACATAAAGAAAATTCAAGTAGATTCATTAACCAAATTTCTGCTTCATCTGCAAAACTCGAATCCTCCCACATATTATCATATAAAATACAACAGGCGAACGTAGATGCATTTTGAACAAAATTAATCAATCCTAAAAACTAAAAAAAATGGCAATTAAATCATTAGAAACCAATACACATGTCTCAACAAACGAAACCACAACAATGAGAAGATGTGCAGTATGCTATAAAAATAAACTTGTGCCCGTGCTGATGACACGGTGCCAGTATGAGCATGATCAATGTATAAAACCGACCATGATGAAAATAAATTAATATATTCTTAATGTAAATTACACACCAACATCCCGAAAATTAAAGAAATAATATATTTTATTGGCCGTAAAAATTATAACTCATCTTAAAAAAATTTATAACTTATCTTTAAAAAAGTATCATTAAGCATCAAAAAGCATTCTCTCTCTCTCTCACACACACACACACATACCCCAACCCAACACTTGTTAATTGAAATAAACTTAAAAATGAAAATCTTCACAAACAAAAACCACAAAATAAATTGAATAAGATAGAGTGAACTAACAAAATACTATTTTGAAATCGAAATCACAAAGATTTTAGACTAATAAGGAAACTAAACACAACTTTTAATAAAATAAAGAAATTAAAATACAAATATTCAAAATTACATAAGTTGATTACAAAACTTAGAAACAAATTTTTTTCGGACAAAAAATAAACTAATTCAGTTAATTGCGATAAAAAAAATTAAAATACAAATATTTTAAATTACAAAAATTAAAATACAACTAAATAAATCTAAGCCAGACATAAATTAAATTGTGATTTAGTTGATTACGATAGCAATCAATTAAAAAACTACAACTAAATATTTGTAAAACTGTAAATGCCATTTTATTATTAATGAACTACTAAAAATATTATTTTCTTAAAAAAAATTGACTTTCTAACGGGGCATCTTTGCCCGGAACGGAGGGATTAATTAATAATTTGTATACAAAATTACGGGCCGGAAAAACGGTTCGGACAAGAATTAAATTGATTAAGTTAATTGCGATAACAGTTAAAAAGAAACTGATGAATAGATATAAGGATTGTAGAGATAAAATAGGGATGAAAAAAAACATGATAAAAAAGGTTGAGATTGTAAGATTAAATCCTGGCCAGTAATTGTGTTTAATAAAAAGAGATGTGAATAGACAGTCGTAGGATGATAGTAAAAAATATTATATCCTGACCTCTGAATAGGCCTAGTCAATTACCTAGTTTCTTTATAATTAATATATAAATATATAAATATATATATATATATATATATATATATATATATATATATATATATATATATATATATATATATATATATATATATATATAGTAGAGGTGGTGCAATAAACTAAATATTGATGATTTGGTAAGAATATAGGAGACTTTTAATTTATTTAGGTGCAAAATTGGCATACGGATAATCAACGATTTGCAAATTTAGCATTTACGCCGGACTGTCATCTCAGAACTCCATTAAACTTTTTCAGATTGAAGAAAAGAAAGATAGTCAAGAATTTATTGAAATTCCGAAAATACCTCAATTACTTTGAAACCAAAGAGAGAGGAATGGGTCAAAATTCTATGTTGAGAAGCCCAAAGAAGGAAGAGCAGCAAGTGTCAGACTCGGTTGTTGCTGAATTCTTTGAAACCATTAATAGTGACAATACATATATTATAAATGAGTTTGAGGATATTCTTGGTATTAATGACGAAGAATTAGCAGAGGGTACTTATAATATGCACGAAGATTATCACAACTGAGGTACAAGCTGTCATTGCTGCTGGTGCTCCTCGAGAAGCCAATATGGATGATTGGAGGACCATCTTACTTTATCAGCAAGAATGGGCCAACAGGGCTTTCAATGCTGAAGCTACACTGCTTCAAACCATTCAGGAGGAGAAGAAGCAGAAAGCAAGGGCCGATGCTTATCTGGCTGAGAACAAAATCCTTAGGCAAAGATTGAAACTTATGCCTGATCAGCCAGTAATGACTGAAGCTGAAGGAGGACTACAAGTTGAACATGAAGCTGAAGGTGAACAAGAACAGGAAGCTGAACAACAAACAGAAGCTGAAGCATGACAACAAGTTGAACCAGAGACAGTATATGAGACTGAAGTTGGTCCATCAGTTGCAGCTCAAGTGGAAAAGCCAACTGAAGGATCTACATCAGCAAATTGAATTTCTCACTCTCAAACTTTGAACTATTTAAAAATTCATGTTTTACTTGTAGCTTACAATTTCCTACTTTTAAGTTTTTAAGCTACTTTCCTTCATATGTTATCTGCTTGCTGTACTAACACCTCTATTGCAGGAACTCAAGCAATTCTGGCTTTCTGCTTTCAAGTGAATGGTTTTAAGCAAATAGGAGGATATTGTTGAATCTTGCATAAAATTAAATTTGCTTAAAATTATTTCACTTGATTGTCAACCAAGAACTTAAAATTATTTTAGTCAGCTTGAAATTATTTGTCAGTTATTCATCTCAACTGACCAAAGCGTTTTTAGTGTCAGCTTGCTTTCCTTATTTGATTGATCAAATACTTGTACTTACACTTTCTTACTTGTATGTTTTTGGTAGATATTCTGCTAGATATTCTTTCACATGATCTTTTGTGATCTTGTATCTGCCAAACACATTTTCAAATTCAAAATGTGTTCCTAACGGGTTACTCTTGAAAATCATCTATAAATACCCACTGGAAGCATTCTTGAAGAATACACAGATATACACAGAAGTCTGAAGCCTCATACTTTCAATAAATTCACTACGTTTTAGTCTTCTTAAAAACCATAACTAGATAATATTTATTGTATACATCTTTCTAGTTATTGTTTAGGCAAACACTGAGTGATTCCTTTTCATATCTTTTCAAATCAGTCAATTTGTCTCACGAGTTTGATTGTTTCTCAATCATTCTCCACAAACACCGGTCTTTTGTTGTACACTAATCCATTAGAGATCAAATAGATTTTTAATAAAATTAGTGCACTTTAAAAATCCAAGTCTGACCAACTTGGTAGTGGACGTAGCAGTTTATCTGTGAACCACTTCAACTGATTTGTCAGCCATTACTCACATTCTTACAAACTGACTTAACACTTAAGAAGTTTTTCAACTAATTAAGTGTCAGTCAATTAACAACAATTGTTTGCTTAGTTGTTCAGGAAAATTGTTTTTCAGTTTCTTTTCTGTATTCAGTGATCTACTTGAAAAGCCAACCTACTTTGAAAAATGTTGTGTCAGTTAGCTGACCAACTTTCATCAACTTAAGGCATTTACAAAGTGTCAGCCAGCTGACCAATTTCAGCTGACTGACCAAACCAGTTTTCCGCTGCCAACTTTACAAGTTTTACAAATAAACCCTCAAAGTTTTTAAAGGCTATTCACCCCCCCCTCTAGCCTTAATTGTTACCTACTGGACTTACACACAACTTTTAAGAAAATAAAGAAATTAAAATACAAATATTCAAAATTACAAAAGTTGATTACAAAACTTAGAAACAAATTTTTTTCGGACAAAAAATAAACTAATTCAGTTAATTACGATAACAATAAAAAAATTAAAATACAAATATTTTAAATTACAAAAATTAATTACAAAACTTACGAACAACTTTTTTTATAAAAAAAATAAATCTAAGCCAGACATAAATTAAATTGGGATTTTGTTGATTACGATAGCAATCAATTAAGAAACTACAACTAAATATTTGTAAAACTATAAATGTCATTTTATTATTAATGAACTACTAAAAATATTATTTTCTTAAAAAAATTGACTTTCAAACGGGGCATCTTTGCCCGGAACGGAGGTATTAATTAATAATTTATATACAAAATTACAGGCCTGGAAAATGAGTCGGACAAGAATTAAATTGATTAAGTTAATTACGATAACAGTTAAAAAGAAACTGATGAATAGATAAAAAGATTGTAGAGATAAAATAGGGATGGAAAAAAATATGATAAAAAAGGTTGAGATTGTAAGATTAAATCCTGACCAGTAATTGTGTTTACTAAAAAGAGATCTGAATAGACAGTCGTAGGATGATAGTAAAAAAAATTATATCCTGATTTCTAAATAGACCTAGTTAATTACCTAGCTGCTTTATAATTAATATATATATATATATATATATATATATAGAGGTGGTGCAATAAACTAAATATTGATGATTTGGTAAGAATAGAGGAGACTTTTAATTTATTTAGGTGCAAAATTGGCATACGGATAATCAACGATTTGCAAATTTAGCATTTACGCCGGACTGTCATCTCAGAACTCCATTAAACTTTTTCAGATTGAAGGAAAGAAAGATAGTCAAGAATTTATTGAAATTCCGAAAATACCTCAATTACTTTGTTTTTTTCTCAATATTGTCCATATCTTTTCCTTGCACACAATTTGACAAAATCCATAATTTGTTTGGACGATGTGCAGAAAAGGTCTTTGACCTTATTCCCAACTAGATTTCCAGTTTATCAAAAGACAGGTCATGCATATCCTGACCAATTGCAGAAGGATAAGATGCCACCTTACAGGAAAGGCAGCCCAATTGCAAGAGGAGAAGAAAATAAAAGCATAAAGCTACATACCCGTAGGCCATATACAGCCATAGATATTTACACATGGCGTCATGCACACCCGAATAAAGAAAAACTTTCCAAAGATAGAAAGATAGGGAGCAGGGAGAAAGAGAGAGAGAAATGGGTCAAAATTCTATGTTGAGAAGCCCAAAGAAGGAAGAGCAACAAGTGCCAGACTCGGTTGTTGCTGAATTCTTTGAAACCATTAATGGTGACAATACATATATTATAGACGAGTTTGAAGGTATTCTTGGTATTAATGAGGAAAAGCTAGCAAAGGGTACTTATAACATGCATGATGATGAGCTCAATTGGGAGTTGATGGAATGGGAAGAATTTTCCTTCAATGAAGAGGAAGAAAGCGAAGGTGATTTTTACAAGGTTGAAAATTCGAGCCTTCATTTTAGCAAGGTGAAGAGTGAGAATTGTGGGGTTTTGGAGGACGAATACGCAAAGAAAATGTGTTTGAATCTGAGCTTGAATTATCAAGATGTTATGGATGCGTGGTCCGACCACAGGCCTTTATGGGCCGAGGATACCTCTCTTTCTCCCCACGCCAACAATTCTACATATGTTAGTACTCATAAACCTATCCTTCTAAGTTTGAGCTTCTCTCTTTTCTACTTCCCATTTTTAAATTATTGTTTTGGTTTCACTTTTTATATTTAAAGGGATTGTTTTTCATTTAAATCGTAATTTGTTACGCTACTTTCACACTTTTTGTAATAAACTAATTCTTTTATTATTTTTTTTAAATTTATTCATTGTGTTTGGCTATATATCGTATTTTGGTCATCGGGAGTCATTTTCGTCAGTTATGTTAAATGGAAATGATCGTAAAGACATAAATGCTCTTTTGTGTTTGGAACATATAGTGCACGTGCATAAATTGAAGTGGTAAAATCTTACTTCATTTAACTTCTTGCCTGATGACATGTGTTTTAAACTTACATTAAGGGTGAATGAGAGACAATCACGTGAGTAACACGTGATGTGGGTGTATTTTCGGGTTTCTACAAATGTTTAAAGTTTTTTATCCAAAAAATTGGATGGAGTGATGAACGTATGATATATAACCAAATACAATGACTAAATAGCTTATTGTAAAAAGTATAAAAGTAGGATGATCAAATTGTGATTTAAGCCTGTATAATTTTGAAGAAATTGCATATCAAATTTTTATATAAAAAACACGTAGTTTAAGACAAAAAGTTAAACCTAGAATTAGCTTATTGCAAAAAATTTAAGACAATAATTTAGGAAAGTAGGTACAGAAATTGCATGCACATTCCATTTTTATGGTACATCTGCACGTGTATATATTAGATGCATCTAGTATCAACATACCCTAATTGTGCAAAAAAAAGCTCAAATATTGTTACGATAATACTAATAATACCAAAGATTCTGAAAGATGATATAATTAGTCGATAATTAACTAAAGATTAGTTAGGTGTAAATATATAGCCTTGATTGGTAATTTTGAAAACTAGCTAGAGCCATTTTGAGTGTTAATATTATTAAAAGTTGTATACAGAAGGGGGAGGTACCAGTGATGGAAGAAGATAGAACAAGAAGGGAGGCAAGTGTAATTAGGTACAAAGAGAAGCGTCAAAATAGATTGTTTTCCAAGAAGATTAGATATCAAGTCCGAAAGCTGAATGCAGATAAAAGACCTAGACTCAAGGTACTCGGTCATCTCTCTCTCTAGATCTCTCTCTCTCTCTCTCTAGCTCAACTGGTACTGCTCATTTCTCATAACGGAGAGGTTGGGTGTTCGAGTCTCACTAGAGACACCCTGGATTTTACAACTCTCAGTAGAGAGGTCGGGTGTTTAAGCCTCTTCAGAGGCATCGTTGTTGTTAAAACCTTATCCAAAGGCCCCATTTAGCTACTCACCTATCTTAACGGAGAGGTTGAGTATTGGCCTACAGGCACCCTGGACTTAACTACTCTCAACCGAGGTCGGTGTTCAAAAGCCTCCCCATCAATTGTTCGAGTCATACCAAAGGCATCATATATATATATAATTGTAGCCTTTCAAGGCATTAAATATAATAAAAAAAATTAAGAGTTGGGGTACGGTCTATGTCCCCTCCAACCTTTAAAAAAAAAAAAAAAGGTGTTAATTAATTTGTTTATGGTACGTGCAGGGAAGGTTTGTTAAAAGGGACTCCTGAGAAGATACTAAAGTGAGGAGGGAAGGGATGTGGAAATATCTGCACGCGAAAATATCTTCCTCAATAATCAGTCGACTTCATCAAGCCATGTGCTATGTTTATCTTGTGCAAATTGCAAAATGGTCATTTTGGCATTTGAAAGTGAACTTACCAATTCCCATTTGTTTTAATGCACTTTTTATCTAGTGGACTTGAGGGGCCCATTGCATTTTCTAATGACCTAAAAAATGAGCCAGAAAGGTCATTAAATCATCAAAAGACAAAGACAATGGAGCTTTAGAATAGTGATAAGGATATAAACCTTTTCCAAGTCTATGACTAGTCATGTGATGAATTAAATGTTATGTCACTTCATTTGAAAAACCAAACCTTAACAATATTAAATACATCAAGAGTTCGTTTGGATGCATCGTTTTTTAATTTTATAAATATTTAAATTTTATAAAATTTAAATAACGTGAAATTTATTTTCAAAATTATAACAATTTTATGATTTTGAATAATGTGTGAAAATTTAATTGTTAATTTAAATGTTAATTAAAATAAGATTGCAATAATTTATTAAATATCTAGTTTAACCTAGTGATAGTGGCGGTTAATGATTTAAATGGCAAATGGTTCAAACCTTGCTAACAACAAAAATATTAAAACTTTTCATACTTTCAAAATAAATAGTTTATAATGGTGGTGGTTAATGACGACGGTAGATGCCAGAGTTGCGGCGATAGGGTGGCGGCTAGAAGTTGTGATGGTGGTGGTGAAAGAAAAGTGAGTTATTGTATAATGTAACTAGATTTCGTGTATGTAATGTAATCAGTATATGAAGCGAGCATGATGTGTCGGATGAATATACATTACACAAAAAAAGACATCCCAAAAAAGTAAAAACTAAAGAAATAACATATTTTATTGATTGTAAAATTTTGTAACTCATCCAAAAAAAGAGTATGATTAAACATCCAAAAGCATTATCTCTCTCATGCACACAAACTAATCCAACATCTGTTAATTAAAATAAACTTAAAAATAAAAATATCAGCAAACAAAAACTATAAAATAAATATAATGAAACAGAGCGAACGAACGAAAAACTATTCGAAATCAAAATCACAAAAATTTCAGATCAATAAGGGAAATTTAGCACAATTTTTTTAAAAAATAAAGAAATTAAAATACAAATATTTAAAATTATAAAAATTAATTACAAAACTTACGAATTTTTTTAAAAAATCTAGGCCAGAAAAAAAATTAAATTGAGATTTAGTTGATAAATCACAAAGATTTCAGACCAATAAGGGAAACTTAGCACAAATTTTTTAAAAAGAAATAAATTAAAATACAAATATTTAAAATTACAAAAATTAATCACAAAACTTACAAACAATTTATTTTAAAAATAAATCTAGGCCGGACAAAAATTAAATTGAGATTCAGTTGATTACGATAACAATCAATTAAGAAACTACAAACTAAATATTTGTAAAACAGTAGATAGTAGATAAATATTTGTAAAACACTAGAATAAACTTGATACTTACGATACTGAGCTCTAATTTTATTATAGATAAAGGAAGAAAGGGAACATAATTTTGAATTCAAATTATTAGGTTTCAGTGTAGAATTAGTTTTATGGAATTGAGTCGTTTGGATTTATAATTCAATTCCAATTCAAAATTTTAATTGTGTTCCTAAATAATGGAATTGGTTTTGGAAGCTCCAATTCTAATTCCAAGCCATTGAATTGGTGTATCCAAACACACCCTAAATAAAAAAATTTGGACATAACTTTGAATTCTGGTCATTCCCTTTTAATTTAAGCTAGGCAAAAACTTATACAAAGCCGATTTTACTAGTATTTTCTATAAAATGGAACTCTCGACTCCTCGACCAACCGTGTTGAGAGTGGGGGTTCGTTTTACGAATTATATTTTGTAAGACGATCTAATATGAGACATAATTTTTAAGATAAACATGTTTGACGAATAACTTTTTTGATTCATATGCTTATATATAGAGAGATTTTGGTGTTCATGTCTCATTGGAAGAAAAATAAAGATAGATTACATTACATTCATGTACTTTGGCTAAGAACATATATTGTTTTGAGTAATGTAAGAGATATCAAAAGAATATTAAAATTTGTATCTAAGATTATGTGATATTTTATTTGTCATTTTTAAGCTCTGCACGAGGTTAAAAAGTGAAGCAAACAAGATGTACATATGATCCTACATTATTTTTTGGAGGATTAAATAATTATTCAGTCCCTGAACTATCCCAAAACTCTGCGTTTCGTTTCACTATTTTTTGTGTATGCGTTTGGTCCCTTAATTTGATTTTTTTAGTCAATTACCCTTTTCCACCGTTACCGTTACTAAAAAAATTAACATTGACTAACTTTTCAAAATATTCAAACTGTAGGAAGTTAATGTGTCAATTGAAAAAAAAGGTTTGTTTTAACAAAATTGGTCACTTGTTTCGATTTTGGAATTCAAATCATTTCGAAACAGAGGAGACTCCCTCCCTTGTTCACTTCATCACTCAATTCTCTCTCTTAACTCCCATAATCGTAGACATGGAAGAAGGCTCAACCTTAAAGCTAATTATAGAGTTCAGATCTGGATCCATCATCTAAATAGGCCGGTCGGGTCGTTCATGGCAACACAATCGCCATCAAAGATAGCGGCATCTCCTCCAAGCATCTCTCGATCCAATTCGATTCCAATATCGTTAATTGGACCCTCTTAGATCTCGACTCCTCTAATGGAATACTTCTCAATATCATCAAGCTCATTCCTCTCGCAGCCTATGACTATTAATGACGAAGACACGATCAAGATTGGAGAGTATACTTCGATTTTGGTCAAAATTGAAATGCCGGAAGCGAGTCGGTTGAGGTGAAACCCCAGGCGGCACAGTAGAGGTGAAGAATCAGATAATGTGGCAGTTGTTGTAAGTGATTCCAGTCACTATGGTGGTACTGGGAGTGAGTTAGGGTTAGAAACTGGTCGGGATCCGGACAATGATGCGGTGGAGGTGGCTCCAGTGAAGAGGAATTTGCGACGTAGGCCTAGAAGAGGCGCAACTAGGAAGAATGACGGTGGAGAAGTTGATTGTAGGGATCAAATCGAGGTTAAGCAAAGAAAGTGAGATGAATTTGAGGAGGACCAGAGGCTCGAAGTAGAAAGAGGAAAATGTTGATTTCAATCCAACACTCCCCACAGTAGCTGGAAATTTGACTACTGGAAGTGATTGTAGAGCTTTGGAGAATTTGGTTCAAGGTGAAAGCAAGAAGGGGCAAGGGAGGAAAATTTTACTTGTTGATTCTTCGGAGAATGTAAAAAACGGTGGTTTGGATGAACATTTGGGACGAGAAGGATGCGGGGACTTGGAGAAAGTGTCGGCCGTTGATAAAATTCGAAGGTTGAAGATGACTCCTCTTTTTAATTGACACATTAACTCCTTATAGTTTGGATATTTTGAAAAGTTAGCCAATGTTAATTTTTTTAGTAATGGTAACGGTAGAAAGAATGAATTGACCAAAAAATCAAATTGAGGGACCAAACGCGCACAAAAAAAAATAATGGGACGAAACATAGAGTTTTGAGATAGTTCAGTGACCAAATAATAATTTAATCCTTTTTTGGACTAAATTTGTAAGTGCTTCAAACATTAGTCATTGTCTTTATATTCACGACAACGTTATATGTTAACTTATAAGACTTTTATAATCATTTTATTTAGGTGAATAATCTATTTACACATCTAGAATTAAATAAAGCCTCACATATTCCTGTTAATAATGTGAAGTGAACGAGATGTGCCACATGAATAATTCCTCCAACCTTTCAATTGCTTTCCAAAAAATTCGGCAAGGTCCATACATATTTTATGTCATTTTCTGCATGTTTCACTACCTTTTTTCTTAAATTTTTTTCTTAGAAATGTTGGAATTAAAAAAAATTGCAATTTGTTGAGATATGAAAAAATATACACAAAATTGAGTTATCAAAATCATACCTCTGGTTTCAATATCAAAGAACAAGGGGGAAAGATTTTTTTTTTTGTACATGAGAGGGCCGAGACCCAAAAAAAAAGTAAGAACTAATCAAAAATAAGACGTCTTTGCTCATGACCTAGTGAGTCACTAGCCAAACTGATCTCTACAAACTTAGGTGGAACCACGAGATTCCCGAGAACCCAACTCTACCCAAACAATTCTTTGATATGCAGAGCAGTTGGCTTCCCGAAATATTTAGACAATTCTATAGCTCTAGTTTCTCCTCAATAGTTCCTTCATTTTTTTCAACGATAACAAACTTTGCAACATGAGTACAGTTCTTGTCGTGAATGGCCTTGATAGCTTCCCCGGAGTTAGACTCCAAGACTCTAGGAGAACCATCTGGTGTCCGCCCAGCCATGCCTCTCTGCGAAGCCTAAAAAATGGTCTAAAGTTAAGCTTTTAGGACATTAGTAGACCCCAAATGTAGCTGGAAGCCCGGGACCCATTGACCAAAGTGGTTTCTTATAACACTCGCGCATGCAGTCGAGCCAGCAGATTCCATAACAATGTCGTCTACGTCACTTTAACCTATCTTTTCGCGACGGGATCCATCGAGCAACAATCCGTCGTAGCCCACCTACGTGCCTACATTTTTCCAATGCCTGGTGTGATTCCGAATCTTCAATAAGGTTTATCCACCATACCACGTTAGTAACTCATAAACCTTTAATCTATGAATATTGAAGATAAACTTATAAAAGCTTTATATTTTGGACATACCCTTAAATATTTTATTCTTTTACAATATAATTATAAGAATATATATTCATTTTAAAAATTAACTTCAAGAAGAGAGACAATACAATATGGAAAATCCAAATAAATTACATAAATAAAATATTAAATTGATTGAAAATTAATACTCCCTCAGTCTCAAACTTATTGTCTTGTTTGACCCAGTACACGGTTTAAAAAAACCTACTTGATTCGATTATTAATATTTGTTTGATGGGTAGTTTATTTTAAAGCTCATGTATATGCGAATCATAATTAAAGTATGATGGAAAAAAATATGAATAAAATGGTAAAAAAATGTTGTCTTAAAAAAAAAAGTTTTGAAGAAGTCTATTATTTTGTAACACACGAAAAATGAAAACATGACAATAATTATGGGTCGGAGGGATTAAAAATGATAGGCAAAACACACAAATGGGCCACCTTTCCCACTTTTTGCAATTTGCCACCAAAAGTTTGAAATATCTATTTTAGCCACCCAACTTTTATTTTGTTGCAATCGAGTCCATTTTCTAACGCCCGTTAGACTAGGACGTTAACTTCATGTAATTTCTCTATTTTACCCCTATAAAAAGGGGTCCAATTATAACCCAACAATGTTTAGGGGTTACATGTCTGGGGTCAACAATGTTTATTGTTGATCTTCATCTTCTTTAGGAAGAAAACCCAACAACCCAACTTATTATGAAAACCCAAAAGCTAGACTTATCTTCATCTAGTCAAGTCAATGGAATGAATTTGACTGGAATTGAGAAGAAAAAAGAGATGAAGACCTCCATTTTTTGAAGCAACCCAGCTAGACCAAGACACTTTTTTTGAAGCAACCTCACACCTCCATCTTCTCTCTCTCCTCCTTCTCCACAACAATGGTGCCCTCTCCGCCACCTCTTCGCTTACGTTTGTTCCTTCTCCCCACTCTCACCCTCTCCTCCTCCCTCCTCTAGATTTGTTCCGTCGTCGATGACGGCGACACATCCCCTGTCCGCGAGCCAGACTTCTCCAAACGTCGATGGTTCTTTTTCATCTCCCAGATCGCTCTCCCTCAAATATACGTCACAGATCCAGCCGGCCTCTTCCACTACAAGTCTGGCTAGCTCCATCTCCGGCCAAGCGGCACTAACCCCAGCCCTCTCCTCACCCAGATCTAGCGAGACCTTTCATCTCCCAGTTCGCTCTCCCTCAAATCAACGTCCCAGATCCAGCCTTCATTCTCTGTCCACCAACAATTCTGGTGGTGATTCATAGGGGCAGGGCTTCAAACTATGTCCACCAGCAATTCACAAAGGTCTTCAATGCGGGACCTCAAACTGACTGCCACTTCCTCATCAATTGTGCGAGCTGTGTTCGCCCGAGAAAGCAACAATTTTAGGGACGATTTGGGAGAGAGAGTAGACTCAAGAAATAGGTGAAGATAGATTCAAACCAACAATGCTTTAGCTTTTTTTTTTCTTGATAAGCACGTCTTGATGGAATTACAGAGTTTTGATGAAAATAAATGTTTTTTTATTTGGGTTTAGATTTGGATTGTTCTGGGTTTGTTCAATAGAAAAAATTGAGAATTAGGTATTAGTTTGTAGTTTTGTTGGTCTTTTTAAATCTTTCAAGTAATTAAAATAATTTTGACATTTTTAACGTTGTTTTTCCTATTTTTGCCCCTTAATTTAACATCCAGATCTAACGCCTGTTAGAAAATGGGCTCGCTTGCAACTGGACTCAAGTTGGGTGACCAACATAGATATTTCAAACTTTCGGTGGTCGAATTGCAAATAATGGAAAAGTTGGGTGGCCCATTTGTATGTTTTGCCCTAATGGTAAGGAAGTAAGTACAACAATTGTTGTGCAGCCACTACGGTCGTTCGGAAACATGGAGCGGTTTATATTTTGTATAAACCTTTTCAAGGCTCCCATTGGAGCTGCTCTGATAACATAACTAATTGTGTTTATAATAGATACAGTTTGTACTCTCCCGATTTTAAATAATCGTCATCTTGGACACATCACACCGTTTAAGAAAAATAATTGACTGTATTATAAATATTGGTGTAATGTGTGATTTCTTTTAATGCCTTTTAATATTTGATCATAATTAAAGTAGGTAAAAAAAATAAGAGTAAAATGGTAAAAATATTTTTCTACAAAAGAATTTTTTGAAAGAAGACATCTATTTTAGAACGAACAAAAATGAAAGGATAACGATTATTTAAAATCGGATGAAGTCAGAAATGAGAGTCCACTTTTGCTCCTTAGACTAAAAATTACTGGAATACTCCACTCAATATTATTTAAATTTGTAAACGAAATTTTTGGAATATTATTATTTTTTCAATAAAAATTTGACTTTACGACCTGGATACTTCAATTTCTTTGTGCATTTTTGGATATCCATAGGTAGCTACAGTTGATGCCTAATGTATTCTCTAGAAAAAGATGTGACTCAAGTCTCAACAACAGTTTGCATTATTTATGAACTACGAACTTTCGGGCTCTTTGTTGTCCCACGAGAGAGTGATTGATGGTGACCACTCTTCTTTGTGTCTGTCTTACCATTAGTGTCAAAATGTTCACTCTACTATTTTTAGATGTTTCAATTTTTTTAAAAATATGTTTAAAATTTTTATAGTATTTCATTTTTACCCTTCACTTGTGTTGTAAGTATAAATAATTATATTTTCAATGAATTTCTATTGACTGTTGAAGCAAATATATCTACATTTTTTTTTTTTAAAGGTTGGAGGGGACATAGACCGTACTCCAACCGTTAATTTTTTTTTAATTATATTTAATGCCTTGAAAGGTTACAATTATATATATATGATGCCTTTGGTATGGCTCGAACAATTGGTGCCTCTAGGGAGGCTTTTGAACACCCGACCTCTCGGTTGAGAGTAGTTAAGTCCCAGGGTGCCTCTGGTAGGGCTTGAATACTCAACCTCTCCGTTAAGATAGGTGAGTAGCTAAATGGGGCCTTTGGATAAGGCTTTAACAACAACGATGCCTAAGAGGCTTGAACACCCGACCTCTCTGAGAGTTGTAAAGTCCAGGTGTCTCTAGTGAGACTCGAACATACTTGAGCTAGAGCTCGTTGGTAGCAAATATATCTACATCATATACAAAAAGTAACTGTTATCCTAAAAGGTTACAACCATATTTGAGGGAAAAAATTATGGAGTATCTTAAGGAAATACATTTACAGCAATATAATACTCCTTCCGTCCCGGATAAATATTGTTGCTTTCCATTTTGAGATGTCCCAACTAATGTTCTTAAAATCTTTTGATGTACAGCTTTTTACCATTCTTCCTAATATATCCCTTAATTTAATTAATACTATCATCATTGTACATTCTAGAGAGAGAGTGTGAGTGTAAGGGTACATATTTATCGAGAGAGAGAGAGAGAGAGAGAAAGTGGGTGTGTGTGTAATAGGTATTATTGTCACAACATATTTCACAACTCATTATTAATTACATTTCTTAATCCGTGTGTTTTGTCTACTAGGAAATTTATCTGGGATGGAGGGAGTATACAACATAAGATTAGGAGAGAATTAGTCAAAAGATTTGATTTTGTGTATCGCTATCATACCCCCACAAGATGGATGATCGTGTAGTGAGACCGATCTTGGACATGAGCTCATTGAAGCGGGTGCGGGCTAGTGGCTTAGTGAGAGCATCAGCTAGTTGATCGTTGTCGAAAATATATGATACATGGAGGGTTTGATTTTGAACATTCTCACGCATAAAATGATAGTCAAGGCCTAAATGTTTCATTTTGAGTGAAACTTAGGATTGGCGGCAACATATGTAGCTCCCATATTGTCACAGTAGATGACTGGTTTGTTGGTGGGTAGATGTCTGAGCACACAAAGTAAGTTTTGAACCCATAGGACCTCAGTAGTGGTCGCGGTAACAACTCAGTACTTGGCTTCAGTTGAAGAGCGAGTAAGAGTGCATTATTTGTGAGAACTCCAAGATATAGGATTTTGACCCAATTAAACAATGTAACCAGTTGTTGAAATGTAGTCCTCTTTATCCCATGCCCAATCAGCATCCGAAAAAGCATGGAAGGTATGAGGCTAGTCTCGACGAAGTAGTAGACCTGTGTGGTAGTCCCTGCAAGGTAGCGTAGTAGTCGTTTTAGAACGACCCAATGATCCTCAGTTGGTTTGTGCATGTATTGAGATAACCTGTTTACAACAAAAGAAATGTCAAATCTAGTTAAAGAGAGATATTGTCGACTTCCCACAAGTGCTCGATATTCGGTTGGGTTGGCTAGAAGAGTCTCAATTTGTTTAGATAGGGGAGGGTTCGTGGCCATGAGGGTGGGTACAAGTTTGGCATTGGACATATGAGCACAGAGTAAAAGGTCTTGGATATATTTGTGTTGGCTAAGAAAGAGGCCATGAGGGTGAGGTAACACTTCAACTCCAAGAAAATAGGATAGGGGGCCAAGATCTTTGAGAGAGAAACGAGAGGAGAATGTAGAGATGAATGTGTTTGGGATAGTGGGATTGGAGCCAATGATGATGATATCATCAACATAGATAAGAAGATAGATTGGATCATGGTTATGATGTAGTGTGAATAGAGATGAGTCGGAGATGGAATTTTTGAACCCAAAAGTTAAAAGATAGGATTTAAGTTCATCATATCAAGCTCGTAGAGCTTGTTTGAGGCCAAAAAGAGCTTGGCGAAGTTTGCAGACATGAGTAGGATGAGATTGACTGACAAAGCTAGGAGGTCATACCATAAATACATTAAAAAAACATTATTATTGTCAACTTGATGAAGAGACCACCCATATTGTATGGCTAGAGAGAGAATAGTATGGATGGTAGATGGTTTAACTACAGGACTAAAGGTTTAAGTGTAGTTGAGGCTTGGACGCTGATGGAGCTCTTTGGCTACTAAACGAGCCTTGTGGCAGTAGATAGAGCCGTATGGTATATATTTGGTCCGAAAGATCCACTTATAACCAATGGGATTGTGTGATGTAGAGGATGGAAGAAGATCCCATGTTTGATTTTTGAGTAAGGCATTGTATTCGGTTTCCATGGCTTCATGTTAAACCGAGTTTTTGAAAGCTTGAGTGATGGTGGTAGATTGTGTAGATGAAGATTGGAGCGAGGCACGAAGGTTCAGTTTAGTGATAGGTTTTCAAATATTATTTTGGAGGCGGGTGGTAGGGCGTGGTGGAAGGAGAAGGGGAAGAGGAGTAGAGGAGGGTGTTGAGAGTATAGTAGGTTGGAAGGTGGTCGGGGATTCAGCTGTAGTAGAGGAAGGAGAGAGACGAGGTGAGGTAGCTTGTTGGGTTGGAGACTGAATGGTTATTGTGTTTGGAGCAGCGGAAAGAATAGGTAGATTAAAGACACACCATTTGTCTATGTCAGCGGACGTATGCGGTGTTGAAGACATAGAAGTGGTGGAAATTAAAATGGAATTTATGTTCAACAAATTTCACTTGTCGAGAAACATAGATTTTGTTTGAGTTGGGATCAAGACAGTAGTTGGCACTTTGAGTGGCAGAATAGCCAACAAATGCACAGGGAGACAAGCGGGGATCAAGTTTATTTGAGGTATAGGGTCGTAGCCATGGATAATAGAGACATCCAAAGCTTCAAAGTTTGAGATAGTTAGGTGTGTGGCCATGGAGTTTGGAGTAAGAAGACTGTAAGTGAAGTGTAGGAATAGGCATACGATTAATTAAGTAACAAGCTGTAGCAAAGGCAAGAGGCCAGTATTTTTGTGGCATAGAGGAATGGGTGAGGAGAGAAAGACTGATTTCAACTATATGACAATGGTGATGCTTTGAATAGCCATTGTGCTCTGGCGTAGGAGGGGGGAAGGTGAGATATGTGATGCCATGAGACACAAGTGTTGAACCTAAACCAATATATTCACCATCATTATCATTGAAGATTGTAATGATGAGGCGTTTACAAAAAATTTCAGCCAAGAGTTTGAATTTATTAAAGATTGCAGTAGTATCATTTTTGTATTTAAGAGGATAGAACCACACATACTTAGAATTATGATCAACAAAGATAAGATAACATTTGTAGCCATCATAAGAAAGAGTGGGAGAATTCCAAACATCAATGTAAAGAATATCAAGTGATTTTCATAGTCTGGGGTAGTGAGCATTCTCCCTTTGTGATTACCCCCATAATGATAGGGGCCTTGGTTTGATAAGTCTTTTCCTTCTCCGAGATGGTAATCTCTTTATCAGGAGTAGAAAAAAGTGATTTTCTTCTTCTTTTTTTGAATATCCCAGACGTAATCTCACATTGCCCGGGGTTGGCTATGAAGTATTCCAATGCCACTGTCAGAGTAAAATTTTGCTCGTTGATAAGGTATAGAAGCGACCATTTGAAAACGAGCCATGAAGGGGATGCCCATGATAGCATTATATGATGACTTCAAGTCAATGACATGAAAAGTGATGATCTCAAGTCTTATGTGTTCCCCGTCACCGATGTACACCTCTAGGTCGACAATGACTTTGACCCTCCCACCTTGTGGTTGGTGAATCCCTTCAGAGTTCCCAAATATGACTTTAGGCGAGCATCGGTCAAATCGATTTCCTTGAAGCAGTTGTAGTAAAGCACATCCCGGCAAGCCCTTGTGTCTTTCAACACGTGGTGTACTTGCCAGTTATTGATCAATACTGAGATAACCAAAGGTTGCTCGGATGCGAGAGTTGTACTCACTAATTCACTGCGAGTAAAGTGGATGGTCTGCTCGCCCACCTGTGAAACTGGTTACACACTCATCGCTTTTGACAGCGAGTAAATGTAATTGCCTAATTGAGTTGAGGTAGGTTCCTCCTCGAGGATCATGTTCACTACCCCTTGTATTTGAGGGGCATTTCCCCTATTTCATCTATTTCCTCCCGGTCAGGAGGATCACAACGATTGTTGCCATTATTTTGACCCTATTTAAACCTATCAATACGTCCTTGATTGATTAAACGTTGAATCTCCCGTTTGAGGATGATGCATTCCTCCATGACGTGTCCCACATCATTATGATAAACACAAATGTGGTGTTATCCCGATATTGAGCCGTGTTTGGGTTCATGGGGTAGGGAGCAGGAAGGTCATTCTATATCTGCATCATGATCTCTCCTTTGAGGTATTCAGGGGAGGGAAATAGTGCTTTCTGAAACGTTGAGTCGGGTCAGATGTCCTGTTCCAATCTCTACGAGAATTGTTATTTAATCTATGAGTTGTAGCCGCCGAGTTACTTTCTGCATTTTCCTTTCCTTTGCCCCTTCGATCAACCTCTGTTGAGCAAGAACCAGGCCAGATGTCCTGTTCCGATCTATGAGTTGCTGATGGATACATTGTCAGTTCCTTCTTTAAGCCCCCACTTCGCATATTATTTAGAAAGCAGCGTGTGACCTCACCCTCAGTCATGCCTGTGACCTGCTCGAGCACCTTAGTAAATCTTTCCATATAACTATGAGAAGATTCTTCGCCTCCTTGAACCACCTTGTAGAGGTCAAATCGACTTTTAGGCAAAGTGTCTGTCGAGCCGAACTCAGCTAAAAACTTCTCCCTCAGATCATTCCATGCAGTGATGGATCCTATTGGGAATCTTGCCAACGAACTTTGGGCCTTGCCCTAAATAGCCGCAGTAAACGCCTTCATCTTGAATGCCTCGCTACTTGTAACTAAGCCAACTTGGGCCTCAAATGATCGTAGCCAATCACCTGCTCGATTTTTCTTGAGTACTTGTCAAAATTTGGAAAGGCAGTCCCCTGAGCTGGAGGTGTATTTTCAATCCAGTATGCAAAAGGACTATCATCTGCTTGCCAAATTATCCCATTAGGTCGGCAACCAGCTTCCCATCCATTCATCCTTACTTACACAATTTCCAAGACCTCGATAATGGTTTGAGGTTGTGCTGGTGGTACTTCCACGGGTTGAACTACAGCTAGTTGAGGTTCAACCACTGGTTGTGCTGCAACAGGTAAGGTATATCTTGGTGGCCAGGGAACGATAATGAAATCTACCTGACTGTCATGTTCCCTTCGAGGTGGTGACCTCTGGGATCGCTGAGAATAACGAGAATGAGAATGATAGGAGCATTCATGCTCCTCTCTTCGGCTCAGCCTGGTAGCAGGTTGTGACTTAACGACCACGCTATGCTCTCTAGCACAGCGCCTATCTCGTCCATTTCTTTTCTTGTGGACCTCGACCACATGATTTTCCTAATTGTGGCTACCACCACTTTCTGCTCGGCTCCGACCTGGTGCTTGCTCGATGGCTAAAGGAGCTCTGTGTGGGGCAGGGCCACCAACACTAGGCGTTCTTTCAGCTATTTGTTGAGCACTTACGACGGGCACAATCAGAATCAATTGTTCCTCTATGGGAACTAGTGGTTGACCCAGTGTAGCTAATTGTTGATTCGGGACAAACATCATGTTCAAGTACATGACTTGATTTTGCAGAGCCATGGCTTGTGCATGCTCATTCAGTTGGACAGGCTTTGCGACCTGATTAACCCGAGTTGAGCCTGTCCAACTGAATTGTAATGACTACATAGTTGTTTGTGGAGGTACATGTGCTTGGCTCGTGACCAGGATTTTGGTCGAGCTCATCAATTGTGATGACTACATAGTTGCACAATGCAGCCCCCCTCCTTACCATTATGACCCCCATGAAAAGACCAATTTTCTATATATTAAACCAATAAAATAGATGTTTAAAAATAGCACCCACTTCAAAATCAATATTTTTTTTCACAAAAAATATGTTTTAGTTACGAAATTTTTTATTTTTTAAATGCACATAAATTTTTAGAAGAAATTTAGAAAGATTTTATTTTGAAGGGTGTGGCCCAAATTGAGTGACACTAATTAATTTGTGTCACCCAATTTGGGTGACCCCCTTAAAAATGAGTTTTTTTTTTTTGTATTTTCTTAAATTGTGTTTTAGCAGAGAAAACATTTTTTTTAATAAATTATTGTTTTCTTTATTGGGGACATGTTGGTTTTTTAGTGGAAGGGCTGCAGTATGGGGCGGTTTCTTGGACATCCATCCGAAAGGGAAACCCACTCCTCCCGCAGTCGAAAAGGGAAGTCCTAGCCGCCCATAAGATGATCAAACCCAATTTGGGTTTGTATATTGAACTCTTTACAAGTTCCGACTTGTACGTCAATCATATCTATAATATCATATTCCCACTGTTTTCAAATTATCATCATCTTTGGATCGGTACACCATTTAAGAAAAAATAATTAATTGTATTATAAATATTGATGAAATGTGCAATTTTTTTAATGCCCTTGAACATGTGGTCATAATTAAAGTTGTTAGAAAAAATAAGTGTAAAGTGGTAAAATTGTTTTTCTAAAGGGAAAAGCTTTTAAAGAAGGACAATAATTTGAAAATGAAGTAAGTATTGTTTTGAACAAACATTTGTGTTTTATATTTTAACCATGATTGGGTCAATAATTTTGAATAACAATATGTATTTTTTGAACTAGTATATACTCTATCCGTTCCAGCCTTCCAAGTAAAGGTAAAGAGTACATCATACTATTTCGGATGTTTCACTTTAAAAGTCAACTTTTTAAAAATTATGTTTACTATCTCCATAACATTTCAACTTTATACTTCACATTTGATATTAACATATTGTTTATTCTCAAGCATTTTTGTAATTATGACCAACTTTAATTCTAGTTTTATATTCCTTAATAATTAGACTTTTAAACATGAATTTTTTAGGTAAGACGGAGGGAGTATATATTTTGAACAACAACCAATATCAACATATTAAAAAAAAGAAAAAAAAGGCTTGTTATGAGTTGGTGTTCAAAGGTTTCTAGTCATTAGGACAAGTCTAATAACGGTACTTTTCTCAAAAGGGAACAAAACCACATTTTGATGTTTAATGGGCACTATCTATGGGCATCAAGTTATTATTTCCAACTATAGGTATAAAAAATAAAAGGTATCAAAATTAGATCAGTATTAGAGGAGGAATCTAATACAAAAACTAATTTTGATGCAATTCATTTTTTATCATCGAATAACCTAGGACTCACATATAAATATCAAAATTATAAAGGGTGCTGCTATTCAGCCCCCTTTTCTTATGAGTTGATCCTCTAAAAAATTCTCAAAAGTGTAAACTAGCTATTTTGCCCTTTCAATTAACCCCCAAAAATTTCCAAAATGTTTGGACAACTTTGGCCGAACAACACTGTGTTGTTCGGATAGAGCATGCCGAACAACACTGTATTGTTTGGCTAAGGAGGTTTGAACATTTTGGAAATATTTTTTTAAAAATCAAACTTAATGTTGTTTGGCATGCCCTAGCCGAACAACACAGTGGTATTCGGCCAAAGAGGTCCGAATATTTTGAAAATATTTTTTAAAAAAATTAAACTTAATGTTGTTCGGTATGCTCTAGCCGAACAACACTTTTTTGTTCGGCGTGCTCTAGTCGAACAATTAAGGGAAGGGGGCGGTGAAGGGGTGGGTCAACTTATAAGGAGTGTAAAATATGAAGGATGAGTTTTGAGAATTTTTGGAGGGTCAACTTATAGGAAAAGGGGGGCTGAATAGCGGCACCCAATTATAAATTAGGGCTAAATGCACCATTAGTCTCTGAACTTTGACCAAATCCATCATCAGTCCTCCAACTTCAAAAGTGATCATAATTGACCAAAGATCGCCTTTTTTTTGTTCATTGTTAGTTCCTAGCCCTCAAGCCGTTTGTGTATTGCCG
Organism: Codonopsis lanceolata; assembly: GCA_013146195.2. Taxonomy (NCBI): domain Eukaryota; kingdom Viridiplantae; phylum Streptophyta; class Magnoliopsida; order Asterales; family Campanulaceae; genus Codonopsis; species Codonopsis lanceolata. The sequence goes on along the minus strand of CM028382.1, from coordinate 94,988,388 downwards.
CTAAGTGAGCATGTGCCACTCACATGCACAAAATTTAAGGGCAAAAAAGATTTTTTTTTCATTTCAAATTAGGAGTCAGTTTGTTATCATTATCAAAACATGGGTCATAGATAACATCATCAAAATAAGGGGGTCAATTGAAAATTTTAATACCGAGTTAAACATTTGCTAAAAGAAATGCAAATGAAGATGAATGGGTATGCAAATGTAGGGTTTTTTGCATAAAAATTGCAAAGCAAGGCAATAGAAACAAGTTTGGAACTGGAGTGAGGGGAGCTCGTTCGAACTACTTGGGCTCTGATTTGATTTGATTGATTATTCAAACATGGGGTCTGAGGAGTAGAACATTCTGCTCCAGCAGCATCAGCCAACACCACCTTGGGTAAACCCCCCACCCCAAATCCCCATTCCTCAAATCTGCTCCCCATTCCTTTTTAGTTATATGATGGTCTGCTTTCTATCTTCGCATTTTCTGCTTGATCCCCCCTTCCCCGTCATTTATAGCATAGGTATTTGTGTTCTTATTGTTGAAACTCTGTTTGAGAACTCAGAGCAGTAAACCCACTTATTTCTATCAGATCTGTCCAGATATATATGTTTGTATCTTTGCCGTTGCTAAGGGGGTTAATTTATTAATGGCCTTCTCCACTTTCTAAAAAACAAAACTAACCTAACTATCAAAAAACTAACTTATATAACCCTTTATGTGATGAATTGTCTATAACACCCGTTTATCTTATAAAATTAACTTAAATGACTATTTTATGAAATGTCTATAATATCCTCAAACCAACCAGGTTGAGAACGTAAAAATAAAACGTATTCTCCATCGTATTTTTCATGCGTATTCTTCTTATTTAGTTCAACAGCTCGTTTTTCCATCGTATTCTTCTTCTTGCGCGCGCATTATTCTTCCTCCCTATTGCAACGACATGTTGTTTCTTGAATTCATTCCATCATTTCACCGATCGACAAATCAATCATTGTGGTTAGTTTTTCTGTTGCTCTGAAAATTTGTGATTCTTCAGATTAAATTCGGTGAACATATTATTAAGTTTTGTTGTTATATGCAATGCAGAAAATTTGCTATTTTTTTATGAAAGTTCGATTATTTGTAATTTTGATGAAATGCAATGCTGCAAACAAAAACAACAGTGGTTAACAATTGTTCGGTTACCTAGACCGAACACTCTCACAATGTTCGGTTACCTGGACCGAACACTCTAACAATGTTCGGTTGAGGTAACCGAACAGTTTCTGTTTTTCCTATTTTAGTAGACCTCTAATAGTTTACTATACCTTTTTTAATTCTAAGCAACTTTGACAATATTTGATCAACATAGAGTTTTTTTTGAACAACCATAGCATTTTTTTTATCAACGATGACATTTTTTGATCTACCATGCCTATTTTTGATCTACAATTGCATTTTTTGATCTATCATGACATTTTTTGATCTACCATGGCATTTTTTGATCTACCATGAAATTTTTTGATCTACCTTGGCATTTTTTGATCTACCATGACATTTTTTGATCTACCATGCCTATTTTTGATCTACCATGAATTTTTTTTGATCTACCATGACATTTTTTGATCTACCATGCCTATTTTTGATCTACCAAGACATTTTTTGATCTACCATGACATTTTTTATCTACCATGCCTATTTTTAATCTACCATTCCTTTTTTTTGATCTATCATTGCATTTTTTGATCTACCATGCCCATTTTTGATCCACCATGACATTTATTGATCTACCATGCCTATTTTTGATCTACCATGAAATTTTTTGATCTACCATGACATTTTTTGATCTACAATTACATTTTTTTGATCTACCATGCCTATTTTTGATCTACCATGACATTTTTTTGATCTACCATGCATATTTTTGATCTACCAAGGCATTTTTTGATCTATCATGACATTTTTTGATCTACCATGCCTATTTTTGATCTACCATTGCATTTTTTGATCTACCATGCCTATTTTTGATCCACCATTGCATTTTTTGATCTACCATGTCATTTTTTGATCTACCATGCATATTTTTGATCTACCATGACATTTTTTGATCTACCATGCCTATTTTTGATCTACCATTCCTTTTTTTGATGTACTATGACATTTTTTGATCTACCATGCCTATTTTTGATCTACCATACCTATTTTTGATCTACCATTTCATTTTTTGATCTACCATGGCATTTTTTGACTACCATGACATTTTTTGATCTATCATGACATTTTTTGATCTACCATGCCTATTTTTGATCTACCATTGTATTTTTTGATCTACCATGACATTTTTTGATCTACCCTGCTTATTTTTGATCTACCATGTCGTTTTTTGATCTACCATGCCTATTTTTGATCTACCATTGCATTTTTTGATCTACCATGACATTTTTTGATCTACCATGTGACGCCCCGCTCCTTCGTTATCTCGGTTTGCGTGCTATACTTGCACTTCTTCCCTTGTCGACAGTATGTTTGGTTAGCGAGAGGGTCTAGATATGTTTGAGAGACCATTTTAAGACCAAAACATTATTAAGAGACTCCATATAGTTGTTGACTTGCTAAAGTCACAAGTCGTGACTCGACGATAGTCGGAATGCGACGCGATTGAGGGTTTACTTCCGTTTTGTGTTCGTGACCTCGGTTTGGGTCCTAGACCTCTTTAAGATGGTTTGTTAACATGTTTAGATGTGTTAGACTTCAAGTTGGAGGTGTTCCTTAAGCCTATCGATGATTTTGGAAGCTTTGGAGATAGCGTTCGTCTCTATCGCGTAGTTCGGGAATCAAGTCGCGTAATCGCCTCTCCTTTGGGATTCTTATTTCCCTAGTTGTTATCCAACTTCTTAGAAGTATTTAAGCTTCTTCATTAGCCCTTAGACTTGCCTTAAAAGTCTCCTTTCATTGCTCGTTTGATTTCGAGTTGTTCGTCGTCGGGCACGTTGTTGCACCCCTTCCCGGTTTCGCTCCGAGTTGTTTCGGGAGTTCTTCGGGTGTGTTTTAGACTTGTTTTGAGTTGGGTTAGACCTTAGAATGGTTGCCCATAAGTTTGGGATCATTTAGGACAAGTTTAGATCAAATTTTGGAGGTTCAGAGGCCGAGGCGGCCGCATGGCACCTTGTGAGGCGCCCGCCTCAAGTACTGAGAGCATCCTTTGTTGTGAACAAGCCAGCGGCCGCATGGAGGTGAGGCGCCCGCCTCACTTCCAACGTTACGGGATTTTGCCCTGCTTTTGTGTTTTGGCGAATTATACCTATTCTACCCTCATTAAACCCCTCTAAACCCTTCCTAACCTCTTATACTTAACCCTAAACATGTCCTAACATTAGTTGGAAGTTAATTAAGGTTAGATTAGTGATTGATTAGTCCTAATCTCTACTAATTGTGCAAGGAAAAGTCTATTGTGCCCTTCTTAATTTGGGGGTATAAATACCCAAACCCCTTTACCATTTGCTGAAATCTCTTCATTTCTTCCTCTCATTCTTACGTATTATAGAGAGAGAGACTCCATGGGAGACTCTTGAGCCCTAGCTTCTTCTCTCCTCGATCCAAGACGATCCAACCACCCGATTTCCTTCAAACTTCGGATTCTTGAAGCCCTCGACGAGTAGAACGACTTCACCGATCGGATTTGTGTTCTCTTGAGTTTTCACTCAAGCTAGGTAAGTTACTTCCTTTTGATTTTGGTTCATTGGCCCTAAGGAAAACAATCTATATGCTATTTGTGGGCAATGAACACTTGTTATGCTATGTTTGCCCAATTTTGGGGATTTTTGGAAATATAACTTGTAAGAACATTTGTAGAGTAATTTTATGATTGTTGAAGTGTGTGATTACTCTTCATTATGTGTTTCTAGGCTTATGAGCATGCTAGAAATCATGCTCATATATTATTTGAGTTCATTGGGGAAATATGCCTAATTTGTGAATTTTGGAGTTATGAACTTGTTAATGCCTTGAGGATGTTTTGAAGGATATTGTGTTGGGAGAAATGGGTTATCCCTTTGTTAAGATTTTGTGAATTTTAGGGCTTGGGAATCAAGTCCAAATTACTTTGGAAATTGTTATGAAGTGAAGAGGATGAATTATGTTGGGGTTGATGAATTATGTAAATAATGAAACCTAGCCTCTAGACTCAACGGAGTCGAAATAAGTCCAATAATGTGTTAAAGAACTCGGGCCGAGATCCTACAACATTTGGGTTTCGTTTGGCTATGATTATAATGAGTTTTTGGGTCGTTAGGCTTGGGAATCAAGCCCGAATGAATTTTGGGATTTTGTAGTATATATGAATGAAATGTTTAATTGTGGGGCTATGAAACACATAAAGAATGGAATGTAGAATTAAGACTCAACGGAGTCATTGTGAGGTCAATAATGTGATAACAAGCCTTTGGTTGAAACCCTACGATGTTCGGGTCTCGTTTGCTTAGGTTTGTGCGCACCCGAGTATCTCGTTGTGTCCAATTGGGACACTCATGTTAGAGACCTATTGGGGACTTGGTTAGAGCGTGCTTGTAGAGCACGGAGTATTAGGGACCAACCCATGGTCTCGAGTACTATTTAATAATAGTTATTCGATGAATTCACTATAAGGAATTTTGTTGCGAGGATATGAAAATACTTGCGAATTTAGACTACAAGGTAGTCTTGTCATTCATGAGATGGGTTTGGAGGATGTCGACTATAAATGACGAGCGGGACTTTGGCTAAGTCCGGTGTGCCTTTAAGTGAAGCTAAATGCTAAGCCTTGAATTGTGGTGGTTCTTAGACTAAGTAGTAGTCTTTGACTTAATCTTGAGTAGAGGACTATAGTGGACCTCATATTGTGATTTGTTGAGCTAATATGCTATTCTTGAATTGGTGATGACTTGAGGATTGTGAATACCTCAATATGTGGTTTTGAACTAAACTTACAAGTTAGTTGAACATATGTAAGTGTGTACAATTATGTGCATTGTTTATTGGGTTTTGTAGAGCATTATGACCTACTTGAATCGATAAGTTCTTTTATGATGGACTTGGTCCTTATTGGTTTATCCAAGTAAATATCTACTTGTGCATCTTGAATTGAGTCCAGCTGGCGTCTTGGTCGTTTTGTCGGCAATGGGACGATTCATGGCCTTTGGAAACATTCGCTATGAATCGCCGCATTGGTACCCTTTCTCCTCACTACTTGGCCGATAGTGGGATGTGGTCTCGTATTAGCGCCCCCTAGCCTGATATTGAGCTCCCATTTCTCATCCCATGATTGGATGAATGTAACGAAGTGCTCATTAAGAAAACTGATGAGTTGTGATCATTCGAGGATTGAATCCCAGACTATGATCTTTTAAGGGTTGGACCCATGGTTTGAATACGAAGGGCTAGGGCTAGGCCCAGATCTTGGTTTTACGTGCTTAAGTATAAGCACTTATATGAAAGAGAACGTGCTATGGGGTTTATGAAGCTTTTGTTACATGATGACTTAATACAAGTTTATTATTGGTATGCCATTAAGATATCATGATTTTATATATGTTGGTGCATTATGCCATGTCACGATATGCTATGCCATACATTTGCATTTAGTAACTTACTGGGTCATTATGACTCATTTCGTGTGTTTGTTTTCCTTAGTTTTTGCAGTGATCCCGTTAGTACGCGTGGCGGCTTTGGATAGTGATTCCTAGAAGGTGGTCTTCCGGGCTTTAAGCTTGGGTTTATTATCATTACCGTTATTATGTATTTGGGAGACACGTATGTAAAGTTACGTAGACTTTACTTGGGTAGTTTATGTTAGTATTACGTTATTGTATTATTTTGGGAGCCGACTTGCTTGGTCGTTTGTTGTATCTTTAGAAGTTATTCCCTTGTTATTTCGAGTATGCTCTAGCTCATTCATTCTAGTATTGTTGGTATTGTCATCTCCGACGGCGTTAGTCGTGAGACTTGTGTTTAGTTGTTAGAATTTGAATATCTTATTCTTTAGTTGATTTATTCCTCCGGCATGTTATAGCCGTTGAGTTGTCGTTTATCAGGTTGGTATTCTTATTTCTTTGCGGCCTTAGGTTGCCGATGGTTTGTTATGCGTACGCGCAATGTTGCGTCACGCGAGTAAATAGATTTGTCGAGAGATAGTCGTCTCTCGGCCTTGTATTCCTTAGTTGATAATTATAGGCTTTGGTCCCACTTATGATTTGCTTCATGATTTTAGTTTTTGGTTATTCGGTTTTTGCCGTTATGGCTTTTCATTCTTGTTTAGCGTTTGTTGGTTCAACTCGGACTTGCACTACTACGCTTAGCGGGTGCTTGTTCGATCTTTTAGCTTGTCTTGGCGCGACCTTGATTCCGCATTCGCATTGGGGGGCCGTCACGCTTGGTATCGTGAGCTATGGTTAGCTATTTCGTGGGATAGGTTCCTTGGCCTAGTTTGGGTTGGGTTTGTTGTTGAGTTATTAACGCCGAGTGTTCTTTGTAGGCGTATTATGTCGAACTTTGGCGTGGAGCTAGTTCTAGTAGACCTCGTTCGGGTACAACTTCGTGGCTACGAGAGAGGGAGAATGTTACGGATCCGCGTGTGACTCCTCGGCGGATGTTTGGGATGGAAGACAATTCTATCATTCTTGCGAGATTCTTGAAGTTGGAACCTGAGAGCTACGATGGAGGACCCGATGCTTCTAAAGCGAGAACTTTGGATAGAAAACATGGAGAAGATCTTTGCAGCGGTATGGGTTGTACGTCGAGAGAGATGGTGACCCTAGCGGTGTTTAAATTAATCGGTGCGGTGACCATTGGTGGCATGTGTTACGAGATAGTTGGAGACCCATGGAGTGCCTCAGTATGGGAAAACTTCACGATGGAGTTTATGGCGCAGCGATTCATTCCTAAGTAGTAGTTCGGAGAAAGAAGAGAAGCGAATTCATGGCATTAGAACAAGGAGCTATGACGGTGGCTCGGTATTCAAATCGGCGAAGTTCACGAGCTTGGCTCGTATCATTGTGGTTACTTAGTACCTGATGAGATTAGGAAGACCCAACGGTTTGTGAAGGGCCTAAAAAGTGAAATATCGTAGGCGCCTCGCCCGCTAGATTTAAGATTACAACTATTACTTGACAGAATTCGCCGTGGATCAGATGCAATGGAGTTGGACATCGAGTATGCTCAAAAGAGAGCCTCGAGTACTATTAGGGGCAATGATGGTAATAGAGGGCAGACAACACCTCAGAAAGTTAATCAAGAAATCACACGTACTGGTAGACGGAGTGACGTTCCTACCTCTAGTCGGAGACGACGAGGCGGCGAGTTAATATGTAATTTTTGTATGAGGACGTGGACATGCAAGAAACGAGATGTTGGGGTAAATCGGGAAAGTGTTTCGCTTGCTTGGGCGGTGATCATGTTCGTAAGGATTGCAGAAGATGAGGGTTAATCGATGCCCGGGAGTACTAGTCAACAATCCGGTGGCTCCAAGAGGGACGTTGGTGGGTGGGCGCCTAGAGTTTGAGGTCGGCGTGTCGTATGGCGGTTGGCCATTGCGGAGTTTTGAGGCCTATCCGAAATAGGAAGGTATATTCTTGTATATATATTCGTAAATTATATCGTTGCTACTATTACCCTTATTATGAGTACGCGTTTTAATTGGTAGCTCATGTGCATTCATACATACATTACATGGTGTATTGTGTATTATTAGTTATTAGTTTGATTGGGAGTAATACCCCAATGTGAGATCGATATATGATATGGTTTGTTTTGTAAATTACCGGTAGGTAATCGCACGTGGTGTATGGATTCATGATTAGTCTATGTATATATAAGACCACGTTATATGTATATAGTTATGGTTCGTGTGGATATGTAAGAAAAGGCCATAGTATGTATATTTATGAAGCGTGAATTGTTTATTGATACTTATCGGTTTGGTATGATGTTTGTATATTCTATGAGAATATGTTTTATGTAATGAGTAATATTATACTATATTGTTGTTAAGGGTTATTATGCGAGTAAGATATACACTCGACTTGTGAGAAGGTTGAAGAATGCGATTTAGAAAATAATCATGGTTACACGGGAGAGATTAACGCTTCACCGCGAGTATTGAGACGTTAACGTTGTGTTAGGATGCTTAGTGTGCATTGGTTGTAGACTTGGTCTAGAGCTCAAGAAAGGATAGTTTTGCGGAGTATAGACATTTCGGGCATTAGTAGTCTTGTCGATTCGTTGTGATTATTAAGAAATTACCTTGGTGAGTGTACTAAGTACACGAGTTTTGTGATAGCTATGATTGTTGATTGTCAAGGTAATAGGCCTTGTTACTTGGTTTGATTTTTATTCAGTTACGTGCATTAGTCGTAGGAAACACCTACTTGATGCATTGCATAGTAGTATATTAAATTCTCATCTCATAAGATCATGTTCATTCATTACCTTAGCATAGGAGACTATTAAAGGATGCTTAGAACCTTTTTAATCATGAACCTTCGCATCCTTGCAACGAAAAGCTTTTGAAATCCAATTTAGTCGGTACCCTAAATTGGTGATCAAAAGAGGTTCGTTGGACTAGAATTGGTAGTGAGTAGGTTAAACATTGACTATGCACCCGTACCAAATGGATGACATGGATGGAAAGAATTTTCAAAACATGGCACTGTGTTTTGTATATTCTACCCGATAGGGAAATCGCGAGTATGATTTGCATAGTTTGAAATGCCAATTTGGTTATCTTTGATTTGTTTGTAA